>OY829528.1:6798955-7253633 GCA_963691665.1 Clepsis dumicolana | reverse complement strand
CGAACCGCTCTCTGCGCTTTTTACGTCCACGAACATGGCTAAGATCAAGTGTCTTCTCTTACGCTTTCAGAAAAAGGAGGAGAAATGGTGGACCACGTTGGTGCAGGTGGCCTTCCCCGTTCTTCATCGCTGGCTGTGGCACCATCGGAAGCTGGTATCGTGCTCGGCAGAGTCAGGGTAAGGATTCAACGGATTATGAGCGAATTTACATTTGTAATTTATCACGAATTGTCAAGCAATTCAATGGTGCGTGTGATATTATACTTAGCCCAAGTTCTTTCAGACTTACATCAGGCCTGTGTCTAGTAGTTGGACGTAAATTGGCTGCAGTCATATCATCATCATCATCATCATCATGTCAGCCGAAAGACGTCCACTGCTGGACATAGGCCTCCCCCAAGGCTCTGCACTCAGGCCGGTCTTGTGCAGTCATATCCATATAGCTATTTCTCTGCCCGAGCTCTAAAAAGATCTGGAATAAGACAACATGACTTCCTTAGATATGCTATAATTTTTATGCAATCACTATTAATTGGAATGAAACGACTTGAACGGATAACTTCAAATTTGGTGATAAGGACTTTACAAAAACTCAACCTGGGTTTAATTTATTTGTGTAACTTATCACTTTTTCAACCATTTTCCAGGACTGGGATGTGTTTATGAACGTGTCAGCTATATTCGTGCTTGTGCCGTCTCTCTCTGGACTTAAAGGTAAATTTATACCAAAACTAATTGAATTACAGAAGTATTGAAACCAATTACCGTGATACTTTGCGATTACACCGTGCGAAACTATTGCGACTGGGACATAGCGTGTTAAGCCCCCGACCCAAAAAGAGGGGGGGGGGGGGTGAGTCTAACGTGTGTATATGTGTGTAAATAGATGGAAGCGGCAATATAAAGCTAGTTTAATCGAAATGGTCCTTGGATAAATTTCCAAATCAGTCTAAATAATCGTCATCATCATGTCAGCCGAAAGACGTCCACTGCTGGACCTATGTCCACAAGACCGGTCTGAGTGGAGAGACTTAGGAGAGGCCTATGCCTCTCCTAAGTCTCTCCACTCAGACCGGTCTTGTGCTTTCCGCAACCACCGCGATCCCGCGATCCTCACCAAGTCGTCGCTCCATCTTGTTAGAGGCCTACCTACAGCTCGTCTCCTGGTCAACGATCAACGCACAGTAATGTTGCATTTAGCCGTCATTAAGTAGAAGCGTCCTTAAATGCCTTGATAGCCTAGTGGTTTGACCTATGGCATCTTTAGCAGTCAAATGGACATGAACGCTAGAAGTTTATGACAGTTTATTCCATGAGTCTATGGTTGAAAATGAAACCCAGGATTCCTAGACAAGCCTAAGTATAACTTAAATAAAGTGGAACGGTACCTGGCAACAATAATTAACTCTGTTAAGACTTGATGCAAAAGAATAACATCTAATAGGTAGGCGTTTTAGTAAAAAAATATAGTATTTTGTTTTTTAAGTCGCCAAACTTGTGTATTATGTTTTAAAAACATTGAAAAGCGGAACAACGCATATAACAGGGCAACACACTTCATTGTCATTTTGGACTCCTATGTAATTGTTTCGCATATTCACAAACAGTTTTCGTTCACAATCCAAATTAAAACGCTCTGCCCGACGTTTTTAAAAACTGTTATTTCCTGCCTTTGCACATTACCTCATTACATCGACAGATTGCAGTCTCAATTATCTTTGAATGGACAGTATTCCGCGCTTAGTGTGTTTGCTTCCATTGCCAGTCTATAAAACTTCATGTGTGTCTTCTTTGGCGTTTTTTTACAGTAGCAAAGAATGTAGGATTACTTTCTCATTTAGTTGATCGGGTTGATGACTGCTGTTAAAATAATTTAATATTATTTCACAGTACCACCTAATAAAGCTTTCGAAAATACGCGTAAAAACCCAAGACCTCGCTTATTACTGCAATTTAAATTATTTTTTATAACAAAAACTAATTAAAGGACTCAGTTTGATCACCGAAGCAATCAGTTGAGTACCTATGTAATTCAATACAAACTTCATACAAAGCTTGTCTCTTTCAAATGGAGCTAGACCGAGATTCTCTTAGTTACTTAAGAGATATAACCGTTGTGAAGTTTAATGAACGTTTTCAGGATTGATTCTTCGATGTTTCACAGATTCACAATCTCTAGCTGTCTTTTTAACAAGAAACTACAGTGGGATTCAATAATTACTCACGTATGTTTTGATAATAATTCCTCTTTTTTATATGTAATATCATTGATAATACCCGTCAAATTGTTGACGCTAGATTTATCTGCAATTGCCGTATCTGTGTGTCCTGACGATATTTTCTTTTTTACCAATAATTCACTATATTTGTTTTGATATATGTAATAGCTTATATCTTCGGCTTCATTCATTTTAAATGACCGTGAATCATAGTCGAATGCTTTCACAGCAAAATATTAATATCACATTAATTTTCTTTCTCAGACAACGAGGTATCATTATGACGTTTAGTGTGAAATGGTTCCACAGTAGGTCATAGATCAATTTGCGCAGTGGTACGTGTAGTCAGTATCAAAAGTAGCTACTTCGGTCACTATTGTACCTTATCGCAGCAATGCATTTGACAATTATACATATGAAGTTTTGTATTTGGCTGTAGGGAGACAAGGTACAAAAGAGGCAAGCTACTTTTAATGGTGACTGTCTAGTCATTGCTAAGTAATTCATCCATTCGCATTTTTTTGTACAGGTCAGTTAAGTTAAATAAATTTTTCTCTACAGCGACATCAAATTGTTTTAAACTTGTTAATTAAAATACATTTGATAAAATAATTTATATCAAACTTTGAAATTTTGCACTCGAAGGAATTTATGATTTATGAGCATTTAATGTTATCACACGTGCAATTTTCAAACAATCGAGACGATGACATTGTCCACCGATGCTTCAATTATTTCTCTATTTATTATCGTCTCTTTAGAGGCTTCTGATGAAGCTGAAAACTTTGGATTTCCACAAATCTCTCTCTCTCTCTCTTATAGATCTCTTGTCACGAGTGTGTCTAATTAAAAATTGAATGCCATCTATTTACGTCTACCACCAACAGCATATCATCCTGCAGCAGGTCAAGCGGAAAGATCCGTTCGAACGGTTAAGATTTACAGTTATGGTGTTAGCGTGAATACCTGATTTACTCTACAGCTTCTCGATACTCTGTCAAATCCTCAAGAAAAGGATTACTATGGAAGTTCGGACGCGACGCCATGGGACTGAGATATATTCTATCGTCCGGTAATTCCACAACTGGTGAAAAAAGTAGTCAGTAATGCCAATATTTTGTAATCTAATCGCTACCTAATTGAGACGTGACGAATTCGATACACTAAATTTCCGTTTCTTCCGTTTACTCATTGATAAGTTCACGATAAGTTAGAGTAAGTTCTGATTAGTTGACTGCTTGGAGATTATCAATGATGACACACGAAGTTCCGGAATAGTTCCATTTAGTAAATTTATAAGTATAATTTACTATACAGGTGCCCTCACATGTAAGAATTCCTTTGGGTACATCATAAAAGCAATATCCCAAAAGCCATTAGGTAACTCTTAACTTAAATTCTTGAGCATCCAAGATCTTCATTTGTAATGGAAGGGCATCATACAACACTATACACATATTATTTCTATAGATGGCACTACTACAGCGAGGTCAATCGCAATCATGATCACGTTTTACATTTTGTATCTATCTGACTGTAGAGTTCTGTAGCCTAGTACTTGTCTGGTGGTTAGGTACAAAAGTAACAAGTTATTTTTGAGTCTGACTGTACAAATATTTTATAAATAAACATGACTTGGTATATCATTGTCATTAAGTTATACCAATTAAATTGGCTCCATCTTATTTCAAAATTAATTTCAAAAATGGGACAAAAACGTGTAAAAAGGGTCAAATACCGATTGCGATCGACCGTAACGAACGCTTGCTATTTCGCTATATCGAGATAAAAACAATGACACTATCAATTGATTACAGAGAAATGGCGTCAGAGTTTTTGACAAATATCGGCGTAGATAACCTACCGTTCGGATTATCAGCAACAGCGTATGCGCATACAACTTTGAATGTACTCAAACCCTTTTTGAATCAAGTTTGGGTACGAACTATCGAGCTATTCAAGATAAGGTGTTAAGTATGTTCGCGACTGAATTGGTTTGTTCTTGCTTTTGAGATTTAAGGGATATTGTTGTTTCATGTATTTTTTGTCTTATTTCACACTACTTAATATTACAAACACAAACGCGGAATTTGACGATGCCATTAACCGTTGAAGAGTTTTCTCCTGCGGAAGCCTTCCTGCCCGAAGTAGGTATAAAGCTATTTCGATTTATGTCAGAATTCCGCATAAAATATCGGTATTTCGTCGAAAAAACAAACAATAACAGATACCTAGACCTAGTTTCGGGGAACAAGGGAAGTGTGTGATAGTGATAAACAGAAAATCTATCATTACGTAAATATATTTTTTACGTACTTAATTTTGAATCGATTTTATAGTTTTGTTATTTACGGCCGGAAAGTGTCGAACTATTTTAGTGACGGATGACTAATAGGAAATTAGATATTCAGTTTGGATTTTCGTGTATGCGTAGAAAAATGTGTCATTCGTGTCAAAGCAATTTGATAAGTGCAAAGACGATAAAATAAAATAGGTATTTCATTGAGTCCATAAATGACTATCTTGTTAAGCAGAGTTCTAAAGCGCGCGATTGTATGCGTAGCGTTAGACGCATGCGATCAACTTTTTAACCGACTTCAAAAAAAGGAGGAGGTTCTACGTTCCACTGTATGTTTTTTTTTTGCCTTGTTTGTTCAACGCTGCACCGCGTAAAACAATGCTTGGTAATTGTAGATTACGGATGTACGACCCGAGGGTCGAGCACAACTTTACGAATGCTGCGTAACGTTACGGTTATCGTATCAGATCGAGAAACCTCATACTAAATTTTAGTTCCAAATACGCTCACGGGCGGGCGCTGTTCCAAACGTCATACAAACTCGACAACGTTGACTATTCGACTTTACGTTACGCAGCATTCGTAAAGTCGTGCTCGACCCTCCGAAACCCAGTTATTACTCATGAAACTGAACGACTTATTCCAAGGAACATGGGACGAATAAAGAAAAAATAATGGACATTCCATACAAAATGTCCGATCAGATGACAAGCCGAAAAGTTGTTCAGTTTGATTGTACGGTCAAAGAATTAAATCTCCAACCCACCTAAGGTTTAAATATATAGTATAGCAAACTGTCACCATAAGAGCTAATAGAACACAACGTCGCTTTGACATGTCGCGTTTACGTAGACATTTTCGACCTTAATGCATAGCGAATGTCTAACAACATTTCAACGAAATGGGTACGGAATTAAATTCCTTGACTGTACTATCACTGGGTTTCGGATCGTACACCCTTTTCGTTAACACATTGTAGTTATCCAGGATATGAATTTCACTTTGATATGTAACAGGTAACAGGTATACGTCAGATAAAACTTCGGCATTGTCATCGCGAAACAATGGAGCAATTACTACACAATTACGTTTAATGCTGAACCAAATGACAGATTTTTATCAGGAAACTACACATTTAGATTAGTGTGGTCGAACCACTTATGCGGCTTATTTCAATGTCAACTCGGCTAAATGCATACAATTTTGATCATCACCACTAATCGCTCATTACGGGTGTGATTAACGGGTCACGAAATAATAATGTGCCACCGTTTTGGTGACAGTTTAGTATTTATTATTTGAATCCGATATTTTAAGCGGTAACAATAACATGCAATTTTTAACCGACTTAAAAAAGGAGGTTCTTAGTTTGACAAGCGCGTTTGTATTTATGTATGTTCGTCCCCGATTATCTCGCGTTCGGCTGAACCGATTTTGATGCCGTTTTCAGAAAAGCGTTTTTTTATACGACATGGAAGGAAAACGAGCAAGTGGATTACCTAATGGTAAGTGATAACCACTGCCCATAGACACCCGCAACCCCCGCGGGTTTTCGGATACGTTGCCAACTTGCCTACCTCTCTATATAGGTTAGCTAAGATGAAATGCCTCTTGTGCCCGTAGTTAATTACATACCGGCTGTCTTACTCTCCACACCAGAACACAACAATGCAAGCACTGCTGCTTAGCGGCAGGATTAGCGAGTAAGATGGTGGTAGTCATCCTGACGGACCTGCCACAAGGTCCTACCACCCGCAAACCCGATTGTTCGTGTAGTAAATAAAACCTCACTGCAAGTGAGTCGTTATTTGCCGTGCCATATTCGACGCTCTGTCACGTCATGTATAATTATTGATCGAAGTTCAATTAGCAATTATCTACATAAGTACCTAGTCCCTTCTTTGGTTGACCTAGATGTAATTTATAACCATCGTAAACTTATCTCTTATCTATGCCATTACAATTTATCTACCTACAATGAGGGGCTATCGCGAGTCAAAAATCCCCTAGCATCGCTAGGTCGAGTGAGGTCCATCTGTCATTCTCCACCAATGAGAGACAAGCTACTGGCCTATGATTGGTGGAAATTGACAGATAGACTTTACGCGACACTAAGCAATTACAGCGAATTTTTTTTCGCGAAAGCGATTGTAGGTAAAATGTGAGTAGTGGTACCGGTAGAGGACGCCCTAGGAGAACTTACGCCTACAATATCGCTGATATTCTCCGTCAGGTCAGGTGCGTAGTACTCGGAACCGGCGAGCGTGTATGAAGAGATGTATACATCTCTTCATACACGCTCGCCGGCTCCTCCGGTTCCGAATGTGGAGGAGGCTAGAGAGGTGTGTAAGGATCGTAGCAACTGGTGAGCCATAGTTTCTGTCTACCTACCTACTTATGTATAATTGTAAAAGTTATTGACTCTTACTTGGAATCCCCTGAAATGACCTGAATGCGACTGATATCCGATACTTACTATTGTTGACTGATTCTGATTACTGATTAAGATAGCAGTTCGAGCATTCTGTACACACGGCGCATTGGTATTCTGTATGTTATTGCATTGTTTATATACTTAGATGTGAGAGAGGCTTATTTCATTGTTAATACCTAACTTGAGTGTAAGTGGCACTTTTTGCACTTGTAACGATTTCTAGGACAGACCATCAGTTGAGTTGTAAATAAGGGGCGAGGGGGGGGGGGGCGCCCCGGGTGCCTGGCACCTAGGGGTGACAACGACAACTCACTTAGCACCTATTTACAGCCAAAGAATAAGCACACAATCTCCTTCTAGGTGTTATATTTTAATGTAGGGTGGCTCAATACAAAACCGCCAGCGGTGGCAATCTATCCTACGCGGCCACTGCAGACTATTTAGATGGTATATTTTGAACGTTGTTAGTTATAATAATTATAAAGTGTCTTTCAAGGGAATAATTTGGCGGGATGAATAATTTAATTAAGAAAATTCTTAATCGTATAAACGTATAAAGTGTCTCTTAAACGTATAAACGTATAAAGTGTTTCTTAAACGTACAAACGTATAAAGTGTTTCTTAAACGTATAAACGTATAAAGTGTTTCTTAAACGTAAAAACGTATAAAGTGTTTCTTAAACGTATAAACGTTAACTATGACAAATTTCACACTCCTCTGTTCGCACAGTACCTACTTTACTTATTCTTTAAAAAACCGGGCAAGGGCATGTCGGGCCATGCCCAGTGTAGGGTTCCGTAACCGTTACTACAAAGAAATGCAGTAGGTACCGATGAAAAGAGCGTATCATTACGTCCTTTTGTTGAGAAGCGCAATTTTTCGGCAATAACTCAAAAGCGGTACTTAAATTCGATCATGTTGAAAACAATTTTTGTTGAAAGTGGGTATTTAATACGTTACCTTTGCAATTTTTTTCGTATTTTTTGTACCTAAAGTTTAGAAGATAAGGGGGGGGGGGGGGGGCACATTTTAATGCGACTTTCGCAGCTATTATACTCTAAATTTCATTAATATACCCCTTATAGTTTTCGAGTAAAATGCCTGTGACATACGGACAGACGGACGGACGGACATGACGAATCTATAAGGGGTCCGTTTTTGCAATTTTATCTACGGAACCCTGAGAATGTAGGTATAACACGATATTCATACAATCACACGCCTACCCATTAATAACTGGAAAAACAAACTCATTACAAATGAATTATCACTAGAGTGTGTGAATGGAAATAATAGAGCTATTATTAAGGCCTCTGGGTCAAAGCAAACTGGCTCGTACTGTTCAGATAATAGCGATTCCGGTGGGGTCCAAATGGTAAATTTTATGCTGCTCACCATTTTGTAAGTGGGAGAGCCATACTGAGGGTCGAGCACGACTTTTCGAATCCTGCGTAATGTTACGGTTATCGTATCGAGATCAAGAAACCTCGTACTAAATTTTAGTTCCAAATACGCTCACGGGCGGGCGCTGTTCCAAACGTCATACAAACTCGATAACGTTTACTATTCGATTTTACGTCACACAGGTTTCCAATATTCGTACTTGGGCCTTTGTAGCTATTTGCTACCGTTCGAATGGGCCGGCTCGTCCTTGGAAGTGCCATACTGTTGCGTTTCGTTCGGTCAGTGACAGGTGAAAGTGCCGGAAAATTGTAGTACATAGATAACCCTTTGGTTCTATGCACTACAATTTTCCGGCGCCTCCCGTCTGTCTGCTTTATGACTTGCACCGAACTGAGTTAAACCTAACCCGTGGTTAACTTGACGTATTGTTATCGCCTGTCGTTATGTTTTGACCCCGAGTTAGTGCCTATCCCAGGTCAGTGCCTGGAGGCTCTAGTGCATAGAAAACTAACAAAAAGAAGATATGCTAGCTTATTCCTGCAGCTTCGCTTTCGCGGAGGTATAAAAGTATGCTACTATGCTAGCTCCCTGTCTCGTGGGTATTTCGCATAATATACTTACTTAAATGGGGCTTAAGATTCAATGTTCTTGCAACCTTACCGGATTTGCTTTGTTTATCTCCCGAAGTATTTTTTTGTGATAACATTTAATCTTAAATGTAACGAATTACTGGTAATTAAAAAGCCATGATAGCAAGCATCAGCCAGGGGTTGTGGGATTAAAGGGTGTTCTTTTATCCTGTCCGCAGACCTCAGTTTGGCAAATACTGCATTAGAAGGTAATCCTTTTAATGCAGTATTATTAATATAAATCCGCCATTTTGTTGTCTCCTTTCCGCCATCTTGATTCTGACTCCGTCTTTGTTCGCAGGTAATCTGGACATGTGTCTGGCGTCGCGGCTGTCCACGCAGGCCAACCTCGGGAACATGACCTCAACGCGAGAGGTCATCTCCATGGTCGTTGGAAACATATCATTAGTTCAGGTAACCGTTCTATTTCAATTAATATACAGTTTATTGTAGCGACTCCAGCGCCATCTAGTCATCTAATATGTAACTACTAAGCCATGGACTACATCGTGCTGCCAATATTTCTGAATATCACAACCTTCAACTCTTTTCCTTCGGACTTCGGTCCCCAGGCTGGCCAGGCTCCCCATCTGGTGTAAGAGAGATCTCCCTATTGTGGTCTTTCCCCGCAATACCTAGTTTTATTAAGACTAATTTTGGGAGCGGAGTTTATACACTCAAGCGCGTGTCAATAGAAAGAGACGAGTCAAAATGCGCTCTAAACGCATGGCGTAAGCGCCAAAGCGTATAAAATTCATCATCGTCATCATGTCAGCCGAAAGATGTCCACTACTGGACATAAGCCTCCCCCAAGGCTCTCCACTCAGACCGTATAAAATTGCTCTGGGTATAAGAAACTATAAGTATTTTTCCCCTCACGAAATACAGTTGTATGAACCATTGACTTACTAACACAAAGTACTTTCGGTCTAGTACATGCTAATGTCCCAGTACCAGTATAACACGGCATTTTTCGATGACGCTCGGTTAGTGGTATTTTCTGCAATTTAGTGCTCTTTTGGTTCGGACGTTTCAAGCGCTAATCCGAAGTCCATGGTGTTGGTAAGTCAATGTGTATGAACGGACCCATGTACATAATCTATTCGGTCGCAAATTAAGTCGCTGGTTTCTTCTATTCAACGCCTTGTTCCCCAGGTACAAGCGATTGTAGCAGCGACGGTGGTAGCAATGTTCGCCATCGTCGCCAACACCATATCGGACCGGACCATCAACGGCTCCTACATATTGTTGCTTATCGCCTGTGCTGTCTTCACGGCCACCACCACGTGCTTTATACTAGGTAAGCATCTTACAATCATCATCATCAGCCTATTTACGTCCCACTGCTGGGCACAGGCCTCCTCTCAGAATGAGAGGGCTACGCGGGCCCAGTGCGGATTGGGGTCACACACACCATTGAATTGCTTCGCAGGAGTGTGCAGGTTTCCTCACGATGTTTTCCTTCACCGAAAAGCTCGTGATAAATTACAAATGTAATTTCGCACATAAATTCCGAAAAACTCAGATTTGCTAGCCGGGGTTTGAACCCACGACCCTCTGCTTGAGAGGCCATAGGTCAAACCGCAACATCACGGCTTTTTAGGCATCATACAATAGGGTTTCCGAACCATAGACTGATATCGGGATCTTCATCATCTTCATATCAGCAGGAAGACGTTCACTGTTTGACATAGGCCTTCCCCAAGGATCTCCACGACGATCGGTTTTGTGCTGCCCGCAGCCAAGGCTTCCCGCGATCTCCACGACGATCGGTTTTGTGCTGCCCGCAGCCAAGGCTTCCCGCGATCTCCACGACGATCGGTTTTGTGCTGCCCGCAGCCAAGGCTTCCCGCGATCTCCACGACGATCGGTTTTGTGCTGCCCGCAGCCAAGGCTTCCCGCGATCTCCACGACGATCGGTTTTGTGCTGCCCGCAGCCAAGGCTTCCCGCGATCTCCACGACGATCGGTTTTGTGCTGCCCGCAGCCAAGGCTTCCCGCGATCTCCACGACTATCGGTTTTGTGCTGCCCGCAGCCAAGGCTTCCCGCGATCTCCACGACGATCGGTTTTGTGCTGCCCGCAGCCAAGGCTTCCCGCGATCTCCACGACGATCGGTTTTGTGCTGCCCGCAGCCAAGGCTTCCCGCGATCTCCACGACGATCGGTTTTGTGCTGCCCGCAGCCAAGGCTTCCCGCGATCTCCACGACGATCGGTTTTGTGCTGCCCGCAGCCAAGGCTTCCCGCGATCTTTACCACGTCGTCCCGCCACCTCTCGAGGACCTCATATGTCTTGTGGGCCTTGTTATATCGGGATAGAAGGAAAGGAATGGGAACCGAGAGTGTAACATTTTTCGTTTCGATGTAGTTATGTTTCCAACCTAGGCCTCTCAATAACCTAGGTTTCAACCTTGCAACCTAAACTATTGACTAACCCCCTTATTCATAAACGCATAAGGTTGACATGCGTTTATGAATAAGGGAATATTGCTAAGGCAATCGTTTGTCTTTGTTTCATAAAGGCAAATATCAAAGTAACAGATAGAGACAAGCGATTGCTAAGTTAACAGAAGCTTGACAAGCGTTTATGAATAAGGAGGTAAGAATCAAAGGTTGTACTTATATCCTTATATCTCATTGTTCCTAAGTAACTTGTTGTCATTGTTTGTTGTTATTTTCTATTAGCTGTTGCCCGCGACTTCGTCCGCGTAGATTTCGGTTATCGCTATCCCGCGGGAACTATATAATTTTCCCGAACAAAAAGTAGCCTATGTTATTCCTCAATTTTCAAACCATATTCTTACCAAATTTCATCTAGATTGGTGCAGCGGTTTTCCCATGAAGAGGTAACAAACAGACAGACAGAGAGACAGAAAAACAGAAAGACAGAGAGACAGAGAGAGAGAGAGACTTTCGCATTTATAATATTAGTTAGGATACAATAAAGTGTTTACTTATTTATTTACTAAAGTAAATTAACAACATGAAATATTCTCTCGTCAGATTTCGTGATGGTCCTCGTGATATACGGCTCGCACAAGTGGAAGGTGAATCCCGACAACGTGGCGACGCCGCTGGCGGCATCTATCGGCGACATCGTGAGCAACTCGGTACTCGCCGTCACCGCGCAGTACATGTATGAACAGATACGTGAGTCTGTCATTTCTACATAATAAATAATAGTAGTTTATGCAACTGCTACATAATGAGGGTCCTTAAAACACGAGTGTGTTTTTATGAAACGAGGCGAAGCTGAGTTTTATAATAGGATCACACGAGTGCTTTAAGGCCTAATTATGTGGAGTTGCATACATTACTTTATCTACACACATATTATAAGTACTCTAAGATGGGTTCTGAAGCCGAAGGCATATATCATACCCATACCTGTCACGAATTTGATTGTTTTTTTAAACCATAGACAAACATACCGAGCTGACGTTTCGTAAACCGTTTTTTTTTTGTAAAAAATAATAATATATATCACATTATTAATTATACATGTCGGACTGAACTCGACTTATATACGTGAGTGATCCGTTTTATTTCACTATGATTGTAAATTACGTTGGTTGTCAAATTCGAAAAATCGAATTCGATATCGAAAAGTCATTATGACATCGAATTCGATGTCGTAATGACAATAGTCATTACTTTACTTTACCGCTGGACCTGCAGGGCGAGCGGAGGCGACGAAGTACTGCAATGCTGGTCATTTTCTACGGTTCCTGAACGCATTATAGAGGACTTATGATATGTGTGTAGATAAATAAAATTAATTTATTTTCATTGAGTAAGTACATCATAACAATTTTAGTGGCTGGTACCTCCTTTTAAGCTTGAAAAGCCTGTGTCAGGAGGCACCGCTCCTCCATTATGAATACATTTGTTTTTACCTACATTATCATTTGTAAAACACACAGGGGCTTTTATTGTGATAATACATATTAAGTAGTTGCTTACAAAATACATGTTCTATAAGCTCGGCCCAGGGCGGGTTAAGATTTCACGTTATAACCACACGATCTGAGGCGTGCCTTATTACCGTTTGTGATGAGCACAATCTTAAAAGCAGAAGCCTTGTTTGAATTTTCTGTAAGTTCTCACTTTACATTTTCTTCTTTACAGAAATATCACTCTGGCAGCCCATCGTGATCATCTGCATATACTTCAGTTTGCTCCCCGTGTGGGTGTTCATTGTGTACCGCAATAAGTACACCAAGCCAGTCCTCACCACCGGCTGGACTCCCGTCATCTCCGCACTCTTCATCAGCGGGTACGTTCTCATCACCATTATCATTAACTTAATCACTATTCAATACCATCATCGTTTTGATTACCAACGTCACTCTAACCAAGGTTATTGTTACAATCTTCATCATTATCATCACCAATATCATCACCAAACAAGAAACTAAGTTCAATTACAGGATCCTGATTTTACAAAGAATCACATTATTTAAATGCTTAAAGGTTCCCTTAATTACCAGATAATTGCGATAACGGCTTATAACTAGGCAATTAAATTCCATGAATCACAATTGACGTGCACATTCTATTTATATTTGTTATATCGCACAGTCGAACTGACTCCTTAAACCGGTTCAGCATTTTTTGATAACATATCTATTGACGTCAATGTCTTAAGAATTCCATAAAAACAATTATTTCGTGTCTTCACGACAAGCCTCGGCTTCACACAATGTAGTTTAGGAATAAGTCTTGTTGCCAGGCTTCTTGCGGCGCATGCTTCTTGGCAATCGTGGTCTTTCCGAAAGCTTTGGTCTTGAGATAAAGCTTGGTCTTTATCTGAAGAAATTTGAAACAAGTAAACTATCAGCCAGACGAGCGTCTTCCTTAGATTCTTCTCTTAGATTTTTTTCTAAAGATGTATTTCTATTACAGTATCGGAGGCATAGTCCTTGACCAGGCCGTCGACCGCTACCGAGGTTACGAAGTATTCCAGCCAATAGTCAATGGTATTGGCGGTAACCTGGTGTGCGTGCAGTCCTCGCGGCTGGCCACGCATCTGCATCAGACGGCCATTCCTGGAGTCTTGCCGGAGAATACTAGGCTGCTGGAGTGGCCGTGGAAGACGTTGTTCTACGGAAGTGAGTACAGTATACTTTTAGGCTTCCATACCTGAAGGGCACCAACGAGATCCCATTTCTAAGCCTCCGCTGTCTGTCCGTCCGTCCGCCATTCAGAGGGCTATTTCTTTAGAAGCGTAATAGAATGAATAAAAAAATATAACAAAGTTGAAAATGAAGTAGGTCCCCATACAAAAAGGACTTGTTTTTTAGCTTTTGCTCGGTCTGACCGAAACTGTCATTCTGTTGCAGTTAAATAATTGTTGTTGTGTTGTTGGTCATAGGCGAAAGAACCTGCCGCCGACCCGCCACAACCCTGCGTGTACTTTACTCTCATCCAGCATCCATTCTTGTTGGTATCTCGTGTGCAGTACTTACTCACTTATTAACAAAATGATTCCCGTTTCCCAGCCGCTGCTGCAAAGGTGGCCCGTATGCTGCTAGTGCTGGCCGTCTTCGGCCAGATCATCTTCATGATCGTCGCTGACGTCATCTATCAAGGTTTCGTCTCCATCCAGTTCGCTTTCGGCATCACCTACCTGGTCTGCTCCTTGTTACAAGTAAGTACAACATCATTATCCGAACATAACGAACTGCCCTTTTCTTCCGGTGAAAACCCGGGTCCAAAAAAAAGTTCTGAAGAGCGAATCTTCAAATAATTAAAATTAGATAGATATCTACTTTACTCGTGCTCGTTGCGAAATCAAAATTTCGTGTGTACAGAGTAGAGAATACAGAGCTTTAAACAATTTTATGACAGTTAAGTTATCCCCGGGTTAGTGGTATACCCAGGTCTGTGCAAGGCGGCCCTAGATAACACAATTTGATTTAATTGATCTTTGTATCTTTATTTTTTCCTTATATTATCATCGAAGAGATAGGACTTGTAGGTGTCAATTATCTTATAATTATAACCAATCACGCATGATAAAACTATGTCTTGTCTTTTTTATGACACCATTTCGATTTCATTTCCGATAATTCGCTCATCAATCAGGTTTACCTGTTATAACTTTGATAATAAAATTAGAATTTTCGTGGATTTGCTTTTTAACCCCCGACCCAAAAAGAAAGAAAGGTTTGATGGTTTGATGTGTGTCTGTGTAGGTACCATGTCATCGTAATATTTTTCGAATCAAAGGTAGCTGACAGTTTATAGTTTATTTTTGACTGAAAAAATTGATCATGGGTGTACATTTATTTTTGGCTGCTGCGAGCTCGAATTTGATATTAAAATAGTTTAACGTTTAATTTCTTAGCAATCGAAGGAAAACCCAATTTACCCTCGACTTACTATCCGCCTTCGCCTGCGGCTGAGGTAGATCTAAACGTCTCTGGTAAAATGGCGCGTTTAATGAACTAGTTACATAATCTTCCATACTAACTTAATATTTCTTCTTCTACAGGTAATGGTGCTCTTATACCTGGCCTACATATTAATCCACTTCATGTGGACTCAGAAAAAAGATCCAGACAACGCTGCCATCCCTTACCTGACCGCGCTAGGAGACCTCCTGGGCTCAGTCTTCCTAGGCCTAGCGTTCGTGATCCTGTCTCTCTTCGACATGGAGTATGGTTCCAACGTTGTCTAAAAACAGCAAATGCCCAAGCTATAGCTTGGAATGGTGGTTTATTTTAAGCACTCAGTTGTTGCTGTGTGTTTTGATAACGACCCGCGAGGTTCAAATTTTGCAACAGACACGTGAGACATATCGGTGCGGTTGGCGCCCCATTTTTTCGCTCAGTGCGTTTATTTTCTGCTGCGTTAGTTTGGTAGTGACACGCTGAGCTAGCTGTCCAAATAGGTGTGTTTCTCTTCTGACCCAAGCCGCCTAATTTGTATTTTAAAATAAGTAATAGTAGTTAGTCGTGCTTATGTTATTTAAGTGCGTACTCTGGAAATCAACGAAAAAGATGCACGTAGACACTTCGCGTGTTTATTCGGTTGGAAGAAAAGTATTTTAATGACGGTTTTGTCAAGTGGATGACAACTTACACATGCCTCAACAAGCCCCACTGACGACATTTTCAAACATTATTGGTGCGAGAATATCGTGCCTTTTATATTATATTGCGAGGTGGCCTGGCTATAGATTTATGATATGAGTGTTCTATTGACCACGACAATGTACGCAACTAGTGCAATATTTCACGCCCCATGAAAATAAAGCTTCAACCGGCCAGATACCGTATCGGTCAAATCTGTTCGGCCAGTATCGAAAACGAGCGCCATTTTTATGTCGAAGGCAGCCATTTTGTTTTTAGGTTGGTCGTCGTCAGTGGCGACATCTAGTATCGGTTATATCAATCGTTCTTTGTAGCTCGGTTACTGCTGACTTACAGCCTTACCATTATTTGCGAGCGAGTTTTGATTGAGGCGATCACGCGACGTGTTCGCCGACAGCGATATTAGTATGAAGCACTCGCTCGCAAATCATAGTGTGATAAGGTTGTTAGACTTGTCAAATAGAGGCTAAGTTTTATCTTAAGTGGTTGGGTAATTTGTTCAGTCGAACCAGTTGAATCGAGACATTTATTGTGAAAAGGCTCGACATGAATCTCTTCAACTGATCCGACACAACATGAGTCTCTTTCGGGCATCACTGCTAGAGTATGAAATATCAGGACCATTTTTAATTTCAATAATCGAAATTATGTGAACAGTTAAAATCAGTATTGTAATGCAAATACTTAGTGGCATTAAAGAAAAGTAGTATTTTAGCGGTGCCAACGTTACTTACGTAAATAAATGAAAATGACGTTATGAAATTGCAATGAAATTTTAGGATTAAATATTTTTATAAACTTTTCAGTGGACATAATTATGTAAATAAATTTAACAATTTTGTTATTTTGAGTAAATAAACGCATTTATAAATAATACTATGCGCCGTTTAAAACGTAACACTCGCTTAGTTAAAAAAAAGTAGGTGTAGGGGGTGTTCCTATTTAAAAAAGCGTTCAGCGATATCGCTTGCCTTGCACTTAGTCAATTATTTTCCAAAATCTGCTACAAATGTGATATTTTGCTATTTCATTTGTATATTGTGTAGGTATATTTATGTGTTTTCAGTATCATAAGCTTTATGATGATTAAAAAAACATGTTTCATTTGAGTATTTTAACCTGCAATTCGGATTATTATGTTACTTTAATCTGACGTACGATTGCGCGTGTATACGAAACGAAGTGTTATTTTTTAATTTGTTATCGTCAATGAGTAGCATATCGAGGTATTTAGTGATGTAGTTGTACATAACCGCAGTTTCTGATAATGATTATGTAGATATCAGTTAAGTATTATAAAATTAATTGATAACATTTTAGTATTTTGAATCGAGTCTGTTTATAAAAATGCATTTTAACAGATTATCGCACCTTTAAAATTGCAATCGAATCTAGATTTTATATTTGGCGTGTTAAAGAAACATTTCATGGACAATAAAGTACTTATACCTACCACCATGTTAGCAGCACATATCGAAATGTGCACTTTATAATGGTGACTTCAAAACATTTTTTTTTAATTCAACAATAGTTACCATAATCTGTCGGTTTAATAAACAAACTACAAGACAATGACTCAAAAATACCCATTTGTACCTAGTCCATTTCGATTTGTAAAATTATTTTCTTGTGGTTTTATTTTTAGCAGTACTTAACCAGTAATGACTCTTATCATCTTAAATTATTAAAAAAAAAACCTGTTGATAATTTTATTTTAAAAACTGTTTTTTGGTGAATGGTCAACAATATAAATTTAAAGAGCATTCAAATGAGAAAAAAAAACCTATAATAGGTACTTCTAATTGCTGTTAGTTGGTATCTCTACTTGACCGTTGTTAGTTTAGCTTTAGCATTAGTTTAGAAAAAAGAGTACAATAAAAACAAATTTAGTATTAACTTAAAAAGTCCTATAGAATAAAATGTACGAGCAATTTTTAGAAATTGCATAACTGGTTAGGTCTTAGATGTATTAAAATTGTAATTAAATATAAGTTTTATTTTCTATAACGTAAACATAATATACCCACACGAGTACATGACCATTGCACGTTACAGAAATAAATATATACTTATTTGTATATAGGACGGGTTATTTGAAAAATGATTTTTTTTTTTTTGCATACTTACTTGAAAAAAAAAGTTTCCAAAAAGTAACAAAAAATCATCCTATATATATTTGTGAATGAATAATACTTGATAAATTACTTAAAAATATAGGAAAGTAGATTTTAAATGTATAGAACTTAGGTTATAGTTTTGAATGAATGATGTGATATAAACGAGATTTTAAAGCTATGTGTAATAGACAATTGTTATGTAGTTCGTAATAACAAAAAATGTTACCTATATACCTACTTGTTTACGATTGTCTTATGTACCGCTAAAGGCTGGCTTATTGTAGAATGTAGACTTCAATCGTGAAATATGCCGTTTTTTATGTTTTCAGAAATATAGACAATGAGTTTATGAAAAAAATTAGGCCTGTATTCCTACTTTTCTATACACTGTAGTAGCAAAAAAGTTATATTCGGTACTTTTATTATTCTCTTCGCTGTAGCATTGTGCGTGACACTTGCATTGTCTTATGGTAACGTAATAAAGTGACAAATCAAAATTATCATATCTACTTTATTTATAAGTTTGTATGATTTGTCACAGGCACCTAGAGCGAATAATGTGTAAAACAATAGACGAGTCGAAAGAATACATGTTTTTTTTTAATGGACGTATCTCATTGTGTTTATCGGCTAAGTGGAAAAATATGTATCTAATTAATCCACCACAACAATAATAACACAACTTTAATTTGCTGGCATAAGAGCCATGGGACATATTTTTGAGTAAGTTGTATACACCCATATTTTTGCACTTGACTGTACAATGGGCAGCCGATATTTTATGCCTTTCTGCATGTTTGTTGCATTTTATGTGGACGAGTGTTTATAGTTATTTTCAAATACAGTATGATTTTTTACCGACCGAGCGCCGTCACTTTGAATTGTAGCGTATTTCAAGCTATAAGTACTTTTTTCGCATTAGAAAGTAGGTGAACAAAGTAAACGTGTCTTTTTATTGAAAAACGCTTTTTAAAATAAGTACTTAACTGTCAATCACATTGTTATTTTTGTTACTTGCTGTTCGGTACTTATTTTGAAAAAGTAGTATTTCAATAACGAGATAGTACATGCTTGTTCAGGTACCTTATTTCTAATGCAGAAAAAACTACGTAATAGGCGACCGATTTTATAGACCATACCTATAAAATACTACTCGAAAGTATAGAAAAATGTGATGAATTGAAAAGTACCTAGAATTGGAAACCTATTGACTTAATGATTATCCTTAACTAATTTATTGGATCAGGCGGTACTTTGGGGAGGTCCTATTCATGAACTAAAAACAATTAAGTAATTTGCTTACCCGCAACCACACGTGAAAAATAGCTAGCGGCTAAAAAAAGTGGAGGTGGAGGTGTTGCATGGAAACATACATTTGCCTCACCGACGTAGCTATTTTTCACGGGTGCTCGTGGGAGAGCAAATTAATTGTTTTTAGTTCATTTTTATCCTTAACTTGTCAAAAAAAAAATCACGCTATAATTTTGTAGAGCAATCTGTGTATTGCACCATTTTCGAGTGAAACCTGGTTTGATTTGTAAAATCTGCCTTCAGATAGCTCCGTTGATGATAAATGTATAATTAGCTATTGAATTTTACTTATTCAGCGAACACAATGTTAAAAGGTTTTCATGCATAATCTTTTATAGTGCAAAAATCACGAACAAAATTTTTTTAATCTTATGACCGTTTCAGTATCAATTAAATTTTTATTTGAAACTATAACGCTTTTAAGCTCATCTCTAATTATTTGACCTCGGAATAAGGTGATTCTAGACTCCCGTGGAACTTTTTTTTACAGTAACGTCATAGTGACAGCATTGCTTGAGAAAGAAAGTCGGTACAATACGATTACTCTAAGTTTGCCACAAATAAAATACTTATTACAAAATTTTACAAAAATGTTACAGATTTTGTAATATGTACTTTATTTGTACGAAATGAAATTTGAAAATGAAATGAAGGCAAAAAATCTGTCAGTAGTAAACTTATAGTAATCGGTCAGTATGACGTTACTAAGAACGTGAAATCGTTCTATCTATTTGTTTGACTGTAGGCTCTACCGTAGCTATAGTGACAATTATACAATTAATATCGCAAGCTGAAAAATAAATACCTATTTTTTGCCAAATATAATAACCAGCCAAACTATAAGAAATGAAGCCAAAATGTAAGCTTCCCAGATATTTTTATATATTGGACGTAAATGTAAGATAACTTTTAATTTTTTACAAAAAAATCACTTAGGTATTATTTGAGCTATGATATAATTATTGTAGTTAAGCAGCCTCTAAATAATTATGAATTCTGTGATATGTAGCGTTATTTTAAGTTATTTTGTATGAGGGATGCGTTACTGGACTCTGTTCCAGGTCAGTGTAATTATGTAATTTTTATTTTAAAATAAAGTAAACTAAAAGATAGTGCCACTTTTCATTCCATATAACATAATAATATAGCCTATTTACGCCCACTGCCATGAATATGTATTCTAACTTACAAAATTATGTACACATCAACCTTATTGCCACGGTAATAAGGTATGTCACATATTTCTGAGACTTTGTGGTGTATACATACATATTGTTGCCCTTGACCGTACACCGTGTGGTGTATTAGGTTTATCGTGAGGATATTACTAGTACACTTGCGGGATTATAGCCCAGGCGATTTATAGTTCAACAGTAATTTTAACCGACTTCAAAAAAAGGAGGAGGTTCTCAATTCGTCGGAATGTTTTTTTTTTAATTTTTAATATTTTTTTTTGTATGTTCCCCGATTACTCGAAGACGGCTGGACCAATTTCAAAAAGTAAAACTGCCTTCAAAAAAACCTCAGAAAAAAAACATAAAATAATGCCGAAAAAGCCATGAGTTTTATGGCCTAGCAGAAATATGAAGTTTTTGTTAGCATTATTTTATGTTTTTTTTTTTCTAAGGTTTTTTTTGGTTGAAATAATCCCATTAAACTTTTTTCAAAACATTGCACAAAATCTAATAAGTTTCAGGATTCGGTATCTTCCATATTATAATCCACTAGCGCTACCAGTAGGACTGATCAGTGAATCTAGTTTCACTTAACGCGTCAACAGATGGCGTGCACAACTACTTACGCTCGCAGCCATTTTCACGAATCCTAGTTCAGGAAAATTCCGCTAGATGGCACCAATGTCAACATTTAAGTATTATTTTTTTAACCCCCGACGAAAAAGAGGGGTGTTATAAGTTTGACCTGTGTGTCTGTGTATCTGTCTGTGGCATCGTAGCTCGCAAGTGGATTCATCGATTTCGACGCGGTTTTTTTTGTTCAAAAGCTAGTTTCATCGAGATGGTTCTTAGCTAAGTTTCATTAAAATCGGTTCAATATTGAACTTTGAAATGTCAATGTCGGGGGTTTTTAAACTTTTCAATGTTGGTTAGGTTATACATGCTTTTATTTAGGGTTCTATCTGTCTGACTGTGTGTGTGTGCGTATAATAAAATCTAGCAAGTTAAAGTTGACCCATTTCCAATGGGATACCAAATATTAAGCTACACCGTGGGCCCGAGTGACCCGACCAATGTTAACCAGGCATAGCTGAGCTAATTTAGAGTTAAAAATGTAGTATTAAGTTTGATCGATTCGGCTTAGTTTGGAAGATATTTAACTTTTTGTGAAAAATAATCCCGAAAAAATCTTCAGTGCAACGCACCCTAAAACAACTTAGAAAAGTTGAAAAACCCCCGACATTGTCACTTCAAAGTTCAATATTTCAAAAACGGGTGAACCGAATTTATGAACTAAAAAACTACTAGTGTAGTGGAAGTGGTGGCATGTTGAGCGGTTGTTGTTGTGCTTCGTAAATGGCCTCGTGGAGAGTGCCGAAACGCGTCAGCGTTTAGTATAGTGGTGGTGGTGATAGTTGGGTCTGTGTGGCATGTGTTGATTCGTGTAGCAGTGGAGGCGGAGGTGTTGCATGGAAACATACATTTGCCGCACAGATATAAC
The DNA here is from genome assembly GCA_963691665.1 of Clepsis dumicolana. Classification (NCBI taxonomy): domain Eukaryota; kingdom Metazoa; phylum Arthropoda; class Insecta; order Lepidoptera; family Tortricidae; genus Clepsis; species Clepsis dumicolana. The sequence goes on along the minus strand of OY829528.1, from coordinate 7,231,448 downwards.
TATTTGTCATTAGTAGTCGCGGGTGAGCAAAGTTATTGTTTTTTAGTTCATAAATATGGACCTCCGCAAAGTAACGCCTGATTCAATAAATTATTGAACCGAATTTAATGAAACTTGGCTAAAAACCATCTCGATTAAACTAGCTTTCGATTAAAACAAACCGCATCGTAATCGGTCCCCCCATTTGGGAGCTATGATGCCACAGGCAGATACACAGACACACAGATACACAGGTCAAATTTATAACACCCCTCTTTTTCGTTGGGGTTTAAAAATAGGCAACGTTACAAAAAAAACTGGATAAAACACACAAGTTACAACTTATCCCTTTAAGAGATCTCTACCAGCCAACTTTTGAGTGAGGGGACGTTTCGAGACCCTGAACGTAGGTTAATTAAGTCACGTCCGAAACGTCGAAGTATTTAAATACAAAATACATTTATTTTAACGAGACTCGGAGGCAAAAAGTTCTAACTAGGCTCAAACATAGAAAAGCTCGACAAAAGTGTCCCTCAAAAGCCCGGGCACCGGAAATGGAACTTTTCCAGGCAACAACCATCCCACGCCCCTCACCGTGATTCTGAGTAAAAAAAAACATTGGGGGAAACAGGTATGCAAGTATAAAAAGTACTTCTTTACGTGAGTAGGATGAGAGAAGGAAGGAGGAGACTGCCGATGTTTAAACAATTTTTTATACTACAAGGAAGGCAAACGAGCAAGTGGGGCACATGATGGTACGTGATCACCACTGCCTATAGACACCCGCAACCCCGGGGAGTTTTTAGATGCGTTGCTTACCTAGAGGGCTAGGGTGTATGTGTGTCTGTGTATCTGTCTGTGGCATCATAGCTCCCAAACGGATGGACCGATTTCGATACAGTTTTTTTTTAATCGAAAACTAGTTTAATCGAGATGGTTCTTAGCTAAGTTTTTAGCTAAATGTTCACGAATTTTTGAAATACTGAACTTTGAAATGACAATGTCGGGGGTTTTTCAACTTTTCTAAGTTGGTTGGGTTATTGAAGGCATTAGTTCAGACCTTGGTGCCACAGCATACCGACTGTGATTATCATAAGTACCTTCCAGCGAGCGGAGCGCGTGTTTCAGTTCCCCGAAAAAGCCGGCCATTTTGGAGGTACACTCAGCAGCAGTATAATGACAGACATAATGAGCTTGTGTATACTTTTTATGTATCTTTTAATACTATTTGTCTCATTTGTGTATTTTAGCATGTTGTTGTTTTTTTTATTATCATTATTTTTCTCTTTCTGTTCTTTGTCCGTTAAAATAATAAGTGTATTGGTCTCTGACTGTAAGCTTGTTATTATAAATTGAATGAATAAACAAATAAATAAATAATTTATTTTAGCATTAAAAAGAAAGGAAACAATCTTGACATGTATTTCTAATGAAAAACGCCTTTTAAAAATATGTATCAGCAGGTAAGAATGAAATAACAATGAGATTTAATTCTTTATATTGTTATGGTTTTATACGTAACGGTTACTTACTTTTAAAAAAGCGTTTTTCAATAACAAGACAATATCATTAAGATTGTTTCCTTCTCTTTAATGCTAAAATAACCGTTTCGGTTGCTTAGCTACTTCTGCTGCTAACTGTACAAGGAAACTCTCAAACATTTCTCTGTTTTGTCAACGACGCCTTGTAACTATTTAAGTATAATTACTTGTACATATATCAGTTTGTGACTGTACTCATTAATTCAACATCAACTAAATACCCAGTTAACTTCAAAAAAGTTTACCGGAGACCTTGAATTATGTTTATTTTTATATTTCGCCTTACACGGCGAAATCACGTTTCTACTAGGGTCGCCGTGGAAACGCATACATATACATAATATACCTACATATAAAAAGCATTTCCTTATAATCTTGTTCAAGGATTGGGATCCCTCCCCAACTACTATATCTTAAGCGCTTTTAATATAAATATAACATAGCATTCGAGCATTCGAACAAATATTCGAGTATGATGGACACGCAATTACCTATTAATTAATTAATAAGTAACTCCAAACATTTAGTATTCTTCATAGTATTTTGTTTTCCCTTATAAGCTAATATAACATTTACATGCGGTCATCTTACCAAGAAGGCTAATTTCCATGTCGCATCTGAAAAAGAGCTTATATCTAAAGATCATCGACCGAAGTTCCGTAACTGAAAAATATAGGTCACATTTCGCCTTATGAAAACGGCGAACAACTATTAGAGAGACTTGACTAATACGGCGAACAACTAGAGGGACTTAACTAATACGGCGTACAACTAGAAGGACTTAACTAATACGGCGAACAACTAGAGGGACTTAACTAATACGGCGAACAACTAGAAGGACTTAACTAATACGGCGAACAACTAGAGGGACTTAACTAATACGGCGAACAACTAGAAGGACTTAACTAATACGGCGAACAACTAGAGGGACTTAACAAATTCCAGATACATGAGGTACCTATGTACCTAAGTCACGAAAACACCAGTTCCCGACTGCTGGCGCTGGAGACCTGAATCACACAACGATCGTTATTGGAGAGTCACCCAGCGCTTTTGAGGATTGGGAGCTAGTGTTTTGGTTTAAGGGATCGAGGTTCTGTCTTTGTCTGGCCGGTGGGGGGTGAGAGAGGTAGGTAGAGGCTGCGGGAAGGGGGGCTGTGGGGGAGCCAGGCGCGGGGCGCGTGCGTGTCGCGGCGGCGCTCAGTCGGCCGCCAGCGACCGCCTCCGCCGCGCCTGCCGGGCTCCCAACACCCAAGGCACCCGCTGTACTATTTTTGAACACCCGAGACACCGCGCATGCGCAATATCGATCCGCCTTACTCCAAATGGTTCCCGTATCTAGGTTAACCGGCTAAAATTAAAGGTGCGTTCCGTATTCAAGGTTGTAACAGCCGCCGGCGCAGCTCCGAAATAGAGCTATCGCGGGGAAAATGGAAAAAGTGTGCTTAATGCACGTCGCCTTTAGGGGCGAGAGTCGCGTGGCCGGCACGCGGTAATGGCGGCGAGCAATTATGTAAGAACGGTTGTTGTTTCGCGTCGGAGTGCGGCGCTCGGCCCAGGACTGCCCCGGCAGTAAGTACTCCCGGCAGGATAAATATAACCCGAGCTGCCTCTCCCATTTCTTCCCGTACACACTCTACGTATGACATTTGCCCTTCTAAAACATTCCTCTTAAGGCATTCGAGCCTCTTGGTTGCGCTGGACCAAAGCGATCCATCTGATCGCGCGTGTTTGAAACTATGTCAAATTTATTTATACATAGAGTGTGAGTTTTATGTGACAAATGAAGGAAAAGGCAGCAGGGAGACTAAAATAAGTGGGTAACCTAGAATACGGCTCGCCGCCTCACGCCGCCGCCAGGGGGCGCTGGCGGCGGCTATTGACTTTTCAGTCAACTCACAAAACGAACACTGTCTGTGCTGCATACGTAACCTTTTAAGCTCAGCATTGTGGAAATCTTAACCTAATATAAAAATCGATAACGTGTATTTATTACACTCGCTATACATAGAGTTTTCATAAAACCTGTGAACTTGCTCAATCTTTACTATAATGACGAGTTTTGACATTAATCAGAATGCCCATAATGTCCCCCAAAAGCAGTATTAACTTCATCACACATAGCATGTTAATTTCTGCATGACTCGTAGTCTAGTGATAATCTAAAGAGAATCTATCCCTTTCTGAAAAGTGTCACAAGCGAAAGAGGCGGGTGCATTTATTATAAGATCAGTGACCATTAGCATTAGCCACAATATGACAGCTGTAAATTGAGGCTCTCGCTTTGTCATGTTTGTTTTCTATATCTAACGTAGAGCTGCATCTCTTTCCAACAAATCATGTCAATGTAACGTTCTGTCATGACAGTGGGAAAATCATCTACGTAAAAGTGTTTCCCATGTAAAGAAAATTACTTCCATATTCGACCACCGTGCCTTGTTCAATAAACTATTGTTCAATAGACTGTGTCAGACCTATTTAACATTCTTCCGTGTAGCACATTTTGCTGCGATCTGCATCAGACAAAACTACACTAAACTTCAAACAATTTATCATTTTCATTATACATACAGACTGGAAATAAAATTATATATAATTTCCGTAGAACATAACACAACATAATAATTATAACACGTCTAACTTTTACTAATACATGTAACTCGTAGACTAATATAGAGTTAGTTTTTTGTTCGTTTTCTGAAAATGCGCTAGAGTTCCGTTGAAATTGCAATCTACATTACAGAAGTTAAAAAACGTCGGGACATTTTATTTCAAATTCCACTACCTCAATAACCACTAAACCGATTCTAATGGAACTTAGCTAGAAACCATCTCATATAAGCTAGTTTCCAATAGAGAAAAAACGCGTCCATATAGATTTATTCTCTTAAGAGCTACGATACTGATGCGTAGACACGTACAGGTACCAATTTATAACACCCCTTTCTTTCTATAGGGTTAAAAAGTAGTAGAGTTAATTTTATATTAAAGGAGTATTTGCTTTCCTGAACTACAGATACAATTTCCAAATAAAAATCACAACGACTTCAAAGATAGCCATCCGTCTTCTTATAGAAGAGAAGAGGAAGTCAGGGTAGTTATTTTTTACCCAAAATAGCTTAATCTGAATGGTATTTTTACCCTAACTTTACGCTAACCTAATCCGCAAAGGTATCCCGACCCTTACGGAATTATACCTAATCTCTGTCTGCCCTGTTTGAACGGAAGATAATCCTGTGCTTAACCCACAAGCCTGTTTGACGGTTATGCAGTCTAAAATTTTAATTATAACATTAACAACATAATTTACTTTAATTCTGTTTCCTGTTTTCAGTAGCCCGTCCACGAAGCTTTCGAATCCTGCGTAACGTTAAGTTATCGTATTGAAATCGAGAAACCTCATAGTAAATTTTATTTCCAAATACGCTCACGGGCGCGCGCTGTTCCCGACGTCATACAAATTTCTCGATAGCGTTCCTACTCGATTACGTTACGCAGGATTCGAAAACTTCGTGCTCGACCCTCAGTAGCCCGTGCACGAAGAGTCGAGTACTACGTGACGTAATCGAGAAAATTTGTGTGACGTTTGGAACAGCGCCCGCCCGTGAGCGTATTTGGTGATAAAATTTTATATGAATTTTCTCGATGACGATACGATAACGTTAACTACTCGAATACGTTACGTAGGATTCGATTATTCGTGCTTGGGGTACTGGAAAAAGGTGCAAGTAGGTAATATAAATTGTTTTCTTTTAACAGAAAACAATTCCTTTTCAATACATATCAGATCAATTTCATATAGCTTGGCTTCTGGGAACAGAAAGAGACAAGTTTTAAATCAAGTTTTGGGTAAATAGAAAGTTTTATCACAAGCCTATCTGCTGACTGTAAAACTGTGAAAACTCTTTTTTTATAATTATCGTTGCCAATTAACATAATTAATGCATCTGTTGTCTGAAATAAAATGATAATAAATGATAATAATGCAAATGTTTCCTCTTTGACTGCAATGATGTAATGCAATTCTATCTTCATTACATAAGTATACGTTAACAAAGTATTTGTTTACATTTTAATTTAAAAACACTTTCCGTAATTTTCCAGTAATCAGGTCATCGATTTCACAGACTCAGTATCTCTAAAAATACCATAAAAACGTGATGAAGTATTATTTTCATGTAGGTACTGTTTTCATATAAACATAATCCCCCATTCACATAATACTTTACATTAACTAGGGTGATTAAAATCGTTAAATCATTAGAACAAAAAGGTTGTATAAGAAATTTCCTCCAGGGGCCGCCAACCTAAGTAGGATACGACCTCTGACATTTACCGAGGGCAGGGGTCACCAACCGTGCAGGATATTACAACTCTTACCTCGGCATATTTTTACTATGCAAATTCGTATAATTGTTAGCAAGTTCTAGGTAGTTTTCACTTTTAATGTGTAGTTTTTAGTGATCCATCGTTTTGGTGAGACGGTTAACGATCCCTAGTTTTATGGGAAATAACATAGTATATGCTGTGAACATAAACGCAACGACGCCCACGCAATTTTCGTCCTACGGGACAGGCAGAAATAAGTAACTACTTTGTTTACCGTGCTAATAAGACATTATATTTATACGCTCAGTTACGACTTGAAAACACATAATTATTTGTAATTTTACCTCCATTATTTACCAAAACATCTTGATTCCTAACTAGATCATTGTTTCACAATCTAGTTCGACAAACATTGTATGTACCTACCTAAATCGCAACAAAATGTGTCTATGGGCAGAGGTGATCACTTACCTACCCACTTGTTCCTTTGCTTCCTTATAGTATAAATAAAGAAACTCACATAATTACGTACATACCCTACGTATGAACCCTGAAAACAATACACTCTTTTTCTTTGGGCAGGCATGTAAAACAAAACATGTTAAAATAATTAATAAAAACTCAAGGTAAGCGCTGGGCTGTAAAAACGTGATTTATGTTTAAACCTTTTGCTGCATTTCCATTTTTACCACTGACTGTCAATATTTATGTTTAAACCTTTTGCTGCATTTCCATTTTTACCACTGACTGTCAATAGTTATGTTTAAACCTTTTGCTGCATTTCCATTTTTACCACTGACTGTCAATATTTATGTTTAAACCTTTTGCTGCATTTCCATTTTTACCACTGACTGTCAATATTTATGTTTAAACCTTTTGCTGCATTTCCATTTTTACCACTGACTGTCAATATTTATGTTTAAACCTTTTGCTGCATTTCCATTTTTACCACTGACTGTCAATATTTATGTTTAAACCTTTTGCTGCATTTCCATTTTTACCACTGACTGTCAATATTTATGTTTAAACCTTTTGCTGCATTTCCATTTTTACCACTGACTGTCAATATTTATGTTTAAACCTTTTGCTGCATTTCCATTTTTACCACTGACTGTCAATATTTATGTTTAAACCTTTTGCTGCATTTCCATTTTTACCACTGACTGTCAATATTTATGTTTAAACCTTTTGCTGCATTTCCATTTTTACCACTGACTGTCAATATTTATGTTTAAACCTTTTGCTGCATTTCCATTTTTACCACTGACTGTCAATATTTATGTTTAAACCTTTTGCTGCATTTCCATTTTTACCACTGACTGTCAATATTTATGTTTAAACCTTTTGCTGCATTTCCATTTTTACCACTGACTGTCAATATTTATGTTTAAACCTTTTGCTGCATTTCCATTTTTACCACTGACTGTCAATATTTATGTTCATGGTGCTTTCATAACAGTGTTTTTAATTTTATCATATTTTTTAAACTGTCAAGAAATTTTAATTTATAGTGAAATAAACGGATCACTCACGTTGTCAGTCAAGTACAATTTTAATTTACCTTCAAACTTTTAAACTGCAGGAAACAAACTGAAAAATAATGGTTTATAGATAATTTACTTAAAATATGTTACAGATTTTGTTAAACTAATGGCTCAACATTATTAGCTACGTCTACTACAACATAAGTACTCTTAACTTGTGCTAATTAGGATACAAAAGCAGCCCATTAGAAATAATATGAAATTAGTTATTGAATAAAATGTTCGCGTAGCGGCAGGTTGCGTTCTACGCGTCTACGGCGTAGACCTTCGTAGCAGGAAACCTTTGCACGGGTATTCATATGTTATTGTTATTATCTATACCTATAAAACAGTACCGTGACTGACTGACTGACTGACTGACTGACTAGTCAGTCAGTCAGTCAGTCAGCAGCCAATCGGCAGACAACGCACAGCTTAATCCACTGAACCTAGAGACTTGAAATTTGGCAAACGTATACCTTGAGTATCTTAGGTGCACTAAGAAGGGATTTTTCGAAATTACGGGATAGGGAACTAGCTCATTTTGAGATATTTCACGGGGGCAAAGCCACGGAGCATAAGCTAGTTTTAAATAAATTACCTCTTAGAACAGGGTATTGGGTTAGTACTTCGTTTTAAGTATTTGACTTAAAACGAAGTACTAACCCACCATTAAGTATTGTACTCTTTGTTACCTGAATAAACAGGGTGCGTTTTAATGAATCCTCTAGAATTCAGCCAGGGTTTGAGTAAGTCTGAGTGAACACCCCTGTGAAGTTTTCATTAAAAAAAACTCCCATACATTCATGTTCTCTGCTGGTTTGACAACATGTATGGGAGAATTTTTTTTTTTTTCGATAATTATATTGAATTTTTTGGAGATTCAGTTTTTGTGAAATTTAAAAATGTTTTTTTTTAATGAGCTGGTGAGGTTTACAAGACACTGAAGTACTAGTTTAGAAGTAGTTACACTTGCTCACCATCACCATTCATAAAATAACAATTAGTCAAAACTTATATGTAATTCTGGGGCAGTATTCTGGCAATATACCTACCTACAAATTTACGATTGTACACTATCTTTCGAATGGTATTTTCGCGTCAATCTCACCCTGTCTCCGACTCGCCTCTCCGTAAAACTCGAATATTTCGATGTATCTACATAGCTCCGAATTTACACGAGTCAGAAAAAAATTGTAACTTGCATGAATTGCCGGCGCTCGATCGACTACTTTTAAGATAATGTAGGTAACTTACACAATTTTTCTGACTCGTGTAAATTCGGGGTAGAGCCGATTTAAACTCTAATAGACTCCAGTCGATCAATGAATCTTCCGCCCCATAAAAAGTACAAATAAAAACCCAGCAGATGGCGCTATGTCGCGCCACGGCCACGCGTATCCAGTTTATTTATTTATCCAGCAGTATACCGTTTTACGTGTTTTCCTCACAATGTAATGCGTAATAAAGATTATATTTATTTTTCGAAAATCGGTCAAGAGGCAAATTTGAAGACAAAGCTTTTGATGGGCAGTTAAATTTGGAGCTATTTGCGGATGAAAGTTTTTTAGGGGCTATTAAATAGGATTCGAGGATTATAGCTGTAGCATCCGGCTTTTTGAGGACCTGCCTAAGCGCAGTTTTTTTATTTTGACGTGGAACGTAGGCGTTGCTAGGAAGGAAGCCAGCTTTTTTGAGGTCGTTTTTATTGCGCTTGCGTGACCCATTTTGGAATGAAAATGACACAATTTACGTCGCTATTCCGTTTTCCGTACTAATAGGATTCATTCATTCATTCAAAGCTGTGATGAGTTGGTACTATATCATATTAATTTTATAAGTAGTTTCGCATTGCGAATCCAATCAAAAAGCACAATTCGCTGTTTCAAGCCCCAAGCCCCATAGCTCATATCATCAAATATTTATCACAATATCAATTGATAAAACCTTATCTTTGAAATGTCAGCGCGCGACCTCTGACATTTCGCCGCTAGATGGCAGTGAATGCCATGAAGTGTTAAACCACTTTACACTGAGCTGCTAGTGTAGACAGCACGGGTGTGTTGCTTAAGGGTTTGATTGAACTGGTAACGGGGACCGTGTCTTTTTATAGTGGCCGTTGTACACAATACATTGCTGTACAATAGGTTTATCGCGAGCTGTAACATCTAGTTTGGTTTCCCGTGTCATTTAGTTTCTTCAGGTGGAATGGCATCATTTTAATTTATTGATCAATGGAATAGAAATGTTCGCGTTTGTTCGTCCACTTTATAAAGATAATGTACCTACGTACAGCTCAGTGCCCTAAGCACGACTTGTCGAATCCTGCGTCACGTAAAATCGAATAGTAAACTATAACGAGTTTGTATGACGTTTGGAACAGCGCCCGCCCGTGAGCGTATTTGGAACTTAAATTTAGTATGAGATTTCTCGATCTCGATACGATAACCGTAACGTAACGCAGGATTCGACAAGTCGTGCTTAGGGCACTGAACACAGAATACTATAAAAGCAATTTACAATGACATTAAATCTAAGCTTAAGTTTAAGCTTAGATTTAATGTCATTGTAAATTGCTTTTATTATGTAAATAAAACTATATTAGACTCGGAAGTATGAAAGGTTGTAATAAGAGCTGTTTCCCTAAGGGTAAGAGGCACAAGAAGACGTATCAGAGCATTTGAATGCGAAGATGCAGCTGGAATCCTCTGAAGGTCGGTCTGCCGTCGTCGCCTAGAAAACCTCGCAGTAGAAGATTTAGCAATATTCTGCAGGAAAAGATAGACGAAACACAGATTAAATTTTACATGACACCTTAGGTTACCTTATGATAATGACATGTATTGCTATGTTGTTTTATAACGTATTTATAAAAATCTTAATTAACAATGACATGAAAGGTTGGAATTTAACATTAATAACACACTGTGTTCATCTAACTGATTTGTACTAAAGTCATACGGTGAACTTAAACTCTTGGCCGGTACTGTATGTAATGACTGCAACTCGAGAGTTTTTAACAAAAATTTCGAAGTTCAAAGAGGAGAAAAACTTTAGGCACTATAGTTTTCCTCTAAGGATCTATTCCGCGGTCAACGACCTTTTATCCAATTCGTAGTTAAATCAGGATACGACAACCGCGGTCTTAATGCAAAGCAGTAAAACGGAATTATGTCCTTTTTCAGTCAACATAAATCTAACCTAACAGTCGAATTGGAATGTCTTGTTCTGTTCTAAACAAAAAGGCTGCGTACCACAGCTGTACAAGGTAGCTGAAATGTGGATGACGAGAAAATCCACCAATATAGGATTACTTAATTTTCCCATTGGTGGAATTTTCTAACATGTCTCTAATGGATGCGTAGCCTAGGGTGTCACACCTGCAAATAAAACTTTATTTATTTTATTTTAATTTATGGAACAAAACAAGACACAGTTTTCCTTTACCGATAGGCGCTAGTATCACCGCCGGCAAGTAGCGAGAAGAGGGTGTTTTTTGGTACTACGAAAATTCTACCGCTCTTGTCGCTGAGAGACAAAACGTTCATACCAAAAACACTCGCTTCGTCGTGACAAATTACAAATGTAATTGCACACATTTGTAATTTAAGGCAACATCCCTAGGAGGTCTATAACATAACATTCCTACCTATTTAAACGAAATCGCGATGAAGTTAAAATATCACTATAAAGCTCGTAATGCACTGAGAGCGGAATGAGGGCGGTACCCGTTGTAATCAATGACAATTCTATACACTAGGACCTACCACCTCATACATAACCCTCCTTCGCCAGTCGGGTACTTAAACATCAAAGACAAAACACGGCACACTCTTCCAATTTCACCTTACCATGCTTCGACTGATATGAACTCTCAAAATTGTATACATTGCCGTTTATGTCTTTATTCACGAAAGTGTGCTTGGCAATTAAGCAGCAATGTATTATAAGAATCAGAGACAGTTGAAACCTGCACTCTCTGATTTATAATGATAACAAAATAATTTCAGTCATATTTTTTTCTGAACTTAATTTAACGTTTTAGCACATGTAACTTTGGTAACTGGATCACTTATATTTTTTTTATGCCTTAAGGGTGTTAAGTATTTTGGCACTTTTTCAACGCATCATGTCAGCCGAAAGACGTTCACTGCTGGACAATGGACATAGGCCTCCCTCAAGGCTCTCCACTCAGACCGGTCTGGTGCTTTCCGCATCCACCGCGGTCCCGTTGTCAAGCACACTTTGGCATATTTTATGACAGTCAATGCAAGTGTGCTTAGATTAATGATTTGTAAGTAAAGATACGTCATCTGCTCACAAGGCAATTGAAAAACATGTTCCGAACATTTTGACATTCGCGCGCAAGTTTGAACCTTATTTGAGAGAGATTGTCTCCTTGTACTGTTTTGTGGTTTTCAATAAAGAATATTTGTATTGTATTGTATTGTATTGTGGCCAAAGATGCTACAATTTGTAGCATTTTTCGCGCTTCATTTTCGGCGTGCTGATGACATATCTACCTCTTTCTATATGTAATAACATCGGCTTAAATTGCTTCTAAGCACACCTGTGTTGACCCGCTAACAGCGAAGCGATGCGGCCTTGTGCATGGAAAGTCATTGGTTGTAATGTTCGATCTTGTATTAAAAGAGACCGGATAGGGAACCGGTCGGAAAACGCTACCGCTCTCTGTGTGTCTGCAGCTTCAGAATTACGTATACTCGTACCATTCAAAGGCAACATTTCGGTTGGATCAATAATATTACTAATTGTGTTTTATTATTTCTTTCAGGTACGTTTCTAAGCCAACCAATCCCTACACTTATATATAGTGGGTACGTTTCTTCATGAACAGAAAGGTAATTTTTGAACATTGTTTAAAACTTCTTTTACAGGTGAAGGGTACACGGAAGGGTACGCTGACTGTACACGGAAAGAACATGTCTAAGTCACTTTTTTTAAACGAGATTTTAATTTCAAAATGTGCACACAATAGACTGTAAGTTACCACTCAGTTACAGATACATATTTTATAATAATAATAATAAATGCTCTTTATTCAGGTATAACCCATTACAATAATAATTATAATTATGTATATGAATGTAAAACTAAAATAAAAATAAAAGTAAAAACAACAAAAAGCACAGCGAGATAGCAAGGCTTCTGATCTTAGAAGTAGCACAAAATGAATCATGTGATCCTACTATTCTCAGACCGGTGCAAAGTAGCCCAGTGTTAAATCCCTCGATAAGGTCGTCATACACCAGTCTCAGTATCCCATTCTTGGTACCACTCAGTCGATCTAGGAAGGAGGCAGATCTTGAACGCAGTATAGCAAAAAAGTCTGGAACCCTTGCGTCCGCAAACATGCTCTTGGCGCTACAATAGCGTGGTAGCTTGAACAGCATGCGGAAACCATCATTATTTTATTATTATTATTACTGAGCGAACGCTTAGTGTACTTTGTCCACAACTGGCATGTGTATAAGCATTGACAGAATGTTCTGAACAAAGTCACCTTAACTGCGCTCGAGCAGCGCGAGAACCTGCGCACGAGCATATTGCACCGCACTGCGAGGGCCCTGCGCTCCCTCTCGATGTCATCATCGTCTGTCCATCTGTCATTTAGGATATGTCCCAGACACTTGAAGCTGCCCACAACCTGCACTCGCAAACCATTCAAGAATACCGGTAAGATCCAATCCGGACCCTCTCCAGCCCTGAAAATCATCATCTCTGTTTTTGTCACATTATATTTTAAGCCGTGTAAGTTGCCATACTTTTCACAAATTGCCAAAAGTTTAGTAAGTCCACTTATTGAGGGGCTGAGAAGCACTATATCGTCTGCGTAACTCAGATTGTTAACACACACGTTACCAATATGACAGCCGGTACGGGAGCCTCTCAGCCCCACTATAAGCTCGTTCATGTAAAGACTGAAGAGGTCCGGAGAGGTCAACCCTCCTTGGCGCACTCCACAGTCTAATCTAAAATCATTAGACATTGAGTCACCCCATCTTACATTGTTAGTTTGATTTCCGTACCAGCACTTCAACAGATTTACTACATCTTTGTTCGTGCCAACCTTTTCCAGTTTGCTCCAAAGTAGGTTAACTAAATCGAAAGCGCGACTCAGGTCGAGATAACAAGCATATACTGTGGTGTCCCTGTTAACATAATAGTCCACAGTATGCTTAAGACTTAGAATTGCAGAATCTGTTGAAAGACCGGGATGGAAGCCAAACTGTGCATCGTCTATGTTCAAACTTTGCGCGAGCACAGGCTGTAGGAGCCTCTCAAATATCTTTCCCACTGTGGTACCAAGTGAGACCGGTCGATAGTTATTGAGACATGATAGATCTCCTTTGCGGTTTTTTACGATTGGTACCACCATAGTCTTCATCATTTCGTCAGGTAAAATACCATACTTAAGGCATAGGCTGAACAGCACAGCCAAGACACGGAACACCTCATCGCTCGCGAAGAAGACGTACTCGACACTAAGGCCATTGTGTCCTGGGGCCTTACCTTTCGTCATGCCACATACCACCTTAAACACCTCTTGTGGTGTAAACTGAAGGCCAGTCGGCGGCGTGGGTGCACTAGGGCCAATGTCGGTCGCACCCTCCAGGTCTGGCGGCACAGCTTTAAAGTGTCTAGCAAACAAATCGGCTATAACTTTTGGGTCATGAATTTTATTGACAGCCATGGGTAGCGCCTCTTTAGTGGATTGTGGTTTGGTTGCTCTCCCAAACTTTGAAAAATTGTTCTGTGCTCTATGCAGTGACAGTCTGTTCATCCTCATTTGATCATCATTCCGTTGGCACCAACTGAGTTTGTTTTTAAAACGCCTCCTACTTTCCCTCATATTTTCATATGTAGGCCCACTGCCGAGCCTACCCCCCTCCAACCAGCACTTGTGGTACATTTTCGCCGCCTCGTGAAGATCCCGTACGTGGTGGTTCCATCCGGGGACCTGTTTGCGCTTTCCTGCACCGATCCGAGATTTAGCGCACATCAGCGTTGCATCATTAAGAACAGTTATAATTCTTGTATACAAATCGTGTATAATGTTTTTATATCTTACATCGTCATCACAATTATAATCTATATCACAGTCCTCACATCGACTAGCCTCATCTGTAATTTGTATGAAACCATCGTAACATAATTTTCCGTACTTAAAATTAATTTCCCTATTATCCCACGCCATGAATGGTCGTTTAGTACCTTTGGTCATATTTACATTAGTTTTCCTAATAATTATACCTAAGTCAACTTTGATTATCATTGGGTCATGATCCGACCAGTAGACCAAATTATCGATCGTCACAGATCGTACGGTGGCAAAGGCCGCCCCCGTGACTAGGCAGTGATCCAGCCAGCGCTGCCTGCCGGATGCTTCACACGTAAAGGTATACCAACCGGAGTCAGACCCGAGGTAATTGATGTCGGCACATACATACTTTTCATCATTACAAAATGCAGCCAGCTGATCCTTAAAGCGTGTCCCGGGGTGCCTCCGCACTACTGTCGCTAATAAGAGCATTTATATCCGCCAAGCAGTTTGTGTATTCTACAACACTTTCGTCTGTGTTTTTATCATATGGTAGGTATACACTTAAAACTAAAAACAAACGATTATCGACTTCTACCTGAATAGCTATAATACGGTCATTACTGCATTGCACAATTGACACATTAGGGAAATACGTTTTTCGAAATAATAACGTTAGACCACCATAGGGTCTCCCTTTTAACACACCCCTAGATGTGTCAATCGCAGGGGTCGAATAGCTACCAAAATCATTGTCAATACTATTAGTGAAGTTAAGATCATGTGGGTACAACCATGTTTCCTGCAGGGCAAGAATGTCGACCTGTTTACATAAGTCTTTAACATGCTGCAGCGATCGTTTTAAGGATTTACAATTAAATGTAGCGAACATACAATGATAATGCAAAGAAAAATTCGTTAAGCAGCTGCTTAACGAATTTTTCTTTGCATTGTCATTGTATGTTGAATTTCATTCTATGAATGTTTCATAAAAATAAAACAAAAATAATCAATAAATCGATTTTTTTCATTGATTCAGAAAATAGCTCCATCTCTTGCCACTAATGCGTAACTGTAGAAGTTCCGTAGTGGGTGAGCTGCTTGATTAAGCTACTCATAGATGGCGCTGAGGAGAGATCTTCCAAATAAAATATGACACAAGGCATTGAAAAATTCATTAGGTACACCAACGTTAAGTATAGCTTAATTGGTGGAGCGTGGTACGGATTACCGAGGTTGCTGGTTCATGTCCAGCTGCTTAACGAATTTTTCTTTGCATTGTCATTGTATGTTGAATTTCATTCTATGAATGTTTCATAAAAATAAAACAAAAATAATCAATAAATCGATTATTTTCATTTAAATGTAGCGAAATTCACCATGTTACGCTCAGCTAAACTACCCATGATTACTGGTTATGTTTTTCTTCGTTATTTACAACAATACGTTCCCGAAATCGCCGAAAAACTAAACCCTTCGGTCAAAAGTTTTTATCTAAGAACGTATCTACTTTACCTGCGTTGAGAGTAATTTTAAATGAGTAAAATCCACAACACGATATTGCGACAACAATTCCACCCCCAAACAGTTTTCTTTCATGTCCTTAATGTGGTTTTCAATATCTTGGATGGCCGTCGATCTACTCGCTCTAGACAAATAAATCGCAGGCCTAGATTCCACCGCTTGAATACGAGTATTATTGCTTGCGAGTTAATGTATTGCCGCTTGAGTATTATTCAGCAAAATCCCTCTTATGTTATGTTTACGCTTCGGTTTTCTTGTCCTCACGGTAGTGTAACCCTCTTCATCTGTATTTTTCTGCGACCGACTGTTGTCAGCATTTGCCGTTCTTGCCGGCGAACTCGCAATACACGCCGCACTGCATCCGCCCGACATTCCCTGCGCCACACGGGCGCGATTCGCATGCACTTGTGCGTTGCTGCCCGTCATGTCCCGGTAAGTTGGCGTGGTTACATACTCAGTTGAGCCCGATAGTGAGTGTATGGTTTCATTCATGCGCGGCGGCGTTTTCTTCTTCGACCCATTATGACCCATTTTGGGAGTTACTTCAGCATTCGCCTGATCTTTCTTTCTGGAGCCTCTTTCCGCAGTCGATGACGGGTTCAATTCAATTTGTGTAACTTGTCTTTTTTATCATTAACAAAAAAGATGTGGCTATATGAAAATTATATGGATAATTACACCGTTCTAAACTTTCAAATCGCGATAACTTAAAAAGTTGCTAAGGTGATTAGACATGATCTTTCCGTGTACCCTTCAGGTATAATCTTATCATTGACATTTCATTTCGTAACCCTTGTAAAATCGTAATTTTATTATTGTCGCTCAATTAGATAGATTATAACATTTACGAAAGAGGGTATTCAGTATTCAGTATTCATTTTTTATGTATCATCTTAGGTGTCATCAGCACGCCAAAAATGAAGCGCAGAAAAGTCTACAATTGTAGCCTCTGTGGCCTCAGTCGCTCTCGAATAAGGTCCAAACTTGCGCGCAAATGTCAACATGTTCGGAACATGTTTCTCAATTGTTTTGTGAGCATATGACGTATCTTTACTTATAATGTCATTGTTATCGCTTACCAAAACGTTTCTCGCATCAAAAAACGTAGTTTTCACACTCCACACAGAGTGGTGTTTGAGTATATTTCTGAAAACAAACTTATTAGTTTACGCAACAGTAATGTAGGTACATACCTAATCCATTAATTAATTAGGTTGACTGGGAGAGATCCCTTAACCGAAAGAGATAAGTCTGCTTTTGTAGCTACTTGTATCTCAGTGTTTGTAACTCGTCTTTATTACTTCATTAACCCCCGACGAAAAAGAGCGGGTGTTATAAGTTTGACCTGTGCATCTGTTTATCTGTCTGTGGCATCATAGCTCCCAAACGGATTTACGTATTTCGATGCAGTTTTAATCGAATGCTAGTTTAATCGAGACGGTCCTTAACTGAGTTTCATTAAAATCGGTTAACCATTTTTTTAAATATTGAACTTTGAAATGACAATGTCGGGGGTTTTTCAACTTTTCTAAGTTGGTTAGGTTATTTTCTGTACATAATAGGTACTTAAAGTTTTTACTTACTTACTTTAATTAAATATATATCCAAGACCTCGGCGAATACAGAAAAAATACAGGTCAGGAGTACCCAAAACCGGAGAGCATGTATGAAGAATGTAAGAGTAAAGGACCCACTAAGGGGTCAGGTGACCCACTTGCTCGTTTGCCTTCCTCGTCGTATAATAAAAAAGGGTACCAAAGGTTGTGTCAGGATCATAGCAAGTGGAAGTCCGTGGTCTCTGCCTACCCCTCGGGGAAACAGTCGTATCTGTATGAATGGGGTATGTATCGTAATACCTACAATTGAAATATCGATGCTTAGCACATCTAAATTCAGAATACCGAAAATACGAAACACCAATAACCGATATACCGACGTTCGAAATACCTATTTTCAAATGACCGATAGTACGAAATCCCGAAAGTTAAAATTTCGATAGTTGTCTACGTATTATAAAGCCGAAGTTCAAAAATCCGAAATTTGATATGACTTATGATCGCAAAGCCGAACATTGAAATGTCGAATGTTTATTTGACCGAAAAGTTTAAAATCCCGAAAGTACTTACCTACTTATCCGCCACGTCGTCCGCTTCAAAATTTAAAAACGCTTTTTCGACCACTTCTCGGTATCCAATTGAGCTGAAATTTGGCATACTTATGCAAGTTGGTTACAATACAATAATCTCATAGTGAAATTCTGTTGGTTGGGCCAGGATCGTCTCCATAGGAGGGAACTCTTCAACGGTTGATGGTATCGACTTGAAATTAAATTTGTAATTATATCTTCTGACATAAAACTATAAACAAAAACTGAAAAACTTATTTTAGGTTAGAATTTATTTTAGGTTTAGGTTAGATTAGTATTGCGTCAAGGCGCGAAGCGCCTCAACTACGCGGAATAGGAGCTCCGTGAAGCGGATCTCCGTCGACTTCTTCTCATAGCTATTCAAAGTTAGTTAAAGTAGTTTAGTTTAGTAGTAGTTGTGAGTCGCAAAATTCAAACTTAGTTAAAGTTAGTTTTGAGTCGCAACTCAACAGCTGCGAGAAAAAGTTGACGGACCTAAAATAAGTTTTTCAGTTTTTGTTTATAGTTTTATGTCAGTAGGTATAATTACAAATTTATTTTCAAGTCGATACCATCAGCCGTTCGATACCAACAGAATTTCACTACGAGATTATTGTATTGTAACCAGACTTGCATAAGTATGCCAAACTTCAGCTCAATCGGATACCGAGAAGTGGTCGAAAAAGGGTTTTAAAATTTTAAGCGGACGACGTGGCGGATAAGTAGTTATATTAACTTTCGGGATTTTAAACTTTAAGGTCAAATAAACATTCGACATATCAATGTTAGGCTTACGTTCGTAAGCAACGTTGTAGATACTTTCGGTCATTTGAAATTAGATATTTTAAACTTCGGTGTATCGGCTATCGACATTTAGTATTTTCGGTATTTTGATTTTCGATATTTTTAACATCGATTATTTTATTTGTAGTTATTATGAATTTTCGACATTATAATTTTCGACCTTTTGTGTGTAGGTATATCAGTCTTCGGGATTGTAGTTTTAGGGCTTTTATGCTTTCGGTCAAACGTGTTTTCGGGATTTTGAACTTTCGGTCATATAAACATTCGACTTTTAATATTCGGCCTTCCGTTCATAGGCTTTGTGAAATTCGGTCTTTCGTACTTCGGTATTGTAATACATACCCGTATGAATGTGTGTAAATATCAAATCAAAAAGCCGTCTACAGGGTGTACCAACGCTTCCGCACGAAATAGCGTGGCGAGTAGAGTCGCCGGCGCACGTGGCGCGGCTATTCCGAGCGCTCGCTGGAGCTGCGCCAGAGTCGCCCAGATACGTAGGACCTAGGCTCTAGGTGTAATCACTATCATATAATGTTAACGTGTAGACACATATATACATACTAGCTGTTGCCCGTGACTTCGTCCGCGTAGATTTCCGTTATCGCTATCCCGCGGGAACTATACAATTTTCCCGAAGTAGCCAATGTATTCCTCAATATTCAAACTATCTTCTTACCAAATTTCATCTAGATTGGTGCAGCGGTTTTTCCGTGAAGAGGTAACAAACAGACAGACAGAGAGACAGAGTTACTTTCGCATTTATAATATTAGTTAGGATACTAGCTGTTGCCCGCGACTTCGTCTGCGAAGAAGTCGGATATTGCTATCCGGGATGAAAGATAGCCTATGTTTTAATCTAGGGTATGAGCTATCCCCATTCAAAATTTAATCCAAATCCGTCTAGCCGTTTCAGCGTGAAGATGTTACAAACATACTCACTCGTAAACTTTCACAATTATAATATTAGTAGGATAGGATAAAACAGAAACGTGACTGACTGACTGATCTATCAACGCACAGCCTAAAAAACCACTAAAGCTAGAGGCTTGAAATTTGGTACTCACATAAATACCTTGAATGCCATAGAGGTGCACTGAGAAGGGATTTTTCGAAATTCGCACGGGATAGGGAACCAGATCATTTTGAAATAAGCTAGTTATATCATAAGTCTTCTATTATGCGTTCAGAAACCGTAGGTATAATGACCATCATTACGACGGCCAATTTTCTTCTTCTAAAATCAATAGAATTTAAAAGTAGGCCACAATTTAAAAACCCGACAAGTGCGAGTCGGACTCGCGCACGAGGGTTCCGTAGAAAGATTTTAACGCTTTTCCCCAGTGTTTTAAGTAGTCCAGTATTAGCAGAGCCCTGCTCCTAAGCAAAATGTACGCAGTGTGGGGTCGTCTTATATTGGTCGGTGCAATCTACAGACAGACATATAAATTTAAGATTTTGAGAATTTTCTGAGTGGTTGTGCTATATGAGCTACCTGCATACCAAATTTCAAAATTCTAGGACAACTGGAAGTACCCTTTATGTTTTCGGGGTACGGCAATTTGTATGAAAACAACCTTTTTAATGACTGTATCTTTTGATTGCGTTTACTTAAAAGTTTGTTTTTTTCACAGCTTCAAGGGACTGCAAGCTTGAGTACTTATTTGATATTAATTTCAGCATGCTACCTCGACGCGTTCAAGAGAAAAAGGGTCATGACAGACAGACAGACAGACGGACAACAAAGTGACCTACAAGGGTTCCGTTTTTTCTTTTTGAGGTACAGAACCCTAAAAAACGAGTAAAGTAAGGTTAATTTATTTAAAAGTTAATGCAATCAAAAAATGGAATGTTGATAGGTAATGCTGTCAGTAATGTGATCAATTTTAATCTCAGTACTGATTCAGCATTAAGTCGATTCCTTCGATTTTTTTCGTGTTCGATTTTTAACATGAAACTACCGTGAGACTCAATCATAATGAAATAAAATAAAAACGGATCCCTCACGTATATAAGTCGAGTTTAGCCCGACATGTGTCGGACTAATTCGTAGTCCTTCCTCTGGGATCCACGGCGAGCTGTTTGCGTCTCGCCGCCGCTGGGTCGTACGCTCCCAGAGGAAGGATTACGCTGATACCTAACATCTTACAAGCAAACAACATAGGAGGAGGCCTATGCCCAGCAGGGGGACATAAACAGGCTGATGATGATGATGATGAAGTAAAAGAGTCAATTCACAATATTCGAATCACTGTATAAAATAAAATAAATAAAAAATCATACGAAATGCAATCCCTAACATTATATTTTTTACGGGTTTTTGTGACACGTATACATATACCATATACCTACATTATGGTTTTTAAATAACCAACAACACTGTCATAGATCTAGTTACGATTTTACATGCCATCCGAAATACATATGACATCATGTGGCGTCACTCGGCGCGTCACAAGTTGGCTCGCGTCCCCTCACGTGATAGCAGAGAATAATATACTATAGTAATAGGTAGGAGCGGTGTACACGCAAGTTTGTTAACAAGGCGCACCATAACGGCCTTTAGAGTTCCGTACCTGAAAAAGGAACCCTTATAGGATCACTTTGTTGGCCGTCTGTCTGTCAAGACCTTTTTTGAGGCATTTTATTTGTTGTAGGTACCTCATCGTCATCATTATCATGTCAGCCGAAAGACGTCCATTTTGATTTTATTACGTGAAAAAAATCTTGAAAAAAGTATTGTGTTCCATTCCGTTAATACCCTTTTCAAACTAAACTTATATGAGAGTAACGGAATGGAAGTGAAAAAAATTTATGAAATTATTGCGTTTTTTTGTTCACGTATTAAAATCGATAATGCTGACGATTTTAAGCAGATATACTTAACTAAAAAAATCTAAAAGAAAAAAGTGGATGTACAACATTTTATAAAATCGCCCTTTTCTCTGGGACGCGTGAAGGTAGCAAGCTGAAATGAATACCAAATACTTAGGCGTACAATCCCTTGAAGCTGTATAAAAATGAAATTTCCAAGTCAACGCAATCAAAAGATACAGTCATTTAAAAGTGGAATCAAAACCTAAGTATAATTATATAAAATTGTCTTTGGTCAGCTTAAGTAAGTCGTTCTGTAAATAAGTAAAGTTGAAAAATTAATTTCAGATGTTACACTTTCAACGCAAGCCGTTAGGAATATTTAAAGTCTGAATCACGGTACTTTAAACTCCACTGTCCTATTTCAGGGCAAAATCATCTCCACAATCGTTAACTGCATCCGGCCATAACATTAATTATAAAAACATTTATTTACCACCTCAATATGGCATAATAAACCCATCATCAGCCAATGACGGCGCGCGACGCGCGTGACGTCACTCGCCATTATGCCAAATGACGTCACGGGCTACGTTACAACTTTATCTTAGACGGTGGACAAAAGTGGAACTAAAAATACTCCATACTAATTCCGTTGTTTCCTTGCAATGGTAGCGGCACTGTGATCAGTTTTGTTTTCATTTGTGAAATATTAATGACGTTAAGTGCTGGCAGATTTTATAATAGCCGTTGTGTCTATGGCAGTGACAGGTCGCGATGGAAATAGACGGTATGACGGAAAACAGAATTAGATTCAATCGCCACTCACATCAGCTGAGTAACGCTTTTTTTTATCTGACTACGGCGGCAAAAAGCGGTTGAAAATAGATAGTATCGCAAGTTATGGTAGCTTTTCATTTTCGTGGTTCGCGTTGCGGTCATTGCTTCTTTCTTCTTTGTTAGTCGCGGAACCCCGGATTTACAGTAATGTACATATACAGGGCGCGTTTTAATGAACCGTCAATACTTCAGCCAGAGGTCCGTCTGCAATCTGCATTTCCGGACGGATACAATCTACGGCTCTCAAGGCTAGAGTAAATAGGCTGTTACTAAACCAGTGAGTTACACCTTAGGCCTCATCTGCACCTTCCATCGAGTGAGATAGGGGTCAATCACTGGTCAGTTTATAGAAAAAAAAAAAGATTGGTTAAGTCTAAATACCTAAATGAACACCCCGTAAAGTTTTTACTTAAAAAAAAAAAGTTTTTCCATGCATTATATGTATGCCTCTCTTCGTTGACAATATAATAATTATGCATACGAGATATTGCTTTTTTCACTTCTATTTACAAATAAAAACTTCACACACACTTGGGTGCTCACAGACTTACTCAACCCCGGCTGTAGTCTTGACGGTTCATTAAAATTATTATTAACATTAAAAACGAACCTTGTTAGATTAAACTAGTCATCAAAACCATTAAGAAAATAAAAATATGCCACTCAAAAGAAAATAGGGGCCACTGGGTTTAGTGAAACATTTGACTAAGTACTTATTCATATTCATTTATTCATTTAATCATGTTCATTACATATATGGTGTTAGATCAACAGGCGGTAGGTACATAACACCCTGTTAGGGTATAAAATTAAATTATTATTGGCCTAAATAGAAACAAAAGCCTTGTATTAATGTTATTTTAAAAACATGTATTGTATTACTGTTTAATATAATTTTCTTTTGAGTTGTTGTTGTGTGCAAATAAATAAATGTCCATATTGCGCTTTCATTCATTCGTTCATTGACTAGTGGGGAGTATGATACCTATTGTAAACCGTACTGGTTCAACACTCAGAAGCAAAGACTTTTTCCCCTCATTACCTCTTTTATATTTTAGTACAAGCGGGTAAAATCGCATTTTATCCACTAATGGGGAAAGTAATTTGACCTTGGAGTGGAGCGTGTTTAAGTAGCTTTTGACAAATAACAAAACGTAAATCGCTGATAATAATGATTCGTTCGATATTAATTATCATTAAATAATTGATAAATGGTTTGAGAATTTAATAAAAATACCAAATTTTGCTTTATTTAATGATTTTAAGTCATAAATCTCATAAATTGTACTATTTTTTATTATATTATTATTGTAAAATAAATAGTGATTCCAGTGATGAAGATTAGTTTTTATGAGCTGTTTTTTTACATGTTGCGCTTTCCTCGCTACAGTGAGGTGAAAAGTTTTGTGTTACACACGGGTGCAAATGTATTTTATTTCTCGTGTGTTGAAGCACTCGCTACGCTCGTGGTTCAACTATAGAATCCTTTCGCTTGCTCGTGTTTCAATTCCACACTCGCGGGCAAAATACAACTTTGCACCCTTGTATAACAAATAACTATTGATGCAATAACACTCTTGGTAGCAATTAAAATTATATTTACTTGCTTGTGATTGGTCGCCTATAATTGTCAATATCTAGACAAATCACAAGCAGCCAATATTAACTACTTTAAAAAAAACGAACTTTAATAATATGTAGCTAGAGATAGTTGCACAACACTTAAATAATACTAGGTATGTTTAAATATTTATAACACTATGTATGAACGTAGATTTCTGTTTTATAAGTCACATGAACATAAAAGTCCTCAAACTAAACGTTAACAGTAATAACAACAACGTTGCCGAAATCATAACAACGGAACATAGATTGTAATTGATCTAATTATTCTAGACTGAGCAGCCTTTTGAAAACCTGTGGCGGGTCTATTTAATTATTAACTGCCTACATAATGAAGGGGCCCTCCGTTTGACGCCGTCAAAAATTTACGGATTCCGCCTGTAATCAGATTTTGGAGTAGATTAGTGATTAAGGAATTAAGTTATTTAGAGTGGTTTTGGTAACTATTGTCCGAGGCTGAGGAAATAATGCTGTATTGCGTTTAAAAATTGTTGGCTTTTTGTTTTCGAAAAAATAGGAGTTTTATGTACTTATGCCCTTTGGGACATTTTCAAAAAGGAACGGTTCGGTGCGGACGTGCTCGCGGCTCATATCGCTGCCGCTAATATTAGTGTCACAAGATCGGCAACAAAAACGGAGTACCGAAGGACCCGTCCATACGCTATACAAAATAACCCGTAAAAAATATATGGTTAGGGTTTGCATACTTATTGTATGAAAAAACCGGCCAAGTGCGAGTCGGACTCGCGCACGAGGGTTCCGTAGAAAGATTTTAACGCTTTTCTCCAGTGTTTTAAGAAGTCCAGTGTTAGCAGAGCCCTGCTCTTAATCAAAATGTACGCAGTGTGGGGTCAACTTATATTGGTCTGCGAAATCTACAGACAGACATAAAAAATTAAGATTTTGAGACTTTTTGGAGTGGTTGTGCTATAAGAGCTACCTTCATACCAAATTTCAAGTTTCTAGGACAACTGGAAGTACCCTTTAGGTTTTCTCAGTACGGCGATTTGTATGGAAACCACCATTTTAATGACTGTATCTTTTGATTGCGTTCACTTGGAAGGTTGATTTTTTCACAGCTTCAAGGGACCGCAGGCTTGAGTAGTAGATATTAATTTCAGCATGCTACCTCCACGCGTTCCAGAGAAAAAGGGTCTTGACTGACAGACAGACAGACAGGCAAGGCAGACAGACAGACAGACGGACAACAAAGTGATCCTATAAGGGTTCCGTTTTTTCCTTTCGAGATACGGAACCCTAACAAGAGTTTTAGGTTTACCTAGTATCGCTATAATAATGATACTTACCTATAATTTGTTTGGTCTTCTATGCAGCTGCCTCCACTAAGTATACTCCGAAATAAATACTTACAGGGAAGGTTTCTTTGACGACTGTAAACTTAATATTACATCTTAGGCTACTTTAGGCAAAGAACTACACACCTTCGAAATAATCGTAGTATGTTCCTATTTGTGTATGTGTTAATTTGTCGTATGGGCTTCATGTTTTTATGCTTGTCACAAAAAATCCCCAGCAATGGGACCCTCTGAATTTGTACTTTATATTCCTACCTACATTAAATGTTTCGACTTTAATACTTCTCATAAAAGTCAAGGGGCGTAATGTAAAGCCTTTAACGCAGTCGTGTATGTTTAATTATGTAATTGAACAAAACGCGGCCGGAAGCCCAGGTGTCATGGCGCCGCTTCCGCCCGCCATGGCGGTTTCGTTTAATATGCAGGTTTTGACGCGGGAGCCGCGCGGGACGGGGGCGGTTGAAAATGGTGGGCTGGGCCATCTTAATTGATATTTAAAAAATAACTAAAAATACGTTGTACCATCGTTGTACTGTTACTTAGTACCTATAAAAATAAATTAATTGTGTTTTGGCCTTGAAAAGTAATACTTACTTTAAATTGAATTATGGAAGTACTTACTTTCTTCGTAATAGGGTTATTGACTGATGTCAAAAAAACTATTAAAAGGGGGCACTTTCATCACTAACAATTATGACGTCATAGTTCTGTAATTAAATACAAACTTCATTTTATATACGAGGTACTCCGATAAAATCGTTATGACATTTCAAAAAAAATCGCTGATTTGATCAAGAGGCAACACATCCCTATTGGTATCGGAAACAGCTTAGCTAGCTGTCACAGTCGTATAAACAGAGCTGTAATTTCTTGGTCATTTCAATCCGATGACGAGTCTCAAAATAAATACGAATTACCCTGCTGTGTAAAAAATATACTTAGAATTATAGCCATTCCAAAAACAAAAAAAATATGTATTAAAGTCTTCTTTATTTCTCGAGCCATAACTTTGAGGATTGATTGCAACAAAG
Source organism: Clepsis dumicolana (assembly GCA_963691665.1). Lineage (NCBI taxonomy): Eukaryota > Metazoa > Arthropoda > Insecta > Lepidoptera > Tortricidae > Clepsis > Clepsis dumicolana. The sequence continues at coordinate 7,204,939 of OY829528.1, read as the reverse complement.
AGGTCAATCACATATACATATTAGTATTAGTACGTCCAGGGGTAGTCAACATTTTCTCGGCCTGCACTTAGTCCGTTTTACGAGCCATATTGGCACTTACTCGGCATAATGGCCTTTATTTTATGACCCGGAAGAGCCATAGTCGTAAAGCGACAATTAAAATGTTTTCTTGGTGGAAATGGATTGTGGAATATTCCTGGGATTGCGAATGAATGTTAATTGGATGTTTCGATAAAAATACCAGATACTAGTTGATGAATTCGTTTTTATCATGGTGAAATTTATTCCACCATGATAAAAACGAATTCTTCGGTTTACCTATCACTCAAGCTTAAGACGTAGTTTAGCCCGACACGCTGCCGTCGACTCCTGCCCTGCGCTCATAGAGGAAGAACTTCGAATTATAGCCCGAAACATTTTTTAAATATAGCTAACTAGGCAAAGATTTAGCGCTCTCCACATTAATGTTACAATTTTAAATAGCGGATCTGGTCTGGCCACCTATTTTTACATTCTTTTTAATTCTTTCATTAATTTGCCAACGGTAAAAAAACGCATCTCACTGACACAACTGATGTCGTGAATCTTATTTTAGTTTTTTTTCTGGTTTTTGTGTATTCTTATTTCAGTAAGTAAGTAGGTATTTACAAGTTCGATTTTAACTTCGAACGGGAAAACCACTTGAATACAATTACAAACAAAAAGATTCTTCCACCTTTAATTGATAGAAAAATTTCGCTTAGAATTAACTCAATACTTCTAGTAGGTACCTAAACCTTTTCTCCTACCAAAACACGAGTAAAAACTACAGCTTAAAAAGTTTATTTTTATCCCGAGACAAATCTGGAAGCTTTGTCTGTAATGGGTTCTTTAAACGCCAACTGACCTAAAGAAGTTGTTGCGAGGTCGTGTATGAATAGTGTAACGTACAAACGTGTCAACCAGCTTAAATATTCAACACGGTGACCACCATTTCATGGTCATACCGTTGACATTGCGGACTAATAGAAACTAAACTCAGACATACGTGTGTTTTTATTAATCGCTTCGTTCGTTGCTTATAGCTTAATGGAGATGTTAACGCGCGATTTCACTAACATTAAGTCTGTTCAATATGATCAGGTCTGTTGATTGTGTGCGTGTTTTTGGCTTGTGTGTGACATTTTTGTTTTAGTGTTCGATTGTAGGAACGTAACATATTTTGACAGGAGCTTAGACGCGTGCTGTACGTATGTGTTCCTCGTCCCGCTTAAAAAGTGGCAGAAAAATTGTAGTGCATAGATAAGCTAAAGGCGCCTCCCGTCTGTTTTCTTGTGTCAATAATTACACTAGACGCTCAGAGTCTCTAGTGTAATCAACGGCCAAAAAAAAACGTACTAGCTCGGGGTTAATTTGACGTACCTACCTACCTATTTGTATCACATGACGTAAACGAAATGTTAACAAGTTACAATGCTTAAGCTGATGACCTTGTAGCCAATGCTTTATAAATAAATATAAAAAAAATTAAGAAGGAGGCATTTCATCTTAGCTCTCTAGATTGGCAACGCATTTGCAAACCCCTCGGGGTTGCGGGTGTCTATGGGCAATGGTGATCACTGATCACTTACCATCAATTGACTCATTTGCTCGTTTGCCTCCCTTGTCGTATAAAAAAAGGAATGACAACAAAGACTGTAATCGTAATTGTCAATTTGTCATACTTTTGGCAAAAAATGCTTGAACAGGCAATCAATGTTTTCAATGTCAGAAGAAGTATTTCGATGTAAGACGCAATCTCTCATACAAATAGAATGTACTAGGTCATGTACTACAGATTATGTACTAGGTACCTATTGGACGCACTACGTCTGGGGGCCGAGCACGACTTTTCGAAACCTGCGTCACGTAAAATCGAATGATAAACGTTGTCGAGTTTGTATGACGTTTGGAACAGCGCCCGCCCGTGAGCGTATTTGGAACTAAAATTTAGTATGAGGTTTCTCGATCTCGATACGATAACCGTAACGTTACGCAGGATTCGTAAAGTCGTGCTTGACCCTCTGAGCACTAGGCTATCCGGGCGTCACAACATACAAATGTGTAGCAACACTAACACGTTTTTCTTGATCCTGTGATTTGTATGAAATTGCATGTAATTTAACTACCACTTAACGAAACAGTTTACCGGGGAATTAACCTAGTCAATGATGAATACATCATTGTGACATTGTCTACGTATATGGTTTTTTGACAGAAGAAAACGTCTCGATCGCGTTTGCGTTTTAATTACTATGGTCAAATTGGCAACGCTTTTATCAGCAGATATTAGCAACGTATACTATTTGACACGTTTTGATCTTCGATTACACTAGGCGCTCTGAGCCCTTGGTGTATTCACGTGGCAAAAAACGTCTCGAACATGTCAAAATAACTTATGAGGATAGGCGCTGCCAATTTGTCCATAGTAATTCCAACTTTTTTAATATGTTAAGGTAGGCAGACGAACAAGTGAGTCACCTGATGGTAAGTGATCACCACTGCCCATAGATACCCGCAACCCCGGGGTTTGTAGATGCGTTGCCAACCTAGAGGGCTAAGATGAAATTGCCTCTTGTGCCTGTTATTTCCTAGGCTTACTCTCCACACCGTAAGACAACAGTACAAGTACTGCTGCTTAGCGGCAGTACTAGCGAGTTAGATGGTGGTAGCGATCCGGACGGACCTCGCACCAGGTCCTACCATCCGCAATAGTTATAGCGAACGCGTTCGAGACGTTTTCTTTTGTCGTAATTTACGCTAGAAACGAGGTCACGCGTAAATGTTCTTATAAGTACGGTTGTAGGTATTTGGATTTGCCAATCTAAAGATTTGGTGTAAGTAAATAATAATAATAACCACTGGAATAATACAATAATTACACATAACATAACCATAGTTAATTGTATTACGAATCTCCAATACATCGAGGGCTCGCGCCGCCGCGTCGGCGGTCCGACCTTGATCCCGTTTCGCTCCCCCCTCACTTTCCACCCCTATCCCCCCTTTCCACCCCCATTCACCCCTCCACCCGTTAGGATGACCTAAGACTACGAACTACTACATCTTGGATGGGAGATTGCTGGCTTATGTTTATTGATTGTTGCAGGGTATTAAATTGATGTGTGTGTGATTCTAATTAGCAGAGACACGTTTTTTGAGTGCGTATCTACCTTTTTTGTACGACATGGAAGGCAAACGAACACTTGCTCACCTGATGGTAAGTGATCACCACTGCCCATAGACACCCGCAGGTAAGTTGCCAACCTAGAGCGATGGCTCTTGTGCCCGTTATTACACCGGCTGTCTTACTCTGCACACCGGAACACAACAGTGCAAGCATGCTGCTTAGCGGAAGGATTAGCGAGTAAGGTGGTGGTGGCGATCCGGACGGACCTCGCACAAGGACCTGCAGATCTGCCTACCTACAATTGAATGAAATTAATTAATGAAATTGATTTTTAAATATATTAACCTATCAGTTTATACCTATTGCAACCAGAAATGTGGTTCCATTATGGAAAGTGCTTGTTAATGTTCTGCGGGTAAGTAGGAAATTGTACGAGGTCCGTCCGGATCCCTACCATCATCTTACTCGCTAATCCTGCCGCTAAGCAGTAGTGCTTGCACTGTTGTGTTCCGGTGTGGAGAGTAAAACAGCCGGTGTAATTACAGGCACAAGAGGCATTTCAACGTAGATCTCTAGGTTGGCAACGCATCTGCAGACCCACCGGGGTTGCGGGTGTCTATGGGCAGTGGTGATTACTTACCATCAGGCCCCTATTTCACCAACATTACAATTGTCACTCTTCAACGACAATTTAGTGTCAGTTGCTGACTTGAAGAGCTTTTGTTTTAGCGCGATTCATATTGGCAAAGAAATGTAGTCCGAATTGTCATTGTAAAGTGACAATTTGAAAGTTGGTGAAATAGTGGCATGGTGACCCTTGCTCGATTGCCTTCCTCGTAGTATAAAAAAAAAACTTTCTTTAAAAACCAGCAAAAAACAATTCAGGCTACAAAAATTACAGAAATGTGGTATAGGTATAATTTAAATTACTAATTTCACCTTGCGTTTAACAAAACACGATTCGGGGATTTAATCTCTCGCTTCACCTAGTATAAATGCGCGCGTTTGTTGCTCTTGGCGTCCCCACACACGACGACGTGCTGGCGACCATTCAATAACGCATAACACCAGTGTAAGGTGAGCCCTCTCATCACCCCAGGGCTCCCCTTTAACGACTAATATCCCTATAGAGCAGAGGGGCGAAGTAGCTCTTAGTAAATTGGCAACTGAATTGATTGAGCGTTTTTGCAAGCTAAACCGAATTTTAAATTAAATCGAGGAATGTTTTTCTATGTTTATGTGTTGTGTTTAGCTTGATTGCTTTTAAAATAGGAAATAGATGTTGTAAAATAGGAAAAACAGGAGTTTGCTGAGCGTGGAGCCGGGAGCGATACGATTGTTAATTAATTTTAACCTTTTAAATGCTGTTTGTTTCTAAATTAGCATTAGATGGTGGTAGAAAATTCATATAGAAATTTGAAATAAAAAATTAATATCGTGGAACAATTGACACCAATTGACCTAGTCCCAAATTAAGCAGAGCTGAATGACATTTATTTGCATTGAACAAGTTACATTAAGGTTCTATAAATACACACAATACTACTAAATATTAAATTAAACTACATCTACAAACATAAATAAAAACTAAAATTAAACTAAACTAAAACAATGAAATAAATGCTTATCCTGAATTTAATTTAAAGTAAAACTAATGTCATCATCATCAACATCATGTCAGACATCTGCCCGGACCGGGGATCGAACCCGGGACTACAAATTTCGTAGTCAGGTTCTCTAACCGCTATGCCATCCGGTCGTCAAAATAAACGCAATACAGTGTTTTGCGTTACCTACCCTCATTAACAAAAATATTTTTTTCATAAAACTGTATGTGTAATCTACCCCCAGTTTTGGTTTGTTATAATAAACAATCGAAACTATAAAACCTAATTAGTCGATCCACAATGTAGCTATCCATCTTAAACATAAAGTTCAAACAAGAAAATGCTAACTTTATTCAATCTTTTGTTTTTCTTTATAATTGAGCATAGACAACATAAGACTCGCGAGTTAATATTTCACACGCTGTCAGCTAGATGGCGTGACCTGTCTAACGTTGAGGTTTTAATGTAATCTTCAGTAAAATGATAAATTAAAACGTTTTTATTACAAAACGGCGTTATTATTGGCATTTTTGACTGTCAAAATTAAATTTGTAATTAGTTTCATACTTTAAAAGTGACGTTAAGCTTCGTTTTTGTTGAACAACTTCGTACATCGCGGTATAGGAGTTGTGGTGATTCCTTTGTTTATAACAAAGTTTTTAATTGGTCACTCTGGGTGGTCCGTTTCTTCGGAGTAAGCTAGTCCCTCGGGGAGCTAGTCTGAAATCCCCGACGCCTAATGTTTCTAATAACACCTGTCTTTCTGTATGTGTTCGAAACCAATCCAAGAAAATGAAAAAAAAAAAACCTGGCACTTGACCGTTTAGAGAATATCTCAACACTACTCCCGAAGAAATTGTAACCACCTTTTGTTGATTTCGATAACTTTTTAGGGTTCCGCACCTCAAAAGGATAAACGGAACCCTTATAGGATCACTTTGTTGTCCGTCTGTCTGTCTGTCTTTTTTTTATACGACAAGGAAGGCAAACGAGCAAGTGGGTCACCTGATGATAAGTGATCACCACTGCCGATAGACACCCACAATCCCGGGGGATTGCAGATGTGTTGCCAACCTAGAGAGCTAAGATGAAATGCCCTTGTGCCCGTAATTACACCGGCTGTCTTCCACACCGGAACACAACAGTGCAAACACTAGGAGGTAGGATTAGCGAGTAAGATGGTGGTTGCGATCCGGACGGCCCTCGCACAAGGTCCTGGGCATTTTCATTTAACTTGTGCTTTCAAGCGTTACTTAAGTTATGTTTAAATCACGTCTTAATGGTCAGTTTTGTGACGAAATGTATTTGTCTGACATTGACCCTCAGTTTTGTGACGACTGCTAACCATAGTTAACTAATTAATGATTCACCACCCGCCGTCTGTCTGACAGACCTTTTTTCTCTGGAACGCGTGGAGGTAGCACGCTGAAATTAATATCGAATACTCAAACCTGCAGTCCTTTGAAGCTGTGAAAAAACCAAACTTCTAAGTCAACGCAATCAAAACATACAGTCATTAAAATCGTTGTTTCCATACAAATTTCCGCACTGTGAAAACCTAAAGGGTACTTCTAGTTGTCCTAGAAACTTGAAATTTGGTATAAAGGTAGCTCTTATAGCACAACCACTCGTAAAAATCTCGAAATATGTATTTTTTGTGTCTGTCTGTATATGTCACAGACCAACATGAAATGACCTCACACGGCGTATATTTTCTGCTAACACTGGACAATTTAAAACACTTGAGAAAAGCGAAAATATCTTAGTACGGAACCCTCGGTGCGCGAGTCCGAGTCGCACTTGGCCGGGTTTTTTTTTAACCGACTTCAAAAAAAGGAGGAGGTTCTACGTTCCTTAAGTAATGCGAATATTAAAATCTATGTTTGAGGAAAATCTATTTAGGTACGTAATTAACGAACCTGCTCACAAAATTTCACAAGAATTGAGGTTGAGAAATGCGACTTGTATTAGAAAAGTTGAAAAACCCCCGACATTGTCATTCCAAAGTTCAATATTTCAAAAACGGGTGAACCGATTTTAATGAAACTTAGCTAAGAACCATCTCGACTAAACTAGCTTTCGATTAAGAAAAACCGCATTGAAATCGGTGAACCCGTTTGGGAGCTATGATGCCACAGACAGATACACAGACACAGATACATAGATACACAGATACACAGATACACAGACACACAGATACACAGGTCAAACTTATAACACCCCTCTTTTTCGTCGGAGGTTAAAAAGGGAACACTGGAACAGCCGGACAGACTTACAAAGCATTTTTGCCGAAGCTGAAACGAAGACGTTTCGCTCGAGCTTCGCTCACACGCGGTCAATGACCTATTCCTTTATGTGTTCATTATTTTAATGCAAGATTTCCAGCATTTTGGAATGGACTTTTCACGTGTGTTTATTTCTTAAATCGACCTTACTGTAATAATTTGAAGTCGTTACCGGGGTTTTGTGTCGTGACTACAACTAATCTGATTGTTTTATTTTAATAAGGTAATGTAAGGTCAAGGTCACAGCCAACGGTCATAAATAACTTTTTTTTATTTGCTCCCACCATTGGCAAGCAAAGGTTTTGTAGTTTGAGGCATGTTGCATGTTTGTCAATGACATCATAGCTTAGTGAAATAAACGGACCACTCACGTGTAAAAGTCAAGTTTAGCCCGACAAGTTTCGGATTAATTCGTAGTCTTTCGTTTGAGAGCGCAGGACTCGGCGGCAGCGAAACGCACACTGCGCGCCAAGGCTCTGCTTGCGCGACTACAAAGTATATTTATAAATAAGAACTAGTAGAGCATTAGAGGGTTTATCATCATCATCATCACATTGCCGACGCACGTGTCAGCTGTTTCATTTCATCGCATTTTTATTTAATGGAAAGCTATTTTCTGATTTGTTTTATTTAAAAACTTATTTACTTAACCTCTTTATTTAAAAACTAACCTGACGACGATTAAAGGTACTTCAGCGGCGTGCTATCTTGGTTGGATGCACCATCCTATGCTCTAATTACATAAGACAGTACCTAACTATAATGTAATAATGCATATATAATTATTTCATGTTATATAAATTTCAATTTGTTATGTATTTATTTTTACTCAATTACGTTCATAAATAATTTATCTAACTAAATTTGATGATTTTAATGTTTTATTATAATTTATTAATTTAAACACTGTACAAAACTTAAATGAGTAATAAACAATAATAAAAACAAACAACCTAAATTTAAATATCTAAATTTCAATGAGATATGCATTCAATTGTAAATTGGCATTGTTATTGTAACTTAATCTGTTAATTCTATTTCATTTATTGTAATAATTGTAATAACGGAATCATTGTAATAATTATTTATTTAGGCTTGCTACGAGAATGCTACGCGCCGTGCTACAATTCTCGAAAGGGTTATAGATACGGATTACGCACCGTAGGCCTCTACGAATAAACGAAATAATATCACAGCATAATACATATAATTATTATATTAGAAGCGATGCAGTTCATACGCACAAACATTGAGTTTCCTATATGTTACTTTCAATACCATAGACTTCTTATAGGTTTACCTGTAACAAAGAATATATCCAAAGGTCAAAGATATATTTTCTTTGTTTTATTTTTAATAAGTACATGTGAGATTATCACAACAAGCCCTTTCATTTGATAAGTATATATGTCGGTATGTCGCACACGCACAATATAGTTTGAAAACTTTTTTTTGAAAAATTCTGAATTACCCCCAGAAGCCCATCTTTGGTCACCGACTAAGTAAATGTGTACCAAATTTCGATTGAATTGGTCCAGTAGTTTTAGAGCAAGTTGACCGGGACAGACGGACGGACAGACACGGAAAGTGATCCTATAAGAGTACCGTTTTACCCCTTTGAGTTACGGAACCCTAAAAAAATCATTCAAGTACCACATACCTACTCTAATCAAAATCTCTCCATTGTTCCAGGAACGCGCCGATTGAAAGAGACCGCCCCATAACGCCTTATGACGGAGCGGGACGGCTATAGGATGCGATCGCGAACAAAACACAACCGCGCCAGATAATACCGACTCTTCAAATTCGAAATTCGAACATTATAAAGCCGAGTGCAGACGTGGACATTTGGGTGCTCATGATGGACTTGCCTTAATTTTGTTAGGTGTTTGGGGTGGTTAGTATAGAGGGAGGGGAAAGGAGTGTGATGCGGCGGCGTCCGCGGCACCGCATCCATTGGCTACCAGAGAAGCAGCCTAGCTTGCTGGTCTGACGAAACCGTTAAGGTAAGAGGATTTCTTTTTATGAACCCAAAACAATCTAATACCTATAAAACAGTACCGTGACTTACTGACTGACAGACAACGCACAGCCTAAACCACTGGACCTAGTGACTTGAAATTTGCCAAACGTATACCTTGAGTGTCCTAGCCTAGAGGTGCACCAAGAAGGCATTTTTCAAAATTCCCACGGGATAGGGAACTAGTGTGAAGGGGAGGCAAATGATAACCAGGTCTGACGATTAAAGACTGTTTATTATAAGAACGCTTAAAGCTATTTATAGTACATGATGGGAGAGAATGTGTGTGTGGCGTGACACACACTACACCTCCACCCTTGAAAAAAGAAAAAAAAAATTACACAAAATCAATTTTTTTTTCTTACTCTAAATTACTGAAATTACCTTGAACAAAACTAACTTTTTTTTTTTTTAATCCATCGATTACCGTATTAAATGTCATCCAAAAAGTAACAAAATAATTATCATCATTCTAAAACTAATATCTTACTTCTAAATTGGCACGCTTTGCTGACGAGATAATAATAATTATATTATTCTGCCATGGTCATATCAAAAACCCAGATTATCCAAATAGTAAAAGAATATATAAAAAATAATAATTTCATCTTGCTCGCTCTAAATTTACTTTTAACATTTGTCTATATCTCTCAATTCTCTATCCATACAATATTACGTTGCAATTATATACTGTTCAAATCTGTTCTTGTAATTAAATTCTTATGTCGTCATTTTTGTACTTTACTTCCTTTTCACCCGTTTCGTAACTTTCCATTCTATTCTTTCATTATTACTCATTTCGTAATATTTTATCTTCTTATTAATTAGTGAGCTACCTTGGCATCACTTTGTCAAGGTCCACAGCACTTTTCATTATATACGTGTCTGGCCAGACTTTAACATATATATTTTTTATTTGTTCAGGATACAAGGATTATTTGTTTACTTTCGTGCGCGCACATTCATAATACTCATTTATAACATCATTTATTCAGGCAGTTCATTTAACACTTCTTTACTTCAATAATCATACCATGTGTCCAAGAATCGTCACGTGTGGTAGCTCGACCGAAACATGATCCAATGCCAAGGATTTCGTGCCTGCCTTGTATCCTGGTGGACCTCGTAATATACCTACTTTCTATCCTATACCATTTCAAAAACAAAACACATTCAAATTTCTAACAAAAATACTCATTCGTTCCTTCCACTATTCCTTTCCTTCTATAATAAGTACCAAATCTACGTATTTAACCCCAATTCTTTATTCACTTCTCAATGACACTAACCATTAAAACCATCAATTAAAATCTATAGCAATATACTAAAAAAATCGTAACAAAAATATCAAAATAAAAACAATTTTATAACTTCATAATTTTTGGCTCTAATCTCTTCTAACACCTGGATATCTATCTATTGTCGTTGCATTAATAATTTGAAATGGAAGCTAGATGATCAGTCTAGCAACAATATCAAATTATTTTCAATCATCATTTTTATCCGTCTGCAGCAGAATAAAAAAGACGATCTTGAGCTATTTAATCAATCAAAAATCAAAATCTTCATTCAATAAAAAAAACAATCTAAAAACTCTGTGTAAAACATCCAGTAAAACTCTGTAAAATAAATATACCGAAACAATAAATCTGCAATATTCAAAACCCTTTTATAACGTGATAATTTAAAATGTTCTTCCAAGAGCGTACAGTACATCATTTACCTTAAGAAATTTGATCTGTAATAACACACTTCGCATTCCGATCCATATTTGCTGACCTGTATTAGAATCATCCAACTTAGCGGTGTGAATCTTAACAACGTTTTGCTATCTATTTTTATACTGGACATATAACTTTTGTAAAGTTTTAGTTTCAAATTTAAAAAACGTTCACGAAATTTAGTAACTTGCTTTTTTTTTAAACTGAGATCTCGTCAACAAGGGGCGCCAGCTTATTATCAAAATATCCACAATATTCATTTGCAGCAATACACAATGCAATTTAATATATATAAAAAAAAAAAACTAACTCTACATGAACCCATTCAAAATTTGGATATAATAAAAAAAACAATTAGACATACCTGATACGCAATCTATTTGGAAGAATAATAATACGAAATTTACCGAACTGTTGTATAACGCTTTGTAAAATGTCTTGTTAATTGATTTAACTTCTCTTCCTTCGTGCTGGCTCCTCGTCTAGGACACCAACTACTCCCTGCTGCACACCGTTCTCTTCTCACAACCTTGACCTTCCAACTCCAACCACTCCCAGCAGCTTTCTTCCATATTAATATAAAATTTATTTTATTTCTTATTTCTTCCATTTCTGTCTTCATAATAATATGTTCATTTCTATTCCTTTTTATACTCTTCATTCTTGACGTAATTTATTTTTCACCATTCTTCATTCTTACTCTCATTTTCCCGTAGCATTTTTTTTCCTTCTCTTCAATTTCTTCATTCTTCATTTTGATTATTATTATTCATATTTTATTCTTCTCTAGGATTTCTTCTGTTTCCATTGATTTTCTTCTTTATTTCCTTTCTTCATTTGTTTTATGGCGTTCTTCAATTATATCTGTTTCAAACTGTCTTCTTCTTGCAGCAATTACTCTTCTTAATCTTCTTAAAGTTAATTATCTTAATTTCTTATTATTTTTACTGTATAATTCTTACTTTTCTTACTTATTCTGATTCTTCTATCTTCTTTATTCTAATGTTTATAATTTTCTCTAATTTATTGCATTCTCCATTTTTTTTTTTTCGCTCCTTCGTCTACTTTTACTTTAATTCTTCTCTAATTTATGTTCTTCGTATACCTATTTTATGTTACGTTACCTAATTAAGTTTATACTTTAATTTTATTTATTGTTAAAATGTCTGTATTTTTTTCCCGCACACTGTCCATAAAATCACTTTAAAAAACAATGTCCACAATTCCACTTAGTTTTTTTTTCACTGATTTAAAGTATCTTTATAAGAAAATTTAATTTCAACTATAACTGGTGGCGCAGCGCGCCGCCAGCACCGCACGAGGCAGCAGCGCTGGCAGGATCGCCATGTGAAGGGGAGGCAAATGATAACCAGGTCTGACGATTAAAGACTGTTTATTATAAGAACGCTTAAAGCTATTTATAGTACATGATGGGAGAGAATGTGTGTGTGGCGTGACACACACTACACTAGCTTATTTTGAAATATTTCACGGGGACAAAGCCGCCGGGCGGGGCATGAGCTAGTTGCATATCAACTCACTCACTGAAGTGTGTAAGAAGTGCGAAACTTAAGGGTCCTAAGGTCCGTCATATAAAGCCATTGAATGGTGTGTGAAATTCGCAATCCGCACTTGGCTGCGTGAGAACTATAAGCCAAGCCCTCTCATGCTGAGAGAAGGCCTGTGCCCAGCAGTGGGACGGACATAGGCTGGCGATACTTAAATACCTATTAGTTACCGTTATGTTTTTAAAGTTAGTGGTTATTTGGATCCCGTGAAAAACCACACTTGCGGATCATGAGAGGAAAATATGCGAACATGAATCAATCCGTCCCTGTCTAACAAAGTCTTAGCGTTTGATGAAGCGAGACGCATATACGTTTGTGCATTTCCTGTGAACGATGTCATCAATCGTGGTGTCAATACTTCGGTAATTTGTAGACTTGAAGCTGAATATTAAATATCGTTTTATCATGTTCGACCAGAATTTGACAACTTGGGGGATATTCCCCAGAATCCCCATAGATTCGGGGAATTCAGTAGGGCAACCCCCGATGCAAAAAGAGGGGGATTATAAGTCTGACGTGTGCATGTGCGTATAATGTAGGCATGTCTGTCTACGGCATCATAGCTCTTCAAAGGATAGACCGATTTGGGTGCTGGTTTTTTAATCGAAAGCTTAAAATTTAGATTCTGCTTCTAAATTCTTTGCTTAGTTTCATCAAAACTGTTTCAGCCGTTTTTGAGGTATTGGACTTTGTAATGAATATGTCGGGGCGATTTAACCTCTTCAGAGTTGGGGTAATTTTAGTGGAAAATGTCCTGAAAAGTTGCAAAATCGTACACGTTGAATTTTGTTAACTCAATCTAGATTTACCTTGTGTAATAATAGTACATTACACACCTACGGCCTATACGCAAAGAACATGTGCTTAAAACATCATCATCCCAGCATACTCACAGTTGGGATAGGTACCTATTTAAAGTAATACAGACTACATACACATTATCTTAGGTATCATCTTAAAGAGAAAGACCCAAGTATCGCTAAATCAACAAAAAGTCCTTCTCCCTCTAACATATAGACCCATCTCCCTTCCGCGTACAAATGCAGTATTTAATATTCAAAGCAAAACATTCGTTCCGTTTTCTTCCCCCCATTGGTTCTCAAACTTATCGGTACTAACCCTCCGAATGGAGTAAAATAAATATAAAGTTAACACTCCACAAGCCCCCGGGTGAAATTAATTCGCGAAACCCAATTTTCTACTTCTGAATTAAGTAGCCGTTTTGTTTTTTCATTGTTTGAGTTTATAAAAATTTAAGACACATTTCTTTAAGATGTTTTAAATGTAGATATAGATACTTATGTCAACTTTTTCTTAGTGGCTTGACTGTAGATCTTGGACGACTCATGTACCTAACTACTTTTGATAGGTATTTAGGTACTTTAATCTTCGTACATTTATAACGTAATTAATAAACTGAATAGTGATTAAGTAGCTCCAAGTTTTTTCAATACCCTACGCGGTCAATGCCAAACTCACACAATAAATCAATTTGATTACAACCTCAAATTACCACATTTCAAAACACCTTCATTAGAAAAATCGTCTGCGAATCCATTATAATAACGAATAACACTACCGAGACATGCAACGTTAGTCACAAAAAATAGTCATTAACAATATGCACTTAAACATCAGTTAAATAAAGTTTATTTTTCTTCGTGGGTTCATGGAGCTTGGGCCTTTTAGTCGCGATGTGCTTTCATGGTTCTAAAGCGCTGGATGACGCTTGATTTTTTTAGTTCGTCTAGTAATAGTCTATATGAACGTCCGCTGCAGCGATGCGCGGTTGTAGCGTGGATCGATGCGGGGGTGCGCGCGCAGGGTATGACGTCATACGCCGGGTGGGCCGGAACACTTTTGAATCCGACAATATACAATAGGATATTAAACCATTATTAGGTATTAGTATAGATTATTATGTTTGAACAATTAGGTAAATTAATGTACGGGCTATAACTATCTCCTCCAGTTTCGTGAGTAGATTGTTGTAAAACATCCAAATTGAAGCTTTTTTAAAATGTTAAAAGGTTTGAACTCGGGTAGGTTCCCATATTCACAGAATAAAAAGTTTTATGAAAGTATTTAAGTTTTTAATTTATGTGTCATGCATGGCATAGTACTTAAAATTAAATGATCATCATCATCATCATGTCAGCGGAAGACGTCCACTGCTGGACGTAGGCCTCCCCCAAGGCTCTCCACTAAAATTAAATAATGACTTGGAATAATTAATCATCATTCTCGAACTTTGGGTTTTTCGTGTTTATTTCAAAACATGCTTAGGTAACAATAATAAACCTTTATTTTTTAATTCTGTTTTAAAAAAAATCTACGGTGGATCCCAAATTCCTAATTAAATAAGCACCGACTAAGTAATTGGTTACGTACCTACATTTTTGTAAGTAATGTAAAACTGGCATTCAAATTTCCCCGAACAAACGAAATTGCATTGAATTCGTAAATAGAAATCGGGAAATAAAATACATATCATAACGACTTCATTGCTATCTTTTTTTTTCTATTTACTATTCTTTTCTATTTTTTACAATTTGTGTAGGGTATATGATTCAAGTGACAAATTAATTAATAACCTACAAATAAAGCGATAAGACAGACAGGGAGCAAGATATCTTAAAACCAGATTTCTTAGTTTGATTAATAACATCCGAACGAAACCACAAATTTGATTAGAAAGGCAATTAAGATCTCCATATAATCTAGGGTCACCATAAAATAATGAAGAACGATACGTAAACACTGATTCAAGAATAAGGAGTTAATGTTGTACCTACTTAATGGATTTTAAATTAAAACGTAAGCCTTTCATTATAATGAACAGAAAGTATCCAAACACAGTCATTTTCATTTGTTTTGTTCCCATTTCTACTTTACAATTACGCGTACACCTAAGTAATTCAAATAAATACTTAATTGGGTTCTTAACAATTTATGCATAAGTATTTGAATACATTTGCGCATTTACGTCGTTTATAAATTATATGTCCTTAGCGCTTAAATAAACCTGCATTATCTGATTATAATTAAAATCAGCTCTTAATATTTAGGTATTAAATATCGAATTACGTCAATGCAATGCGACATTTTTATCAGTCAACTAAATGTGCGTCAACGTTGAATATTTTTTTAGTTTTTTTATCAGATTCAGGTACGTGATTAACATTCTTGGTAATTTCTCACTAATCTATAATATAATGTGTCATCCTGTTAATTTTGAAAAAGAAGCCTAAAATAGTACATTATTGCCTAGGCCTGGAAGTTCGGCAACAACAAAAAAAAGTTTTTTTTTCTCTTTTCGCGATTTCATGAACATTTTATACGATTGACGTCCTTTCCATATTCTAGTCACTACACAATTTTTTTACTTACAAAATTGTAAATGTCTACGTTGGAACCACAGCGAAATATTAGTGAAAATGTATTTGAATTGCCGGTATTTTTTTAATTAATCAGTTTTATGAACTAAAAAACAATTACTTTGCTCACCCGCGACCACAAAGCGCGCGCGCGTTTTGTGGTCGCGGGTGAGCAAAGTAATTGTTTTTTAGTTCATAAATATGGACCTCCGCAAAGTAACGCCTGATTCAATAAATTATTTAATCAGTTTTGTCGAACCAAAACACCAGAAGCTAAATATTGCAGACACCGATATAAACGTTGCAGTACCTACTACCAATTATTTTCTAATAAAGTCATGAGCTTTTCATTTTTACATATCATATAAACTACATCGAAATATCGGGAGCTCACTTTTGCTCGCGAGTTGACTTTAAACAATGATAACTTTTACTGATTTTTTTGGGAAAAAAATATATAACCAACACAAATAGAACTTTGACAACCTCTGTCAATTAGAGTTGATTGTACCTAAATGGGAATATTTGCAGGCTTTGATGTTTGAATGTTTGTCACTCAAACACGCAAAAACGGCTGGGCAGATTTGGACCAAATTCAGAATTGAGATAGCTTGTGCTGTAGATTCAAAATATGTAGGTAGCTGTGGTAGGTAAGTTATCCTTTATCCTGGGATAATTGCATAGTTCCCACGGAATAGCGCTAACTGAATCCTTATTAAAACATATCGCATTAACATAAATGTCTCATGTGTATAAGTAAGTGGTGTCATTAAATTCACCAAATTACGACAATGATCAAGATTTGTAAACTATCTAAATCTTTTTCATTTCAGCATTAATTCATGGCGAAAAATAAAAAAGGGCTAATATTAGTTTTTATTCCATGTAGCTGCGTAGAGTAACTTGAATAGTAAATTAACCTCAACATATACATTTAATCAAAGTGATTGACTAAAAGCAGGTGATTGATTTAGTGAATAATTAACACCAATCTATGCGCACACGCACGACTTCGAGTGAATAATCAGGGAGGTGTTGAAGTTGAAAATAATTGAAAAGAAATCTTTTTATTTTGATCATTTTGTGAGATGTTTTGGCTATTTGTACTTAGGTATACTATTATAAGAATAATAATATATTTATTTTCCATTCAAGTTTACAGTACACAACACATTTTTAATAGGTACAAAGATAGTAAGTCACATAGAGGACAACATATTATGTAAATGTGACATATCCAGCGGCTCTCGCACTAGACTCTAGGTCTGTATCGCGAGTGCCAGTTACAGGAATTATGAATGTAAGTTATATCTAGTTTAAGATGCGAATCAATAACCAAAGGGAATAACAATCCTACAGCTTAAGGATTAGGTGCCTACTAGAAATAAATTTTTCAATGCATGTTTTTTTGTATATTTTTATTCGAAATAAAAGGTTTAAATTTTTTTATCCTAGGAGGTCATACTTACAGTCGTTAATCCGATATCTCCAATCTCCAACCATCCGTTACATATACATACATATTCACATATCTGCGTAACATCGTCCATTAGGTCACGTCTCAAACAATAGCAGACTAAACAGCGCAGTCAACCCGTATCTGCGTGCGCGCACGTTTATAGGGAACCGGATCCCCTGTTTGTTTGTACGGCGCGCTATTGTGCGTTCCGTGACTCAGGCGCAGCTACGAAACCACAGAACTACATCGGGTTAGAAGGAGAGATTGTATGTACCTCGCTACTCGCGCGCCGGAAAGAATGTCTGAGAACCTCGTTACTACGCATTCTAGTGGGTCAAGCACGACTTGTCGAATCCTGCGTAACGTTTCGGTTATCGTATCGAGATCGAGAAACCTCATAATAAATTTTAGTTCCAAATACGCTCACGGGCGGGCGCTGTTCCAAACGTCATACAAACTCGACAACGTTTACTATTCAATTTAAGTGACGCAGGATTCGAAAAGTCGTGCTCGACCCTCTGCTTCCAACCGCTTTCCGCGTGCGACGTCAGGGGACCGATTTTTGAATCTCACCCGTAACTAAAATTCTCATGCTTATGGTTATGAATGAAATTAAATGAAACGAAATATTTTTATAGCGGGAATTATATAGGTACATAACCAACAATGCGTTCTGCCTCATCGGCATGCAAAAATTTTTACAAGTACTATATTTTGTACATCTAAACATAAAAAGGTACAGATAAACTCAGCTTAGTAACTACATGCGATCAATTACCTAAGTATTTATAGTATCTAGTATATCAAATACGAATGCCCTCACCCGATTCCCTGGTCGATTTTTGAATCTCACTTGGTCACTAAATTCTCACCCATGACATTGATACCACTATTGGCCAAAAGCCTTAATTTTGAATGTCATACCCGTCTACTAATTAACGTGCAGCTAATTTGCGCTTCTGTCATAGGCAAACATGTGAACACAATAGATTGAGGTAAGCTGTCACTGTCAGTGGTCAAGAAGTCACTCAGTGATCTCGATCTCTTTGAAACCACTGAATTTAGTCACCGGGTGAGATTCAAAAATCGACCCCCAGGTTTTGAAAACTGGAGCTGTCAATCGAGGTATTTCCTCACTAAATTGCACTCGTGACGTCAAAATACCAACGCAAAATGTTACACGCTCGGTTCCCATACAAATCGAATGACACTGCTTCTATCCCGATACAGGTCTGTGTGTGAAACAACATGAAATCCCCTAAACTCTTATTTATACGCTAAAGACACACTTTCTGTCTTAACGCCAGACATCAGCACCTACTTTTTAATTCACTAATATCTGCGGGTGGCAGGACCTTATGCGAGGTCCGTCCGGATCGCTACCACCATCTTACTCGCTAATCCTGCCGCTAAGCAGCAGTGCTTGCACTGTTGTGTTCCGGTGTGGAGAGTACGACAGGAGGTGTAATTATGGGCGCAAGAGGCATTTCATTTTAGCTCTCTAAGTTGGCAACGCATCTGCAAACCCCTGGGGTCGCGGGTGTCTATGGCCAGTGTTGATACTTGCCATCAGGTGACCCACTTGCTCGTTTGCCTTCCTTGTCGTATAAAAAAAAACTAAGCTAAGCTAAACATCTAAACAAATCCAACCAAGCGATCTTTCTGAATAAAAAAAAACAGATGTAGGTAGGTAAAGGAATATTATGTTTGTCTCAATCGTCCCGTCACTTTACAAATTACACAGAACGCCAGTAAAAATGTACATTGCGGTTGAGCAACATGAATAAATACTTAGTCAAAAACCTGTCGCCTGATAACAATTGACGCACGACAGCTATCTCACCGGCGCGGGCGCAGCCGAGGCGACAGTATTGTTTGATCGCTAATCTCTCAAGGTCCATCGTTAATAGATTATGCGGCAACTGAACAGTAATTAGGTACCTGTGTAATAATGTAGGTAGGCATAAAATGTAAAAAAAAATGTGAGCCGTCTCATAGCTAAACTAAATAAGTCTTAATTCTATGAGAAAACCTCTTACAAGTCTGAAATTTAATTTCTACATAGTGATTAATGCAATCTAAGGTATGTGTACTTATACACACAAGTAGTGATATAAACGGATCACTCACGTATCGTGTATAGCCCGACATATATGTTACACACTTGAGTGATCCGTTTATTTCAATGTCACGGTAGTATTATGTTTAATGTGTAAGTGGCTAAATAATTTTAGATTGTTGCAAGTTTATAAATACAGGGGTCTAGGCGCCGAATAATAAGTAGTGAGTAGGTATAATAACTTTGTCCCATTAGGCGTCGAGACCCTTGGTCCGCGGGGTCCTAGCGCTTTGGGAATATTTGAGGAAATATCCAAGATTCAAAGTACTTGATGCCACTAGAAGATCAACGAGATATTGTGTTACAATAAATATTAAAATTATATGGCCGTAATTTCCGAAATACTTATAAGTAAGTACCTACTTAATTATAAAAAAGGTTTTTTCGATAAAATTTTCTTTTTTAATATAAGCTTTTTTTGCCGACTGTACTTTTTGCTAACTGTACTTTTATTGTCATCAATACATATCCATACCAATAATCAAAGCAATCTGATCACATAATAATATCACTAATCGAAGTGGGTCAAATTTAAATTGCAATATTTCACTACAGACAGACATAGACACCGAGCGGGACATGTATGTGAAACTAGGTACATATTATAATAATAAAAAATAAGTGAACGAAAATTTAACGAAAGTGTTTATTTATAGAGCTGTCAAAGATAGAATAACCACCAAAAAAAAATACTGCCGTATATGACTGCTCCAGCATGGCTCCAACCAATGTCAAATGGCTCCATCATTTTTGCACGTCAAGCGCGACCGACAGTGTATGGCGCCCTTTAGTCTGAATATGTAAATTGCATTCCGCATGGACTCGTTCATAACTGTATGGTATCTATTAGCAGTATTGCCTCATTGCATTTAAGTGCGGTATTTCATTAAGCCAGCTCGGAATGCTATGCACATCGTACAAAGATTATGCAAAGATAGCCGCGAGCGGCCCCGGTTTTAATTTCCACCGAGCTTAAGTTCAATTTATTCTATTAAAAACTCGAACTCAAAACCGTTTTGCATAACAATTTCAAACACAACGTAAACTTGCATACCGCATACGCATACCCTACACGACATCAAGTAATTTTTAAATTAGTATTGCCAGTGCTAAAATCGATTTAAATTCCAGCCTTGATGTATGCACGAATTTAAAAATAATGTTCAAGTAGCCCATGCCCAAGACAACACATTTCTTTTGAAATCGATCGGTTAATACCTTGTCATTCAACTGACGTCGTGCCCGTGGACCAACTGACGCATGCGCGTCTGGCTAATGTCTATCCCGTACGAATATAGATGAGTATTGGCTTATACGTATTTTCGTAGTCCGTCGTGATCTATTCAACGCGGCCGCCTTACTTTATCGCCGGAATTCACCATCGAGCAGTTATCTGATTTTGTCGCATAGCGACATAGATAACGAGCGCGCTCGTAATATTTGTTAATTATGAGATAGAATGCGGCTTTACGTATTTATATAATAGAAAAATAAACTGCGACAGAAGTATGCCGTAGCACGTCGATTGTCGTCAGAGCGGTTCGGCGGCGGGTTGCGCGCGGTTTGTGTTGGATCGTGTGTGGCGGCCTCGGCGACGTCGGGCGAGCCAGTCGGAAAAGCGGACTCAAACCGCGCGGTCGCGTGGCGCCGGTGCTTGTAGTTTTTTAGTTTTGACAGTTGGCGCGTTTTTCGGTTTTAACTAGATATTTTTGTGGAAATCATAGATTTAAGTTCGTGTAATCTGTGTATTTTCTGTTTACATCTAGTGTACGACTAGTCATTTGTGAATTTTTCGTGTTGGCTGTGAATTTAGTGATTGCCCGCCGTGTGTACTGCACAGCCGTATTTGAGTGTACAATTTTACATTGTGATTTCACTTGGAATATTGTTTTTGTGGATCTCTGCGGGCTCCGACTGAGGTAAACTTTCTTTCCCTCGCGTAGCGTAAATAAGTTTCGATCTGGGCTACCCACTACCCAGACATTGTCGAGTCGACGTTGTCGAGATTCGGGGCATAGAATTTCTCTAGCAAGCTTCCAAATATAGCGGAGGGGCGTCGCACGGCACGTTTTCACTGCAGCTCGAGAGATTACATATTAATCAGGGTGTACAAGGTGATTTGAGTGGGAACCGTGCTCTGGCCGGGCGAGACGGCGGCTAGAAGACAGCTGTGTCGCTCGTAACGGGTATAAATAAATACAAGGCATTATCGGCGGGTTCGGCCACGCCACGCCGGCTTCGCGCGTCGTCCATGCGATATTATTAGTGCTTATTATACACGACATCCTAGCGTGTGAGGTTATGTCCAGGTCACGAACGGGAAAAGCGCGGAAATAAACCCAAACTAATGAAGGGTAGAGGTTAAAGCAGTTTGACGTCTGTCAAGGAATGGGCCACGAGAACTGGGTCACCAGTGAGTGACTGACAAGGAAATATATTTTCACAAATCTATGGCTGTATTGTACACTGCCCTATAAATATTTTGTTGCAGTTGCTGAGGCACAATGCACAACTAAAAATGCGACTTCGTCACAGCTTAAGCATAAAAAACTCTGTTTTTGTTAAAATTCTTTTGAAACTGATTGAGCTGTGCCTGTGTATTGCATTTGGTAAGCATTGTAAGCTTGATTATTACATAGCTTAAATAGTTTATTTGAAAAAGCAGTTCAATATAACTCTAAATGTGTTTTCTTGGTGCATGTGCACTTAAAGGCAATGCCATTTATTTTATGTAATCGGACATGTTAAAATATATCTCGAGTATCTGCACCTATCTTATTGTTTTATGAGTCAAATCTTTAAAATCATACAAAACTCAAATTACCGTCCCTTTTCATTTCTTTGTCTGTAAAAAAAATCTTATACCTAATGTTAATTGCTGTTCATTCAATAATATCGTACAGATTAAACTAGAAACAAATAAGTAAAGTACCATTATTGAAAGTGAAAGTGAGTCTTTCATGTTCTTTTAGGACTGAAAATGGTTTAAAAATACTCTTGTGTTTAATAATTCTTTTTAAAAAATAAATGAAACCGACTTACTTGTCATTTTACTCGGCAACACTGATAAGCTCATAAGAATAACTTTCCTTTACTTACACACTAATTAAGACTCATTAATTTAGGTATGACCTATTGTTATACTCGCTAATTGAGCAAACATAGTTTATCTATGTTTACAAAAATATCATTAGGGAAAACATTAATTACAAAATATAAGTAAATTAACTGTCAATATACTCTGTTATAACATAATTACCTTGTTCTATGTGAAATCACAGAATATAACCAATGGCACTTTGTAGTCCTGTGATCCAATAGGAACACTACCTGTTTTACCAATGTTGATCAAATTATCACTTTACAATGACAATTCTATCAACATTCCATTGCCAAATATGAAGCGCACTAAAACAAAAACTCTTTTAAATCATTAATTGACACAGAATTGTCATTGTAAACTGATATTTCGTAACCTTGGTGAAATAAGGGCCAGACCCTAAGTTAGGACCAGCACCACCAGCAGGCCTTCGTGGGACCCTGGGCACTTGCCCAGAGTGTCTAATGAGAAAGAGTGTCCCTTGCCAGTGAAATTGTTCTGCTGTGCAGAAGTGCTGCTCGCTATGGCATTCATTTTCTCTTCCACATACCAGCTTGAACCGTTTGTAATGAGACTGTCAGCTTATTGCAAACCTGTGCCTGTTTATAGTTTACTTTTTAAAGTAATGTGCCTATTTAGTGATTGGTATGGTAGGTATTACAATCACAGATTATGAGACGTTTTACAAACCTCACTACGCTAAACTTGACGAGTAATCACTTCTACAAAGGCTTGTTCATTGGAACTAGGAAGCATGTCTGCTCATTATAGTGCCCCGTTGCTATGCAGTCCATTCTGACACATTGCACAGGTATGAAGTTTCTGATTATTGACAATGCTAATCATAGGAGAGAAATGCTAGACTTGCTTGTTTGCCACATGCAACAAGCAACTCTATAATTTTTCTCCTATGGTTAACATTGTCAATAATAAGAAACTTCATACTTCATAGCAGCAGTGCACTATAGTAAAACTGGAGATTAAATAAAATAAAAGCTTAAGGATCAGAAACAAGAGAAGCATTTTTAATTTTAAAATGAATGGAAGTTGATTTGCTTTTAAAAAGTAAACTAAAAACAGGTACAGGTTTGCAGCTAGCTGACTGTTTTAGTACATGTTTGACGAAAGAGATGACAAATGCGATGGCGAACGCTGCACGCCTTATACCTACCTACACCAACAAGACAAAAGAGTTTGAAGAGTGAAGCAATGTCATTGAAGAAATTTCATTCTCATTCAACAATATTCATTCAACAGTTAGAGGATACCAAATATGTATGAAGGAAATCAGATGTGTCACTTTTACATCCTTACAGCACATATCTGCTTTGATTTAAAATTCATTCTATGTTTAGCATACTACCTCTCATTTATTGTTGCATATTTTTATGATTATGACACTATAGAATAAATTCATTATGGTAACTATGTTTTAATTTATAATTGAAGTGGCTGTTTATTTCTTGATTTATAGCTATTGTCTACGGGCCTACGGGCTTGTCTGATGAGTGATGATAATTATTAGACTTTGTTTTAAGAATTTACTTACACAGTAGGTATGTTGTAAGTGCTAAAGCACAAATGAATTTAACAATTTTTTCATAATTATGGAGTAATTCCTAACCTTAATTTAGGCTCGTGATTGATTGATTTATTTTGCAATTTTTACCTTTCCATTAATTTGCAGACAGAAAAAATCTCTCAATCTGGTGAAAACTGGAGAAGAAAAAAAAACTCTGTTTTTTTAACCGAAGCGTCAACAGTGTTCGTAAAGCAGATAGTTCTTTTTCCAGTGTCACCATAAATATCAGCCCACTGACTGACGTTTTATGTGTCTGGTGGCATCCATAGTCAGTCTGCTGGAATTATTTTTAAAACCGGTACTTAGTGATCGAATTTATTGGACATTTTAATGTGCCGACTGGATTCTGGAGTTAATTTGATTTTAATGTTTGAGCAACGGGCTGTTAGATTCTGACTCTGATATTTACTTGTTTCTTAATATAGGATGTCTATTTTGGACTAATGGACTGTTAATTGTCACAAAGTGCACCTATAATGGTACTAATTGATTATTAAAAAACATGAATCCTTTATATATCCTGGGTTCTGTTCTAAATCTTCAAAAAACTATTAATTGATGGAGTAATCTTGTAACAAACATACAAAAAATACACAGCCAACTTGAGAACCTTCTCTTTTTTTTTGAAGTTGGTTAAAAATAACTTTTGAATAAGAATGGTAAGAAAATTTTTACGCATTTCATTACGAGGTCGTGTAGCGAACGAGTTAGAAGTTGTCGATTGAGAGCATTGTAATGCAACTTGCACAAATTTTCTTACTAGTGAATGTCAAGCTGGTTAATAAAAACAAGTATTCAATATACAAGAAAATCTGCGGATCCTGCCGCGTAAGCCGCCTAACGAGCCAGATTCTGAATTATATCTAGTTTTTAGAATACACACCAAAATATGAAAAACAGAAAAAAAAACAGAAAATTGCATTTTTCGGGTTTTTTTTT
Organism: Clepsis dumicolana; assembly: GCA_963691665.1. Classification (NCBI taxonomy): domain Eukaryota; kingdom Metazoa; phylum Arthropoda; class Insecta; order Lepidoptera; family Tortricidae; genus Clepsis; species Clepsis dumicolana. The sequence goes on along the minus strand of OY829528.1, from coordinate 7,180,014 downwards.
TCTATGCATATTTAATCTTTCAGTGAGTAGGTAGGTATTTTAAAAAGTATAATTGATATCAACAGGAAAAAGTTGGGGAAAAGTACAATAAGATACCCACTCCAATTGAGACCAGATTCTGAATTGTTTATTTCTGTGTAGCCTTAACCGCTGCCATCGCTGTTTCAACATTTGATTAATATACTACACTGATATAGAGGTAGGTACGTACTATCTATATCCTACACAAATCACGTAATCAATCTGCTAGCTTATGATAAGACCTAGCAATAGTTGATATTTTTACTACTAGTAATTGTTTTTAACATGAAACTACCGTGAGACTCGATCACAGTGAAATAAAAACGGATCACTCACGTATGTAAGTCGAGTTTAGCTCGACATGTTTCGGACTAATTCGTAGTCCTTCCTCATGTCGGGCTAAACTCGACTTATATACGTGAGTGATCCGTTTTTATTTCACTACTAGTAATTGTATTGATATTTTTCTTGGCTATCCGCCAGCTTGTAATATTGGGTGCTGTGATTGAGGTCGGAATTAAGTATGCATTCATCATAAATCTTATATATCTTATTCATAAACAGCGGGAAGCGATTTCGACCAATTGACTACGATATTCCGGTCTGAATTTGATTGGCTTAAATTTCTTTTTCTGACGCAAAATATTGTTAGGTACCTAGTAGGTAGGTACCTACTTACTAGTATTGACTTGAGCGATGAAAGTCTGTTACTAAGGCAGATGGAAATAGTAGTTTATGCAACTGCTACATTTATGAAACGAGGCGAAGCGGAGTTTCATAATAGAATCACACGAGTGTTTTAAGGCCTAATTATGTGGAATTGCATACATTACTTTATCTACACACATATTATAAGTACTCTAAGATGGGTTCAGAAGCCGAAGGCATATACCTATTATACCCATACCTGTCACGAATTTGACTGTTTTTTTTAAATCATAGACAAACATACCGAGCGGACGTTTCGTAAACTGTTTTTTTTATTGTAAAAAAAAAGTCACATTATTATTTATACATGTCGGACTGAACTCGACTTATATACGTGAGTGATCCGTTTTATTTCACTATGATTGTAAATTACGTTGGTTTTCAAATTTGAAACATCGAATTCGATATCGAAAAGTCATTACATTACGATATCGAATTCGATGTCGTAATGACTATTACTTTACCGGAGGTGGTGGGGGTGGTGCTGGGGCTGGCGCTGTCGGCGAGAAGGCGACGGCGTACTGAAATGCGGGTCATTTTCTACGGTTTCTGAACGCATTATAGAGGACTTGTGATATGTGTGTAGATAAAATGGATAACCTCAAAGGCATAGGTACCTACCGCGCTGAAAAGTTTCATTGTCTCATGAGTGACTGGGTCCCACCCACCCCGTATTCTTAACTTAACCGCTTAAGCGTGCTAAATGTAAGCGTTGTCATTTCCGTTTTCTACCTACCTTAAAAACAGATTTTTATTTAGTAACGAAAGAGGTTCTAAAAATAATTATTGCTTAAATGTTACGTTTCCTGTACTGTGACATCGATTAAATTGCTTTTTTCACGACGTCAAGAGGTCGTCGACCTTTGCATAACGAGCATATACAGCGTGTCCCATTTGGAACGTAAAACAGCACGCTGTTTCAATATCCTTTGTAATAATATTCCTACGAGCCATTTGGCAATGCACCGCGGCGCCTCCCCTTTGTAGAAGGGGGGGTATTATACAAGACGTCAGCCAAGTACTGTTGGATGACGTATTTGCCGACTAGGCGTCGAAGAATGGCTTTAAATTATTCTTAAAGGAATACCACTAGCATGCCTACCTAATCAATGGTCTCTGATTAGAGTTTAGGCTTTGCGTATAGGTACCGACCTAGTTCATAAACTGGCATACAGGAAACATGTCATATTGTTCTAAGACGAAAGATTTTTCAGTGCACGTCATAGATTCCGTCAAAAATATTCTTGTAATAGGTACAGGTACTCATCGGTACTTACCTATGATTTTATGTTACAAGTTATAGGTACCTAATATTAGTGTGAAAAAGTTCCACGAAGCATTCAAACTTCCGACAGCATTTAACCGTGGTGTGTGTAAAGAAATACCGCTAAGCTTTTTCACGTCATAATAACGTCACCATTTGCATCTTTCAGTGCCCAAAATGGCTTCGCCACGTAACTTTATGCATAATTTAGCCCCATTTTGGGCACAGACGGTTATGCGCGACGGTAATTTAGCTGAAATATGGCGACTAGACGTATCCGGTAGCGTTGCAGTCGTCGCAGATGCATTTTATGGCCGCTGCGAGCACTGTGACGAATTTTCGTCGTTCTAGTTGTAGCTGTGTGACGTCATGGAGGGAGTGAGAAACGCAAGTAGCATAATTATTTTGTGTCGCGTTCTAATCTCTCCCCCTTACAATAATCATGAAAATGTATCTAACGCACGCAGTAGGTATTTAATTTAAAATTAGAATAGGTACTCAAGTCTTAATAAAATAATGCTGGTAACTTAAATCTCAATAGGTAGGTACCTAAGAAGTTACGTAAGCTATAACTTGATTGAAATAAATAAGTCCAGTCATTGACTAGTTTCCATATTTATAAATCCTTATTTGCACGCAACCAGTTCATCTGTAATTGAAGCTCTCACCATTTGCACTCTATAATTTGAGCTCTATAATTTAAAACAAATTCACTTGTTGTTTAGAAGTATAAATTCTGTATACTTACCTATGTAAATTTGCGCCGTTTTGGCTTTAGCAGGTAGGTACAAATTTGTTATGAATAAATAAATAAATCTGACCACGCACTTCACAGATGTTCTGAAGTCTTAAAATGAGGCTATACAGACAACGCCTGTACCTATAATACCTATTTCGGTTCATTTTGATCTATTACGTATCATAATTCGTGTAGCAGCTAATGTAATCTAAAGCAGTGTATTAGGCTAAAGCTATGGTATGGGTAAGGTCACTGTCAACGAATGTATAACTGAATAGGGTGCTTGGGGACTGCTTCCACAAAAATACGAAACTGCCCAACGGAGTCATGACCTTTCCATCCATGTGGCTATAATCTTTGTTCATGATTGGAGCGACGCTAGCTAGTGTTTGACAAGAGACTTCTTTGGCGTGCTAATTTGTATGGAAATGTATGTGAATTGACTCGCACCGCGCCACGCCAGCGCAGTAAAGTCTGATGAAATGCAGCACCAGATAAAAAATTGCCAGCTAGAATTAATCACGGCACTGACGGATATGCAGTGAGCGTCAAGTTAATGATGGCCACTGCACTGCAAATTTGATTACATGATGATAACTTAAATTACGATTGTAATTTATCACGTTTTCGGTGAAGGAAACTTCACACTCCTGGTGCACACTCCTGCGTAGCAGGTATCAATGTTGTGTGTGAAGTTTCCAATCCGCATTGGGCCCGCGCTGAGAGTTGACCTGTGCCCAGCAGTGGGACGTAAAAAAGGCTGGCGTTGTTGTTGTTACCTACAGAGTCAGTTAAGTACAGTGCGTTGATTGTCTAACGCAGCCTCGCAGCCAGCCAGCCAGCCAGCTCGCAGCCCAAAGCTAGTGACATTTTTTAACGTAAATGTTAACTAATTTGACATTTTATAACGCGCATGAATTCAACGCTGTCACCTAGAGAATAACACCCCTGCCTATTGACTAAGCGAGCATAAAATATGATTTTATTTAGCACTAGGTTCAAAATCCCAAAAGTGGCTGTCACGCGAGGCGGCTTATGAGTAGCCCGCTTGTGGACTATCCGCTCAAATATGACCTATATTAATCTTGTTCTTATTCAATAATAACCTACGACATCCACATTTTGGCGTACGCCAGTAAAACTCCACTCCAGGCTGGTCTAAAACTACGAGCTGCTGCGCGGGCGCCGACGTCACCCGTGCGTCACGCCGTCGCTTATAGAAAACCTGCGCCCTCGTCGCGTCGCGTGCGTGACGACGGGGAAAGTTGCGTTGATGATGATGGTGGGTTAATGATTCGGTAAATAAGTCAATTCATGGTCAATGTCAGTCAACTAATAAAATAAATGGCATGGAAGTGAGGCAGCTCCGTTAATTTTTTTTTTGTATGCTATAAAGTCAACCTGCTTAAGCATACATAAATATATATCTTAATTATGTTTTGAAACTGCTCGTCCAATAGCTCAATACAATGCTGATCGTTCTGTAGAATGGAAACGCGCTTACGAATCCGATGCACTTTCTTTTAGCTGAGCCACTCTCTTTTGCAAAAAAAAAGTTCATGTAAGTTACCCTATAGCAAACCAATCGGCAGTTTGTAGTTAAAAAAGTTAAGTTTTCTGAAAATCACTAGTCATATTTTTCCTTGTCAACTTCCTTGTACATACCTACATACTTTATTCTCCTAGATTTTTCCCTTTTTCTCAGAAAACTGATTTCCTCATTTAATATTTAAGCTTTAATTGCAGTGTCCGCAAACTTAAGCTGTTGTATCTTACAAAAATTATACAGATTTATTAACAATCAGGCAACTATAAGGCAGCAATTTTAATATAGAAAAGATATGGAATATTAACTTACTGCATTACGTCATGGAGTGGCATTACTAGCCATTGAAGAAAGCACAGTGAGCAATTCTAAAGGTCTCTACGTGTAGAATTTTCCTTTATACACAACGGACCTTCTTTCTAACTCTTGCAAGGCACTTGCAGACATACAACTATTTATAACAAACACGCTGCACTTCCTTCATCATCCTCATCATCATCATCATCATCAGCCTACAGCAGTCCACTGCTGGGTATGGGCCTTTTCCATGGTGCGCCACAACACTCTTGTCTTCGGCCCCTCGCATCCATCCGCCGCCAGCAACCCTCTTAAGGTCGTCCGTCCATCGTGCCTCAGGACGCCCCACACTACGTTTCCCCGTCCGTGAATTCGAGGACTCGTTTGCTCCACCGTTCATCCTTCCCGCAATATATAGGTACGTGGCCAGCCCAACGCCATTTCAACGAACTAATCTTTTGAGCAATATCGGTTACTGATAATGTGATTGCGTATTTATCCTTCAAAGAAACCCCTAGCATTGCTCTCTCTATTGTTCGGCGGGTGACCCTGAATATATGGACTAACCCCGCAGTCAAGGTCGACGTTTCGGCTCCGTAGGTTAAAAGTGTACTTCCTTATAACATTGAATTTACTAACGAACCACGAAATATAGTGCCCTCGAAATATAGACAAGAAACATTCCTTCTCTTCCAGATTTTACGCATTCCTAGCACCACTTCTTTACAATACATTAATTGGACATTTTACTCTCTTAATTACAGTCAAACTAAGAAAATTCTCCAAGAATCACTTCAACAAATTATTCCCTATGAAAATAAAGTTAACATAGTCTAACTTATTTTCTTACTCTACTCCCTAATAACAAATATAAAAAAATAAATGTTATGACAACGGATGTAAGCACTAAAATCTGGTAATACGAGTTAGTGTGACTTGAAAATACTAAACCGGTGAGTCGTGATCGTTAAGGTACTTAATGTATTACGTCATTCCTATAAACACATTTATTTTAATAACAAGTCTCAACTAAAAATAACTAGTCTTACCTATGTAGCTTTAATGAAACACTTCAAGCAATAATAATAGTACTCAACAATAATGTATCTTTAGTTCAAAAACAGGTGATGACTTTGTCTACCAAAGTCTAGTTAGATACACCATGCTTTTTATGACAGCCATTGCTAGATTTGCTAGCTTATTTATATTATGTTATTACACATTTTATACAACACGGCAACTCTGCACCCGAATATAAAACGCTGCCTAAAAACCATTTTATATATCGATCGATTTAAAGTTGACCATCATAATAAAACAAAAAATATGTTTCTTTTAAAAATGACGTTTTTTAATACAAAACTGTTTTGCCGACTGTATATAGGTAGGTACCTATTGTTGACTATAACTTGTATTGTCAACCAAGTTATAAATCCATACTAAATTTCAAGTCGATGCCAGAAGTTTTAAATGGTTCGCAGTGGGTTCATTATGTCCGATGCCTCTACCGTTGAAGAGTTCCCTTCTGCGGTAATAATACCAGATTATTGTATTGCCATGGGATTTACAAAGTATGCCAAATTTCAGCCCAATCGGATACTAAACAAGCGGGCAACATATACATATAGTTACTTACATGCGAACGGTTGCAAGTTAAATAAAAGCTTGTATATAATAAAAACAGTGAGTCAAGTTCATCCGAAATAATTACCAGTTAACAAGTAAAGTGACTTCTATTAGTGTTATCAGTTACTATTCATTGGCTACTATGACTCAAGGGTCATAGGTGCCTTTGACACCGTCATCACATGCTTTGTCAATGCTGCCATGACATTTGACGGTATTTATAAAACGATACGTAATACTGTACTTCAATAAACGTAATTAGAGTGTCTTCGTGTGTTCCTAAAGTCTTGTTTCTTTTAAGATAAACTGCTTGCCAGGCCTGATATCTCCAGATTCAGAGCCTGAGAGCCTGACATACCTACAAAACTTTGTTTTTCCGTTTTCATCCATGCGTGCTCGTCTGTTTAGGTTTTTGCGTTTGACTGTACTTCGTGTTACTAGTATAAATCTAAATGGTTTTTTAATTGCTTGTTTAGTCTGTCTTTTTATACTACATTATTGATACGATTTTAGCATGTTTTAAAGGCCACTTATTTATTATTATAGAATCTGATACATAGGTCATTCTGCATAATAGGGTGATAAGTCACAAAACTACCTACTCACACATTCTACCTGCCTATTGTTGACTGTAGACACGGGGTTAGAATAAGACACCGTAGATTACCTTTATACGACTTTTTAATCGTTTTCCAATTTTGTCCGTTACAAGTACACGTCCGCTCCGCTTGACGTTTCCAACCAACATCCCGGCCGCCTGTTGCCAGACTTAATATATTAGGAATAATTAATTTTGTTTATTTATTTATTTTGTTTTAATTTATTTTAATTTTGTACTTTATTCTAGCTAACAGACGGCCATTTTGCTTTTCGGAATGTCCCCATTTCGATGTAAGGCTCGGCCGTCCTACGTGAGTGGTATGGCCTCATACCTTACACAATACTACACGTACATATACACAGTATTAACTAATTCCATAATCAAACAGTTTGTTACACCAATTTCGCTAAACCAGTTAAGTAATTAACATACATTTTATACATTCAGGAAGTGTACTTATAATATCAGTGATAGGATAACATTAACTAGGGATATAAATTAACAAGTTAACAAGTATGTGTATAAAACATAAATATTAATACCTACATGATCAACAAAAAAAAAAAAAAACTAATCTTCATTATGTAACAGAAATGCAAACCTAAGATATTGTATATAAACATTTCATATCCATGCTCAACTTCATTCATAATTAAGTATAAAGCATAAATAAATAGTTATTATTTAAGTAATTATACAAAACAGTATCGATTTAATTAGACATTAATTTATGCTAGGTTCACTTGCTATCACAGAGGATATCACTGCACACGATCACACTAAAACAATATGGCTATTTATGGCTTATGTCTTCTCTTCATCACGTAGTTGGTCGCATAGATGGCGGCAGGCTCCATTGTGTTTCAAGCTTCCGTTTGCCATACAGTGGCATGATCAGTTTGCAGTACAAAGCTCCCGTTTGTCACCCGGTGGACGCGGTCTGCTCTGAGGTAAACAGAGCTCCCGTTTGCCAACCGAGGGACCCGGTCTGCATCTCTTAAAAAGATAGCTTCCGTTTGCCACACAAGGGACACGGCCTGCTGAAGGTTGTCTTGGAACCCGGTCTGCATCTCTTTAAAGGTAGCTTCCGTTTGCCACACAAGGGACACGGCCTGCTGAAAGTTGTCTAGGAACCATGCCACCCGTAGGCATGCATGAATGTCTGTTTCCGTGATAGCAGGCGGCCAAAACCGATCAGCTCCGTCCTGCTCGCTTCTTGTTTCATATCTAAACTGCAACTGTAAGGATGTGGGTACAAAATAGGGGTGTGTTAATATCTCGCAATTATGACTGGAAATTTGGTAACTACTATTAAGGACAATAGAGTCTACTCTAGTTTAACTATTTAAGATCATTCGCTCGTTTCATCATTATCATTACTGCTATCATCACTAGTCTGTAGTGGCGATGTCTGAAAAGTAATCCAAGATTTTAGTTGGTCCGCGGGAAAGATATTCTTGTAATGCCTCTGAGAATGCCCACCAATACTAGATACCTCATATCTGTCTCTGTCTAAAACTGCCGTGATTTTAAAGGGCCCTCGAAACTTCGGGGCCAGTTTCTTACTTTTACCTTTTTCTGGGTTATGATTAGGAATCATAACCAGGTCGCCTTCACGGAACACCTTCGTAGGAGCTCTTTTTTTGTCAAAGGATTCTTTCATCCTTTTTTGTATCTCCTGTGTATTTTTCTGTACAGTGTTTCGTATATTTTCGCGCTCAGCATCTAAGCTTTCCTGCGAAGATTGAACTGACGGATCTGTCAACGAGGTCTTTAATAAGTTCTCAGTCTGGCTCGATGTTCTGTGGCCAAATACAACCTCTGCAGGAGACTTCCCGATTCCCTTGTTCAATGTGTTGTTAAGGCTCCATTGTAATTTGGCTATGTTAGTATCCCAATCTTTTTCATCTAGATCGTGATTCATAGAGGCCAGCGAGCTTAAAATCGTTCTATTATAACGTTCGATCTGTCCATTGGCACGTGGTGTTGCTACGGCGTTATACGTATGCTTTACGCCAATGGACTTCGTAAATTCCTTAAACTCATTGGAGGTAAAACTGGTGCCCTGGTCAGAGATGATGATCTTGGGACAGCCAAATGTGGAAAATATTTCCTCGAGCACCTTGATCGTGGTCTTTGACCGTGTGTTTTTAACCGCTCTAACAAAGATAAATTTGCTAAATGAATCTATTACTCCTAGAATGTATGTGTTACCCCGCTTACTTTTAACAAATGGCCCTAAATGGTCCATGTGAATTGTATGGAATATGGAAGTTGGTTTAGGTATTGGGAATAAATATCCTGTCTTTTTACCCGCCAATTCTTTATTGTATGCGCAATTCAGACACGACGACACGTATTTTTTGATGAACCGATTCATTTTTGGAAACCAGTAATCAGCGGATATTTTTTCTAGCGTTTTTTCGACAGCAAAATGACCCGCTTCATCATGGTTAATTTGGCATATGCGCCACCGGGCTCCGTGGGGTACGACCCATTTTAAGCTCCTACCCACACGCCTATACACCTTGTCGTCTCGGAGTACGTAATTGTTTGTGATGTCCTTAAGATCTTCTGCACTCGTTTCGAGAATTGACTTAATTTGTTTCAACCGCGAATCAGTCATTTGCACGGTATGTAGCCAATCTTTTGTTGTAATATGCATGATATCTAACTCTACCTGCTGCCCTGGGGAAAGTACTGGATTCCGGCTTAAGGCATCCGCATGTTGCATTTTGTGACCAGGCCTATATTCGATCGTGAAATTGAACTCTTGTAATATAAGCCACCACCTAGCCACCTTTGGTAGTAAATCACGCTTTATAAGAGTCGACCGCAGGGCGTTGCAATCTGTTACTACCTTAAACTCCAGCCCGAGAAGGTAGACGCGAAATCTCTGGAGCGTGAATACTACGGCCATTGTCTCTAACTCATACGAGTGCCAGAATTCTTCTTCACGAGACGTTTGGCGACTAAAATAAGCCACAGGACGCAGTGGCGCACCGTCTTCTGATTTTTGCAGCAAAACTCCCCCTACACCAACTTTACTGGCGTCACAATGCACCTCCGTTTCAAAACTAGGGTCATACAGCGCAAGTATCGGTCTTGTGACTAATTTGGTTTTTATATTTTGAAAAGCTGACTCCTGCTCCTCACCCCAAACCCAAGTCACGTCAGCCTTTGTTAATTTCGTTAATGGTCTAGCGAGTGTGGCAAAGTTCTGCACGAAGCGACGGAAAAAACTAGCCAAACCAACGAACTGACGCACTTGGTGCACATTCGTTGGCACAGGAAATTCAGACACGGCTTGGGTTTTATTAGTGCCAGGCCTTAGGCCCGACTCAGAAATCTGATAGCCTAAGTATTCTACTTCGGATTGGAAGAAAAAACATTTCTTTAGGTTAAGTGTGAGGCCAGCTTTAGACAACAGTTCCAAAATCTCTTCCAACTTTTGCATCCCTTCATCAAAATTGCCGCTAGCAGACAGAAGATCGTCTAAATACGGAACTGCCAGATCAAACCGCCTATTTCCTAAGGCCCTATTAATCATATTTTGGAATACTGCAGGTGCATTCACGAGTCCGAAAGGCATTCGTGTGTACTCGTAGTGCCCGTCCGGTGTAACAAACGCGGTTACGTGACGTGAACTCTCAGATACTGGTATTTGGTAGTAACCCGAAGCCAGATCTAGACTCGTAAAGAAGGTTTTTCCACTCAATCTATCAAGCTGATCCTCAATGACTGGCATCGGGTAACTATCCTTCACAGTTTTTTTATTGAGAGCCCTATAGTCAACGCATAACCGGTATTCGTTGTTCTTCTTACGGACGAGCACTATCGGACTCGCGTATGCCGACTGTGATTCCCTAATTATATTATTTGCCAATAGTTCGCCTACCATCTCTCTAACAACTTCCCGCTCACTAAAAGGGAGGCGGTAGGGCTTATATGTAACAGGTGTGTCATCGTTGAGGCGTATAGACATTTCGGTGATATTAGTTAATCCTAATTCATCCATGTTAGAAGCAAAGCAGTGTCTGTACTTATTTAGCAGTGCTATAAGCTCTTCTTTTTGTTCTGTTAATATTTTTGGGCCAATATTTGTCATATCCAAGGTGATCGGCTGTCTGGGACGCGTGTTAATTTCTTCATGACTGTTCGCGCAAATAATACGGTTTATATCTAAACTCTCAGATCTGTTTCTGATATGATTTGAATTGGGTAGTCTTATAGCACGAGAGATAATCTTAGTGTCGTTAAACTTAATCGGCCTGCCTGAAAGGTTTATAACTACAATACGCCCCTTACCTTCACTGAACTGATATAATCCCTGCAACGTACAAAATTCCCTTCCATTTTCCATACAAACACAACCGGGTATGAATAACAGACCAGAATAATAATTATCTGTGTGTACCTCAATATCTCTTAGACCTTCGAAGGTGATTTCAGTAGAATTGAATAGATTTAACCGTTCGGTTGTTGAGTAGTCACAATAAAAAATTAAATTAGTACTAGTTTTGATGGCAGTTACGAACGGCAATTCTGTGAGTGATTGCCCAATAAGAACATCTGTCCTCAAAAATTTGTCTTCAACGATAAAGACGTTAACGTCAGCTTTTACAGCGTCTACCTCTATACTTATTAAAGCCTGGCCTAAAGTACAAACAGTGCCGAAAGCAAAGCCTTTAAGAGTTGGCAAATCTGATTTGTCGAAAACCAGGTTGGATTCTTGGGCTACTTTGTTTTTAATAAGCGTACATTGACTGCCGAAATCAATATAAGCCTGTCTATCTACGCCATTTAATTTAATATTTTTAAAATACTTGCCATTTTGGTCGTCTTGCTTTGATATTTGCAAAACAGTTTTAACATCCCCATTACCTAAATTAATTTTCTGCCCATCAGATTGTGGTTTAGCAGGATGTATGGTACATTGTTGAGCGACATGTCCGATACGTGAGCACTTATCACACTTCTTAATTGGCTTAGGACAGTTTCGCGCAGTGTGTCCTATTTCTGAGCAGTTGAAACAGTGAAACGATTTAGGTTTGTTATTATTCCTATTACTGTTTGGGTTGGTCGCGATCGTCGTCGATGCGGATGCGGGTGCATTCCCGTTTTGAAATCGACTGTTGTTACTTGGCCTCGTTTCTTGAATTCTGATTCCTTGGGATACCTTACGAGGTTGACCGGTAAAAACCTTTTTAGAAATGCGCCGCAGGTATTTTAGCAGTTGTGATGGCCTTTTAAAACACGAACCTTGTGCATTAAGCCGAATATTGCTGTCAAAAATCCCGTTTATTATACAATCGACTGCGTCTCTTCTCAAAATGCCGCACATCTTAACTAATCTAGACTTGTCGTGGAAATATTCTTCTAACGGCTCATCCCTTTTGCTTTTTCGGTCTAACATTTCATATAGTCTGTCCGCATAATTACGGTCATCTGGAAATGTTTTCAATATTTTCTTTTGCCACTGCCGCCATGTTAAATTAACAGAGCTAAGTGACTGGTACCATTTTTTTGCGTACCCGGCTAACTTGGGAATTGAGTAATATATGATCTGTTTGTCGTTCCAGCCATAAACAGCAGCAGTCTGATTTACTTTGCGTATCCAGTCAGCCGCGGCTTGCGCATTTGCGTCAGGGTCGTACTCAGGCACCACGTTGTGTGCCCCTTCAAAAGTACCCCCTTTGCGGTCTAGGAGTTTTGTGACCCTTTCCACTAAGTTATAATTCTTACGAGTCGTTGATAGCTTTGAATTTGACCGACGTCGTCGTTTTGCGGCAGTCTCCGGGGTGCTACTCCTTCGCTTCCGCTTGTTAGCATTCTTTCGTGATTTACGTCGAGATCTGCGATCAGAGGTAGCACTGCTGCTTGATGAGCTGTCGGTGGTATTATTAGGAGATTCTGACGACTCATCATAACTTGACGAATTAGAGGTAGTTGTCGATTTGCGCCGGCGACGGTGACCACTGCGATCGACACGTCGCCTGCTCTCGCGTAACTTTCGGTAACGTCTTAAGCCCTTTTGTGATCGTCCACGGCCAGAGGACTCATCGCTGCTTGAAGAGCTGGAGACCGTGGTCGATCTCTGCCGGTAACGTGAACGCTGGTGACGGGATCGACTACGGTAGGTTTTCCGCTTTTTATTGTGTCTTTGTGGTACGTCTGCCCTAGTATAAGATCGTCGCCGCGATCGATTTAACGTTTTACGGCGATTTGGGCTTCTAGCACTCCTAGACTCTCCTAGCTTTATATCTTTTAGGGGTGGAGTATATCCTGATTTCGTCGACATGGTTTCTTATTCTACCTTCCGCAAACGTTACTCAGTGTATATGTGCAGATTCTACAAATAATTGCGAGTGAAGGTAGTTAGTAAGGAGGAAACAACAAACAAAGTAATTAGTAAACTGTTAAACGGTACCGTTAATTTCATTAAATTCTAGATGTCTTTATTCGAACGTTATACGTATAGGTACGTACATTTTAAAACTTAGGCATTTGATTACTAGGTTTGAGGGTGAGTATAAATATATGCCTTATCATATATTATGCAAAAACAGCAATTTGTGGTACTATCTTATTATGGTGTCATAGTGAGACAGGTAAAATACCAGTTGCATAAACTATTTACAAGTGTAAACCTCAATAACGGCAAGATGAGGGTATTTTTATGCTAAAGACGCGCATGGAAGGAACGTAATGTATTTCAAAAATGATTGTCAGGCCAAGGCTAATTAAGCTAATTAATTAAGCGTTCAGATTGTGCATTACAATTATGTAACTTCAATACTTTTTTTTTTATATCCAGATAACCCTTAAAGCCATTATTATTATTATATTGATAGGTTGCATAATGTTGGTCTTGTTTACATCAAATAACAGATTTAATGTTATCGGTTTCCTAGCGTTACTTTCAACCTTTAACCAACCTTATTTAAAATTATTGAAATGACAATAATTACTGTGACATCACAGTGTGAGACAAGCTTATTTCGACAACATGGAAGTAAAATCATTTGTCTGCTCACGATAGGCGTTTTGTTAGTAAACTATCCAGCTTTTATTCTATATCGTTTATAATTATTGATGCCTTGTGGTTATGACGCTGATGCATACGGGAAACTGAGAATGATACCAAAAATATCGGTACATACGTCCGTGTAGGTACCCACATTAAGATCACGTAATGTCCATAATGTAGCCGCAACTGTTTATGAGAACTAAACTGTTGACTTTTGTTTTTACTTCTTACCTGAAAATATTATAATACCTACGATATTTCTCGTTCTTATTCGTCGTTATAAAATATCTAGATGCATGCCTACTAGTAACGTGAAACAATGAACATGGTAAATCAGCATCAGCGAACATGATCGTCTTCGAATGATCTGAGTAAATAGGTAGGCCAGGTAAGGTATTTATATTTTTATTTTTTAATATTATATAACTTTCCACACGGCATCAATTGCAATTTAGTCGTTATCACAAATATTATAATATACCTACTCGATAAACCATCCATTGTCACTGTAAATTTGGGTGCCCAAAATGAGAGACGTTTAACAATTTCAAAAGGTAGGTAGGTATCTACTTATAATTTATTGAGGTGATTGCAAGTGAACACAGAAAAGAACTCGGACGTAATTTACCTTGTTACACATAAATGCACGACATAGTGACGCATTTTGGTCCTAAATCATCTTAGTGAATTGCTTATTAATTAGCAAGCCATAATAAATTCGTTGTGACAATGAAAACTGTGAAATACTACATTTACATACCTGAGAGTATTCTCCGACGTTCTTACCACTTCTGAACTGTTGACTGTAGACACGGGGTTAGAATAAGACACCGTAGATTACCTTTATACGACTTTTTAATCGTTTTCCAATTTTGTCCGTTACAAGTACACGTCCGCTCCGCTTGACGTTTCCAACCAACATCCCGGCCGCCTGTTGCCAGACTTAATATATTAGGAATAATTAATTTTGTTTATTTATTTATTTTGTTTTAATTTATTTTAATTTTGTACTTTATTCTAGCTAACACTATTGACACAAACTGTTTGGTATCTTATTCTGATCATTTTTAAAATAACGTGTGACTGAAATCGGGTATCTAAGAACGAAATCGGATTTATAAAACAACTCAGCCAACGGTTTCATTTCCTGTGCCGACTCCTGAACCGATGCATAACCGACAAATATCATCTAAATTTACAACGGTTGCCATCCAAGAATATTGCATCGAAACTAAAATAGTGACACTTATTTTAAACCGTGCTAAGCTAGGATAAGTTTTAATTGAAATTTCTCCCGGGCTTCCATTATTTTCGCGTATTTACTAAGGTTTAAAGTTAGCGAGCTTTACTGTGTTATCTTTCCCGGTTACGATAGGAATTACGAGAGCTGACGAAGGTATTCTAAAGATAGTAGGCCGTTAAACAATATTAAGTTCACCTTCTCTTACGTCATTTTAGTTACCATAAACATCTTTTCAGTCTCCAGCTGTTTGAATTGCCGTCTTCTTCCTTTGTAATCACTGCTCTAAATAGTAATTCAGGCAGTCTTATGTTCAGGTCCACCCTCCTATTAGGGTTATGGCGAAAGGGTGCGATCGACGAGCGAGCTTTACCGCAGTTTTATGGGCTCGCCGGTAAATCTCGCCGTGGCTATCGGCAAAACCGCGGTCTTGTGAGAGGGCAGCCGGGCTCACGGTAAAGAAAGATCGCCCGTTGAGGTACACCCTTAACCATTGTCGACAAACCATGTTCGGAATTCTCACTCTGCATCTTCCTCCCCCATTGGCGCTTCCAAAGCTCCCGTGTTTTGTCTTTAGGCAGTGCCACAAGAGTTTCTAGGACCTCTATTTAGTAGTTTCAGCGAACATTCACTAATGGTTACCCTTCACAGAGCGTGGTCATAATTAATGAGAAATTTTAATTGGCTGACCGAATTTCCGGCCGCAGTCCGCTACTAGTTTTACAACTGCATTATTTACGTGAATTCATTTAAAAGTGGAAAGTGAAGTGCTTTTATTTCTGTTCCGAAAGTAAATTGAAAAGCAAAACTGAATGAGTGTCGACTGAAATGAACATAGTACTTAATTGTGGACATTAGAAGTGCATTCATGCTGTGTTTATGTTTAATGAACATTGCAGGCATACCTTTTGGCTGTAACTAGAAAATTCGAAGACTATTATAAAGGTGGATTTGATTGCTAAAAAGTTTTCCCTCGAAATAATGGTTATTCAAAACACTGTCAGTATAAAATATTTTAGTAGGATAAGAGATTAGAACTAAATATCGTGCTGCCTTATGTCTTTTTAACAAGTTTTCTAACCAGAGAGACCAGCATTCAGCTCGCAAATTTCCCAATTATGCGACTCTTTCCGGGACCAAATCTGTTGAATGTACGAATGAATGCGTTTTTTATGACCGACCCACCATACTACGAGTATAAACGTTTTTATTACAGTAAAACTTTCTTAATTACGTCAGCTATTAGCCTTCGTAGTTAGTGCATACCGGGCCCTAATCACTTGAGAGCTTTGCCGACGCGCACTTAATTGTTTCTTTCTTCTTTTTATTTGAGCAAGAAAGTGCTATGCTTCCGCGGAATTGCTGTTTGGCGGCTTAGTTAATCGGCATTCTTAGTTTGTCTGTTTCGAAGGGCAAAATCATCGATTATTTGTGTACCTACATGCTTATTTGGAGAACATCTACCTGTCCGGTTGGACAATAGACTACGACGGGGGTCTTCAAGCACATCCGCGAGGCAGCACGGGGTCGGTTAGGGATCCCAGGTGTTCATTCACCCGCTCGAGTCTCAGGGCTAATAATTTTAGCTCCCTTATACACCCAAGTGGCTGCCAAGCACCAGCAGATGTTCCTGTGCTCCAACTTCTGGCCGGAGATTGTGGTGTTTCGTCGTTTAACGGACGCGAAGATGGCGTTCTAAACTCTGTATTTTTTTTTCTGTGTACGTATGGGTTGAATTTTTGTCTTTGGTCTTGTTACTGTCATGTTGTGTGAGTTTTTTTTTTATAAATTTGAGGTGACACAATGCTCGCCTTTATTCGATATGGATCTCAGATATCTAACCTAACCTAAACCAAGTCTTTTATAAGAGCGATATAAATGCGCTAAAAAGTAGCCAATCAATGTCTACAGCATGCTGGCAGACCGTTCCCATTGGTAGATTGGTGAGTTGATTTTCAAAATACCTACTCTGTTGATTAAATTTTCGAGGTAAAGACAAAATTACTTCACAAAGTGAAGCTGCGGTTAAAGCTTATACCTAATCTAATAAAACATCAAGTTTCTCCGCTTCCACTCCAGTAAGCCAATCGTAATCCAAATGGATACCTCCATCTTAATTTGTATGTACGTATACCTAGCGTGACCTTTAGTTCGAACTTATGTACTGTTATGTTA
Organism: Clepsis dumicolana; assembly: GCA_963691665.1. Taxonomy (NCBI): domain Eukaryota; kingdom Metazoa; phylum Arthropoda; class Insecta; order Lepidoptera; family Tortricidae; genus Clepsis; species Clepsis dumicolana. The sequence goes on along the minus strand of OY829528.1, from coordinate 7,162,767 downwards.
AATATATGCTCGATTTAATCGCTCGATTTCGTATTCAAAACGCCTACGCGTACATTATTATTTATTTACTACAGTATTTGTACAGGGTAGGTTTTAAACAGGGATGTAACGCATCGCAAAATTGTAACCCCCTTCCGTGCCCTAAGCACGACTTGTCGAATCCTGCGTCACGTAAAATCGAATAGTAAACTATAACGAGTTTGTATGACGTTTGGAACAGCGCCCGCCTGTGAGCGTATTTGGAACTAAAATTTAGTATGAGATTTCTCGATCTCGATACGATAACCGTAACGTAACGCAGGATTCGACAAGTCGTGCTTAGGGCACAGTTTTCCAGGCCTCTGAGAAATCTACTGAAAGGTTGTTTTTATGTTGCTGCGTGTCGCTAAAAGTATTGTAATACTACAATAGTAGTTTTAACTGGCCCCTATTTCACCAGCTTTACAATTGTCAGTTTTCAATGACAATTCGGTGTCAATTGTTGACTTGAAGAGCTTTTGTTTTAGCGCGCTTTATATTTAGCAATGAAATTTAGATCGGATTGTCATTATAAACTGATATTTGTAAAGTTGGTCAAATAGGGGCCTGGTCGCTAATTGTCAGTTTTGTTAGAAATAAAGTCACCCACATGACGATGTGATATTGTAACCATGGCTGTAATGCTTATAATGCTGCAGACCGACAAAAAACACAGAATAAAAATAGTAAAAATGTAGATGTAATATAAAGTAAAGTATCGACGAGTCGGGCAACCTTGATGTTTCAAAATGGCGACCTGGCAATAAGCAAAAGCCGGTTAAAAATGAGAAAGTAAACAAAGGAACATAACCGGTAATGCTAACTATTAATAATTTTCGAAGCAAACTTTGCTGTTGTTATTGTTCATAACTCATAACGTTGTAAGATATAATAGTCTATCGATTAGTTTTATGGCTGAAACTCGTATTTTCCTACTGACATTTTAAGGTCGCATTTTGACTGTAATCTTCAAAATGAAGCATGTTGTTGCTTCAATCAAATTCCTCTCACTGAGAACTCTGCTCTCTGAGGTAAAGCAATAACTCAGTTTCTTCGTCAACCCGGAATTATAGACAGAAAGTACTGGTGGAACGTGAAATAATTAAGCTTTTATCACTAAAGCCGACTTGCACCTACCAGCACATGTAGCACGCGCGCTGTTTTGTCGCTGGTCCCTTTCATAGTGATGATTCCATCACTATGAAAGGGACGCACTGAGCGACAAGCGACAAAATAGCGCGCGTGCTAACACCCCTCGGTTAGACAATAACCCGGGGTTAACTTGTCGTGTTTGTTTAAATAAGCCGTGGTAACTACTGGTTTGATATATGGCCTTTTCAAGCAGAGGAACTGAGATCGAGCCCGAAATCGAGTTTTTTGGAATCTATCTTCGAAATTACATTTTTAATTTAACATGAGCTTTTCGGTGAAGGAAAACATCGACAGGAAACCTGCACTCTCCTGCGGAGCAATTCAATGGTGCGTGTGAAATTCCCAACCCTCGTTACAGCCTAAGCCTTAAGGCATGTGCCCAGTAGTGGGACTTTAATAGGCTGATGAAGATCATACAAAAAAAAACCTGATTCCTTTGAATCAACCGGGAATCTGCAAATAAAACAACACAGTTATATGTATCTAACGTCAAACTAACATCACAAGCATTTGTACATTTCGCAACCAAATTACTACCACAAGGTCACTAGATTCCTACCAAGATGTAACAAGCAGTAGTTACTAGCCAGTAGGATGGCAAAAAACGTGGCAAGACGTGACATTTTTTTAAAAGCCATTTGCTTAAACAGGCACCCGGAGGCCGTGAATCGTTAAGTTTACGACATCACTACACTACACTTACGCCGGGCATTATAAACCAAGTCACATAGTTAAAAATAATATTTGCAGGCATTAAACCTTGTTGCCTCTCTGATTCTCGTTGAAGTAACTATCTAAATACCGTGCTGTGTTATTTTTGATGTTAAAATAACATAATTGAAGTATGTTTTAGTAAATTCTTACCGTGATTGCCGTCTTCAATATTCACGTGAGAAGAAAAAAAACTGTGCCAAATTTAATCTCAGAAATATTACCTGTTACAAGCTACATTTTGTCTAATTATTTTCAAGGACATATTTTTGACAGCTGTCACAAACTTTTTATGAACTGCGCGAAGCCGTGTCTGTTTTATGCATAAAGAATAAAGTGCAATAAAAATAAACCAAATACGGTACGTCAAGACGAGCACGTGTCCAGTACCCTCTTATTCGTGTTACGTCAGTAATAAGAGGCCCGGAATCTCGCCGAGGTCGGATTACATCATAGCTAGATTACCGATGACTCATACTATAACTTAAATGGACCTACTGTATATGTTGACATGTATATGTATGTTGCTTTTTGCGACCGTGGGCGAGTTACAGTGCATTCACCCTAGTTTTTTGCAAATGTTGACTTGTTGTATAATATACATAAAGCAGACAGACGGGAGGCGCCTTTGGCTTATCTATGCACTACAATTTTTCAGCCACTTTTTGAGGGGGACGAGGAACACACAAGTACAGCACACGTCTGCGCTCATGTCAAAATTTGTTACGTTTCTACAAACTCACACTAAAACAAAACTGTCACACAAATGCCAAAATCAACAGACCCTGATAATTTTGGTCAGACTTAATGTTAAGAGTTTTGGCAGAGGGGAAATCGCGCGTTAACATCTCCATTCCTTTCCTGTTCTAAGATAATATAAATGATATGATTTGAAAGAGTATGGTCCTGATTCTATTATTTTCACTAAGAGTCTGCAATTGGCCTAAGGCTGTGTAGGCGGCGGCACGCAGAGATCAATAGTCATAGTCATAACTCGGTGTATAGTCAGCAGCAGAAGTAGATAAGCAACCGAAGCGGTCGCAATGATCTAAGTACTGCTCTATTGTTATATAGACATAAGAACTTGTGCAGATCATTGTGACCGCTTCGGTTGCTTGGCTAGGTACTGCTTGACTATACAGTCGCCAAATGTAGAATTACTATAGATGTGAAGTGAAGCTGGTTACTAACATTTCTAGCCTAGCTTTTGATACGGAACCCAAAAACTGACTCGAAATATATGATGTGCAATATAGGTACAGGCAACACGGCAATTCAGACTGCTGTTTTTTCCACGAAACTCCAGTATTTGCAGTGCCATCGTTCGAAATTGCATTGTTCCGTTTTACCTCCCATTTGTATAAATAAAACCCGTTCGATTGCCGTGCTCGTTTTATGTGAAATCGGGAAGTTTTCCCACGAAATGCTGCCCCGACATTCGGTTTTGCTACGGTTTTACCATTTAACACCACTTGGCTTGATGTTTTTGACAGCTCGCACAATTAGCCTGTTTATATTCAGCCAGTTTTCTTTTCAAATAGCCGGTTCGCCTTTAAAATAACGTTAAACGCTTTCATTTTAATTTGTGTGTTTTGCGATTTATTTTGCCCAATTCAATTTGTGTCTCTTTTGTGTCAGATATTGATTGATGACTGTTTAATATTGTATACATGGATTTTTGTCACTTTCAGGTAAGCAGCATGATTTGACATGGTTACCGAGTAGACTCTGCAATCTTCGGTAAGTTTAGGAGTTCTGACACTATTAGAAAGGACACTCTAAGTAAGATTACAAATCTAGACTAAAAGGTGTATCTTGTGAACGTTTGAATTATCACCCGCTTTTGCAATGATCGCGGTCTCGATTTGACTAAGGGTAATCAAGATGTCACTAACAATTACACTTGATGGATGACGTTTATTCATTAGTAAGAATACAAAAATGGGTACATTTTTCAAAGACAGTAAGTCATAAAATGTTAGTAATAGTGGATTTATGCAACTGATACAATAATGAGGTCGTTAAAACACTAGTGTGGTTTTATAAAACGAGCCATGGCGAGTTTCATAATAAGATCACACCATTGTTTTATAATTTTATTGTTTTAGTTTCATACATTTTTATTTTTTCTATACCTACACGTATTATAAGTACTCTAAACTAAAACAGGTTTCGAAGCCGAAAAACTTCTAGACACCAGACGGTACAACAAACAAATGACGACAAAATGGCGGCAACACCAACCGCCGGCAACAATAGTCATGTTTTTTATTAATCATCGATTTTTTTCGCGCGCTCGCGCACGTTTGGTGCACGAACCTGCTGTTCCAAATTTGAAACTCATAAATAACGATATGGATGTCGCTATCGGTATGACATTATGCTACTACCACTGATAAGAAAATAGTCATAGTAAAATTGATTGTTGTAATGCTGGTCATAATTACCCACGGTTACTAAACGCATTATAGAGGACTAGTAGATAAACAGTATAAAAGTGATTGTAAATGCATTCTCTGGTGATTTCATACTTCATCTGCAAAAACTGGCCTTGCGTGTTCTAGATGTGTGAAAATGTTTCGACACCTTTCTAGTTTAAAGGTCAACGTCTGGAAGGTTAAATGCAATGTTCTTTTTGTTTCCATTTCATTCTTAAATTAAAGAGCGATCAACAAAGAACATGACTTCTTTTAAATTTGGAAGCGTTCTTTGGTCTTTTTCTTAACAAATTGCGGTTTGACCACCTTTATTCTTTATTTTATTGTTGTTATTGTACAGAATTAGGAATAATTATTATTTGACATTTTATTTATTTTCCATTAATTTTTTTGTTTTTGACATATGGGTATTTTGATAATAATTGTAATATTATTTCAATAATTTGCACGTCTGCATGCGGGCTGAATACACTGGACAAAATGCTGTAACATCTCACACCTGTATAACAAACTGTATTCTAGCAAATAAACATTTTTTTTTCTTTCGCCTTTCGCATCCACCTTAAAGTTGTATTTTCTTCTACTTTTGTTTATCTATTAAAAAAATGGATCTTGTTGACCCTTGTTGACCTGACTTGTCGATTTTACTTAAAAGAAGGCTCGTCCATTGGGCAACGTAGAATTGATCTGAAGTATTTTTGGGTACGATAATTTAAAAACCGGATACTTTAGTGGCGAAAACCAACCTTGCGCGAAGTGAGTATAAGTTTAGGTATGTTCAACAGTGGAAGTCCTTCCTGAAATTCCTTTTCATCCTTTAAAAGCGCATTTGTCTAACACTTACGCTGCACCCCCAGTTTATTTTAAATTTATTGCACCCGATATTAGCAATATTATATTTAGCCGATTTATTGCAGGAAATTTACTAGTAGAGGAATTCGTGTTTTATGCCCATAAAGGTAAGGTCGGAAGTAATTTGCGAGGGTGTCTGTAATATTTGATGCCGCGGGGCTGCGGAGGATTTTGATTGGTTATTCAACAGCTGGGCCTCTTTATTGGGATGTCTCAGTATTTTCGCGAAATTTAATTACAGAACCGGACTGAGGTACCTCTTTTTAACCGACTTCAAAAAAAGGAGGAGGTTCTCAATTCGTCGGTTTTTTTTTTTTTGTATATTTGTTTATGTATGTTCCCCGATTACCCGAAGACGGCTGGACCGATTTCAAGAAATCTTTTTTTGTTTGAAAGGGTATACTTTCTAGTTGGTCCCATTGTCACCAAGTCAGGATCTGATGATGGGATCCGAGGGAAATCGAGGGCAAGCCTCATATTTTATAGGGACGTATCATGTGTTTCATATATTTTCGAAAGCTATTCAAGTACTTGCGTCTGTTAGTGTAGTCATCATCTCGTGTTGATGAGTTGATGATGGAAGGTACAACTCCTTAACGGTTAGGAGTTGGAGGATAATATTTTATAAATATTAAAGTAACTAAAAATTGTGAAAAAAATTCTTTTAACAAAAAGTAAAACCGCCTTCAAAAAAACCTCAGAAAAAAAACATAAAATAATCCCCAAAAAGCCATGACTTTTACAGCCTAGCAGATATATGAAGTCGGTGCTTCATTCCAAGAATATTCCGCTAGCACCGCACCGACTTCATATTTCTGCTAGGCCGTAAAACTCATGGCTTTTTGGGGATTATTTTGTGTTTTTTTTCTGAGGTTTTTTTTGAAGGTGGTTTTACTTTTTGTAATTAAAGTACGTTAAGTACTTTCTTTAATGAATTTAAAGGTTATTTTTGCCTTGGAGTCTTGACAACAAATAGGTCGCAAGGGTACTTTTGAGAGAACTCCAAGACAGCTTTGTTTTTTTAAGGAATGAAGATAAATATCCTTATTTTTTATTCACTAAAGAAAAAGGGGAAAATTAATACAACGTGTTGCAAAATAACCCACAAAAAATATAGGGTTAGGGTTTACATATTGTATGAAAAAAATTTTTTTACAGTGATTCTAATATTGTAATTTATTTTTGTAAAACCCTGTTTAAAAGTTGTTTGATGTCTGCAACCAAAATTATTCTGCCATGATAATATATATCATTGTGTTAATAATCAAAGTGGAAACATAATAATGAGTTTCTCAGTACCTAGATATAAACTTCAGTGGATGTGTGCACAGATGACAGTGAGTCAATGTATGTTCGCAAATGCACTTGAAATGACGCATAATAGAAGCCTGTGGGGGTTGTTTTGTGCGTAAATCGCAGCGTCAGCAGCATGCGATCAACTTTTGCCGTGTTTGGTTGATGATGGCGTTCACCTTAACGTAACAAACTTGATGGAGTATTATGATTATCAAGTAAACCTTTACTGGAGTACGATCGTAACGGAAATACGCGAGTATAAACGAGTATGTACGCAGCAGAAGTTGCTAAGCAACCGAAGCGGTCACAATGATCTGTACAGGCAATAGAGCCGTGCTTAATTATTGTGAACGCGGCGGTTGCCTAGCTACTTTTGCTGCTGACTATACTATCTTGATCTTTAAACAAACGTTGGCATAAACAGCCTAATGAGTCGCATTAATTAACCGTTAAGTGTTAATTATGTAATTAGATTAGTTAAACGTGTAATAGCATAGCACGCACAGTGGGTGCACGGAAATGAATTTGCATTGCAGGAAGTGGCATGCGCAGTTGACGTACTGGGGGTTTAATTGTGTCGTTTCATTCAAGTGTTGCCGGTTCTGTCTGTTGCATTTTATTTCAGTTAGTCAGTAACTCAGTAACTGTGCTTCATTAAGGATTTAATTAGTCTTATTTTTATGAAAAAGATACTATACTCAGCGGTACAATTAAACGCCCACCCTATTTTTATTACTTATTGTAAAAGTGTTTTTTATTTAAATAACAGTTTTTACATTAATCAAGGAAAAAATGGTGGGCGATTAATTTCGTCTCTGAGTATTCATGTTAAATAGTTCGTCTTAACTAGTCTGAAAGAGGTGTCTTCGTAACTTGGCCCTTCGGTAAGCTTTAGCAACCCTTAGGTACCTGTAACTAACATAGTTAAGTAATTTATTTCCTTAAAATCTAGACTCAGAATCCACAGTAGCCGTTTCTCGTCCTTAGCATATTAATTTCTGAAACTAAAACTTTTCCGTAACTAAATTTCACTGGATACATTCCCTGTGTTTCCGTAGACCCTCTACATAAATTTGACTCAAAAACCACAAACCTCCGCTGTAGTTATATCCGAAATACTACAAAGATACAAATACACGGAATACAACCCCACTCATTCACATTAAAACCGGCGGATTAAAAATGGCCGTGCGCGTCAATACGCGGTGAACCGACAGCTTCCGGACAAAAGCTCCGATATCGCTAATAAAACGCGCTAAGCCGATTCCGCCGTAAGCTCGTTCGATAAATAATTTCGCAGTTTTACCGGCAGTATAGTAGCGACTTTTGAACTTTATCTCACACGTTTGTCCATTTGGTATGACTGACGTCTACGGGGGTGTGGTGTGACAAGGTACAAAAGTGGGTGAATGTGTGATTGAGTTGACGTTGACTGTAATTGGATGACTTTAGTAGTTACGGATTTTATTGTAAGCTTATTGGATAAATAATGTCAGTTTCACCGGCGTTAGTGGATCACTTGTAGCTTAACAGTGTTAAATGATTCGCGGTTACGAGACATAATGGAAACGGGAAACGGGGTGATAATGATTACCTATCAGGTAATCGCGGTCAATATCCCGTTTTCATTATGTCTAAAGTACTTGCTGAGTACTTGTAGTTTATCGCATTAGACATTTGGTTAGACGTTGCGCACGAGGCTGTCAATTAAGGACATTGACTTTAACATAAGCTCGTTGTGTAAATTTATTCACTATTTTATTGGCGATAGCCGCAAGTCGATTATGTCAATCCACGTTCATTAGGTTTGACAGTCGCTACGTATGTGGCTGTAAAAGAAGTTCTGACGTTGACTCTATGATATGACCGACGAATGCAGTTAACAACGGAGCTAATCAGTCGGAAGTGTTCAAAATAGCATGACATTGTCAAGATTATTAGATCGTTTGTGGATGATTTTGAGAGCTTTTAGAATGGGCTTTAGTTGAGGAGTCACGTCAATGTGTGTCAAAAAGTCAAAAGTTTTCATGCTTATGTGTCGTTATGCTTCTACTGTAGGCCGAGCACGAAGTTTTCGAATCCTGCGTAACGTTACGTTATAGTATCGAAATCGAGAAGCCTCATATTAAATTTTTGTTCCAAATACGCTCACGGGCGGGCGCTGTTCCAAACGACATACAGTTTTCTCGATAACGTTACTACTCGATGACGTTACGCAGGATTCGAAAACTTCGTGCTCGACCCTCAGATCGTCGACTCAAATAGTTTGCTATCTCTTCCAACGTCCAAGCAATACGGCTGTATCATGATGTGGCGGCTGCTCTTGCAAACTAAGTACATATATCTAAAGTACATGGACCATAATGTATATTTTAATGTTTATTTGGGCACAAACGGTACAATTTAACTTAAATCTAATAAATTTATATCTAACATTAACCAATAAAGATGCCACTGTTACTCCATAGTCGATTTGTTTTTATTGTGGCTAATTGCAAATGGTATGGCGGAGCACTTCCATTCGGGCTGGCAACGCGGCGCCCCCTTTCGGGTTACGGCGTAATCACAAGAACTAATCAGGGTGATTATTCCCAGGGGACGTGTTTGATCCCGTCCTTTGGTGCTTGCGGTGCCTATGCACAGACTGGGGGTCGAGCACAACTTTTCGAATCCTGCGTAACGTTACGGTTATCGTATCGAGATCCTTCATACTAAATTTTAGTTCCAATTACGCTCACGGGCGAACGCTGTTCCAAACGTCAAATAAACTCGATAACGTTTACTATTCGATTTTACGTGACGCAGGTTTCGAATATTCATACTCGGGCCTCTGATGGGGGAAGTAATGGGATCTAAAAAAAAATTTAAATTTAGTTTAGGTATATTATTTTGAGCGAATTTCATAAATATTTCTCTGAAAGAAAACATAGTACTTTGAAGAAAAACTTTTTAAATCCTGACTCGACCTGACTTCCAACTCTTCCAAAACTTCCAACTCAAACCGCATGTAATAAGAAATATAGTATTTTTGCGTACTATATATTTCTTCAACAATATATAGTAATAGTAAGCAGAGTCAAAATATAGTACAATACTAAACTGTATATATTTTTTTTTTTTTTACTTATATAACTGTCTATTTATTAATAGATACATTATAAAACTTAAAACTAAAATTTATATTATATATATTATATATATTATATATATATATATTACGGTTGGCAACCCTAATCTCGCTTCCCTTCAAGACACGAATTGTTCCAATGCTAATGACAAGTTAAACTAACATAATATGTAAAAAAATCTGGAGTTAGTAGGTATACTGGTAGGATACAAGCGTGTTCAAGTGATTATCTTAGCGCTCTATCTTTAAGGCACTAAATATAGTCAATTACGACATCGTATATCTCCGTCTGAGTAAGCCGTCTCACCTAAACAGCCAACACTCTGTTTGGACAAGCGCTGAATTATACTGATGTGTTTACGCCGCCCATCATAAGATTATATATACCGGTTCCTATTGATTACTTCCCCCAGTAAAAACGTCAGCTTATAGAGTTGTGAAGACCGGTTTTACACATGCGGACTGCCTGAGAGAGTTCTCAGCTTCGCGCATTTTTTAAGCATTTTAATGAGACGCTGTACTCTCTCGCCCACTGTCTTTATTAAAGCAGGAAATTAAAAAATTTAGGAAGTCCTTTCAATGGCAGCCTCTTTATTGACTTTTGCTGACTTTTTACAGTCTATCAAGAGTCCTTTGAAAAATTAAAAGGCGAAAGAGTGTATACATGTACAGTCGAAGAAATTAATTCCTGACCCGCCATAGAACATTTTCATAGTAAACGTCGTAACGATTTTACTTGTCAAGCTATGCGATGTCACTATGACGTTTACTGTGAAAAGGTTCCATGGTGGGTCAGGAATTAATTTCCTCGACCGTACCTCGCGTGCAGAAGAGAAGGGCTGAGGACCTCATTGCGCGTTCCAGCTCCCGACCGCTTTCCGCGTGCGACGTCAGGTTTTAACAACAAAATACCTTGTTTTTCAACAATTAACTGTTCAAATACCATAAGAATAAATAATAACATAGTAGAACGGAATCTCTTTTGACAGAGTCCAAAACGCCGCCATTCATGTACCTGCTTCCCCCTTCACGTCGGTACACCCCTCTGTCATCCAGGCGTGTTGCTAGGGTTGCTTGCTGTTAAATATGTTAAATACGTCTAGAGATAATATCACTAAGATATAAGTTTTTCTTTACTATGAAATCATTATTTTATTCCAGTTTTACAAAATACGAGATTTATAAGTATTTTTTCTAAAATATCCAAATTATCCGAAAAATCCGAATAATTCGAATTTTATAAACGGAAGTATTCATATTATCCGAATTCTGAAAACGGACGGATATTGCAAACCCTAATCATGACAGACTGCTTTATAAATCATTACATATCTACATATTTATCATAGACACTTCTAAATAAGAAGTTATTATAAGTGCCATACCAAATGAAGCCATTTAAGGTGATTTAAGTAAGTATTACTTACCTACAAATATAAAATAAAATACATACAGGCTCACGTAAGGCCGCGACAGCCTGACTGAGTAGTTTGTTTAACGAATACTCTAATATCGTGACCTTGAGCCCGTCCGGAGCGGGAGTTTCCGTCCTACTATGTTATTATTTATTCGTATGCAAATACCACCAAAAAAATTCTAGCTGTTAATCAAGGTATTTCCTCACTAAATTACACTCATGGCGTCAAAATACCTACCCAAAATGTTACACGTTCTGTTCCCATACAGATCAACGAACTCTTTCCTTCTCGATACATTTCTGTGATATGCACCCTAAAGGTTTACCTAGATATTACAGATAGCGCGTCCACCCACGCCACACTCAGTGCCCTAAGCACGACTTGTCGAATCCTGCGTCACGTAAAATCGAGTAGTAAACTATAACGAGTTTGCATGACGTTTGGAACAGCGCCCGCCCGTGAGCGTATTTGGAACTAAAATTTAGTATGAGATTTCTCGATCTCAATACCATAACCGTAACGTTACGCAGCTTTCGTAAAGTCGTGCTCGACCCTCTGACGCCTACGGAACCGCCGAGTATGATGCCTAGAAGTGGTTTCGCTTAAGTTATACTGGCATTTATGGAGTTTGTAATTGTTTAGTGTATCAAAATAATTCGAAAGTGAGGAGTATGTTGGTCGTGGTTTAATTTTAGATGAACTTTAGGATTTAGGTGCTGAGCCGTAGCCTTATTGAGGAGGCATTTATGTCTCTTGTTCCCGACAAATAAATATGTCTTTCATACTGGTGTTGTGTTTTTTGCTGGACGTTCTAATGAGGTCAATGACTCCCGTAACATGCACCACGACGCTTAGTATAGTATTTAAAAATAAGTACTTCTATCATTCGCATTATTGTTGCATGATTGTGCACGAGTGTGCACTCAGGTGCTTTAGTATTAAAGGACCATAGTCCTACGCTGCCAGAATCCACTCTCTAGAGAATAATAGTAGGCTCAAGGCTAAACGTGGGACTCGCAAATTGACAGACCTAATACGAACTTGCCTAATTCGATTGTAGGTGTCAATTAACTTGAGCGTAGCGCCATTCGACCTAAATGCCGTGCTGCGTACGTCCGTCTGTGTCTCTGGGTAGCAGAGGGTCGAGCACGAGTTTTCCAATCCTGCGTAACGTTATCGAGAAATTTGTATGACGTTTGGAACAGCGCCCGCTACTCATTACGCTCACTATTTGGAACAAAAAAATTCTATGAGGTTTCTCGATTTCGATACGATAACGTAACGTTACGCAGGATTTGAAAACTCGTGTTTGGCCTACGGTTTCTAACTGATCCCGCAGGTTAAACTGTATTGTACAGTCAAGGTTACAAAGTTACAAAAATATGTATGTATTACATCTTATGCACTTATGCACTGAACCTTGTTATGTCCTATCTCAGTCAGAGAATCCAGAAAGTAGACATACATAGAGTGCAGTCATGTGGATCACCGGTGAAGCTTGGAGTACCACAGGGCTCTATTTTGGGTCCGTTTCTCTTCTTGGTGTACATAAATGACTTGCCCCAGCTGCTAGAACACAAATGTGACATAGTACTGTTCGCTGATGATACCTCTCTCATTTTTAAAGTCAACAGGCAACAGGAAGATCAAAGTCACATCAATGAGACTCTAAGAGATGTGCTGAAATGGTTTACTGCAAACAATTTACTATTGAATGCAGCTAAAACGAAATGTATAAAATTTTCGTTGCCTAATGTAAGACAGGTTGACACTACTATCAGATTAAATGGAGAGAAGCTGAACCTCGTGGATGAGACTGTTTTTCTCGGGCTTACCTTAGATCGCAATTTGCAATGGAGCCCACACCTATCTGGTCTTGCTGGTAGATTGAGCTCTGCCGCTTATGCTGTACGAAGAATCCGGCAATTCACCAATGTAGAAACGGCGCGGTTAGTTTACTTCAGTTATTTTCACAGCATTATGTCTTATGGCATCCTAATTTGGGGCAAGGCGGCCGACATAGAGACAATCTTTATCCTGCAGAAGAGGGCGGTCCGGTCTATTTACAATCTTGGCTCCCGAGATTCACTTAGAGAACGCTTTAAAGAAATCGACATCCTTACAGTAGCTTCTCAGTATATATATGATGTAATATTGTATACACACAAGAACATCAAATCTTTCAAGAAAGTGTCGGATGTGCATGGTTTCAACACTCGGAATAAGCATAAACTTGCCGTCCCTAAATTTCGTCTACGAAAAGTCAGTAAGTCTTTTTTGGGAAATTGCGTGAGGTTCTACAATAAAGTGCCTGTAGATGCATGGGAATTGCCTCACAATTCATTTAAAAGATACATAAAGACCGCTCTCTTGAAAAAAGCATACTACAAAGTGGATGAATACTTATGTGATGGCACCACCTGGCCAAGGTTGAAAACAGAAGATAATTAGGACATCAATGTGACTTGGCTGCGTCCCGAAGATATTCGTGTATGGTGTCCGGCTCTGTTGCCGTTGTCCGCTGCGTACTAATTGTAATACAATTGACAAAAATAATGTTTTATTTATTTGACATGATGACATGAAATGTATATTTCATACATTTTTGTTATTTGACATTTGGAGACCATATACATCTCCAGTTTATGTATATGTATTATTATACTTATTATTTGACCGTGGAGGCGTTTTACACCTCTGCTGATTTTAATTTAGTTTAAATTGACCCTAGAGACTATACATCTCTAAGCCATTTAGATTAAGTATTATATTATAGTATTAATTCTGGGACCCTATACATCCCTTTGTAATTTAAATTTTCACAGATATTTGACCTGGAGACCCTATACATCTCCTGCTCAAATAAAACGTGCCAGTAAAGTAAAGTGTTCTGGTTTTGCTGTTTTAATAATTACTTTTTACACTTGTTTCTAAAATGCGGTATTTTTTTTTTTCTCTCTTAATCTTTTAATGACAGAGTGAGGTTTCTTTGTGTGGTTTGTCTGTGGTTGCGTATTGTAAGAGCTAATGTAACTTGTTTTTAGAAAAAATGACTTTGTGCCAAGTTTCTTGCGGCGCATTCTTCTTGGCAATCATGGTCTTTCCGAAAGCGCTGGTAGACTCAAAAAAATGACGTGTAAAAGAGCATTCAACTGCCTATTTGCTGAATAAAATTTTGAATTTTGAATTTTGAATTTTTGAATCAATCCTGTTGCCTTGGTAATATAATAAGGCACAACTATGTCGGGATAGAAGGAAAGAGTTCCTCGATTTGTATGGGAACCGAGCGCGTAACATTTTGCGTAGGTATTTTGACGTCACGAGTGCAATTTAGTGAGGAAATACCTCGATTGACAGCTCGAACTTTTGTGGCGGTGTTTGTGTTAATTGTTGAACCACAAGGTATCTGGTTTTTAAAACCTGACATCGTACTCGGAAAGCGGTATAGCAGGCACGCTTAATTAGGTTCTCAGCCCTTCTTTTCGGCCAGCAAAAGTACATGCACTTCTTCATTCTATCCCGATATAGTTCTGTGTAATAAGGTCTGTATGCATACTTTTGTAACTCTCAAAAGGACCTCGACTGTAGAACTGAATTCCACTTTCTGGGTGCCGTCTCTGTGAAGTTAGCATATCAAGTGCCAGCATATCACAAAAAAATAGGAGTTCTGTTCGCATGCAGCATAGTTCTATAGTTCCTGATACTTTTTAGAAATAGTTCTGGCTATTTTCCTTGAAATTTTTAATTTTAAATTTTTGACATAATGATATGCTAACTTCCAAGTAAAAATCCCAGCATATCAAAAATTAAACCGAGTTCTCTTCGCATGCAGCATAGTTCTATAGTTCCTCATACTTTTTAGAAATAGTTCTGGCGATTTTCCTTAAAATTTTTAATTTTAAATTTTTGACATAATGATATGCTAACTTCCAAGTCAAAATCCCAGCATATCAAAAAATAAGTTGAGTACGGTTCGCATGCAGCATAGTTCTATAGTTTTTGATACTTTTTAGAAATAGTTCTGGCGATTTTCCTTGATTTTTTTTTATTTCTGTTTTTGACATAATGATATGCTAACTTCCGTGATGATATGCTGTGCCACCAGGGTAAGTTCCAAGCTCGCTTTTGGTCTCAAACGTTAGATATGGTGTTCTAGTCAATAGTTCTAAGGAGTTCTGGCTTCCTAGTAGCTTAGGAAAAAAAAATTTTTTTTTTATCAATAATGATATGCTAACTTCCGTGATGATATGCTGTGCCACCAGGGTGAGTTCCAAGCTCGCTTTTGGTCTCAAACGATAGATATGGTGTTCTAGTCAATAGTTCTAAGGAGTTCTGGCTTCCTAGTAGCTTAGGAAAAAAAAAAAATTATTATCGATAATGATATGCTAACTTCCGTGATGATATGCTGTGCCACCAGAGTGAGTTCCAAGCTCGCTTTTGGTCTCAAACGATAGATATGGTGTTCTGGTCAATAGTTCTAAGGAGTTCTGGCTTCCTAGCAGTTTAGGAAAAAAAAAAATTTTTTTTATCAATAATGATATGCTAACTTCCGTGATGATATGCTGTGCCACCAGAGTGAGTTCCAAGCTCGCTTTTGGTCTCAAACGATAGATATGGTCTTCTAGTCAATAGTTCTAAGGAGTTCTGGCTTCCTAGTAGCTTAGGAAAATAACAAGTTTTTTTTTTATCAGTAATGATATGCTAACTTCCGTGATGATATGCTGTGCCACCAGGGTGAGTTCCAAGCTCGCTTTTGGTCTCAAACGATAGATATGGTGTTCTAGTCAATAGTTCTAAGGAGTTCTGGCTTCCTAGTAGCTTAGGAAAAAAAAATTTTTTTTTTATCGATAATGATATGCTAACTTCCGTGATGATATGCTGTGCCACCAGAGTGAGTTCCAAGCTCGCTTTTGGTCTCAAACGATAGATATGGTGTTCTAGTCAATAGTTCGAAGGAGTTCTGGCTTCCTAGTAGCTTAGGAAAAAAAAAATTGTTTTATCAATAATGATATGCTAACTTCCGTGATGATATGCTGTGCCATCAGGGTGAGTTCCAAGCTCGCTTTTGGTCTCAAACGATAGATATGGTGTTCTAGTCAATAGTTCTAAGGAGTTCTGGCTTCCTAGTAGCTTAGAAAAAAAAAAAAAATTATTATCGATAATGATATGCTAACTTCCGTGATGATATGCTGTGCCACCAGAGTGAGTTCCAAGCTCGCTTTTGGTCTCAAACGATAGATATGGTCTTCTAGTCAATAGTTCTAAGGAGTTCTGGCTTCCTAGTAATTAAGGAAAAAAAAAATTTTTTTTTTAATCAATAATGATATGCTAACTTCCGTGATGATATGCTGTGCCACCAGGGTGAGTTCCAAGCTCGCTTTTGGTCTCAAACGATAGATATGGTGTTCTAGTCAATAGTTCTAAGGAGTTCTGGCTTCCTAGTAGCTTAGGAAAAAAAAAAAATTTATTATCGATAATGATATGCTAACTTCCGTGATGATATGCTGTGCCACCAGGGTGAGTTCCAAGCTCGCTTTTGGTCTCAAACGATAGATATGGTTCTATACGTATTAGTCTCACTGCCATCGAAAACACCTGAGACGTTAGGCAGAACTGCCTTGTAAAATGTAGCATATCACTATCAAAGAGTAAAAGTACTTTTTTCAGTTTTTTGCCAGAACTCTGTTGATTTCGCGTTTAGACATTGGAGCTTTGCAGTTCTATACGTATCAGTGTCACTGCCATCGAAAACACCTGAGATGCTAGGCAGAACTGGCTTGTAAAATGTAACATATCAATATCAAAGAGTATACGTACTCTTTTTACAAGTTTTTTTGCCAGAACTCTGTTGATTTCGCGTTTAGACAGTAGAGCTTTGCAGTTCTATGCGTATTAGTGTCACTGCCATCGAAAACGCCTAAGATGCTAGGCAGAACTGCCTTGTAAAATGTAGCAGCATAAAAGGGTTTAAGTACTTTTCTTTCAGTTTTTTTGCTAGAACTTTTTTATTTTCGCGTTTAGACGGTAGAACTTTGCAGTTCTATACGTATTAGTGACGTAGTCATCGAAAGCAGCCGAGATGCTAGGCAGAACTGCCTCGAAAAATGTAGCATATCAAAGAGCATAAGTACTTTTTTTGTTTTTTTGCTAGAACTCTTTTGATTTTGCGTTTAGACAGTGGAACTAAGTTAAATACAATTATTGAGAATATATCTAATACATATTGTGCCTTATAGGTTACTGAAAATTCAAAATTCAAAATTCAAAATTTTATTCAGCAAATAGGCACTTGAATGCTCTTTTACACGTCATTTTTTTTGAGTCTACCAGCGCTTTCGGAAAGACCATGATTGCCAAGAAGAATGCGCCGCAAGAAACTTGGCACAAAGTCATTTTTTCTAAAAACAAGTTACATTAGCTCTTACAATACGCAACCACAGACAAACTACACAAAGAAACCTCACTCTGTCATTAAAAGATCAAGAGAGAAAAAAAAATACCGCATTTTAGAAACAAGTGTAAAAAGTAATTATTAAAACAGCAAAACCAGAACACTTTACTTTACTGGCACGTTTTAATTGAGCAGGAGATGTATAGGGTCTCCAGGTCAAATATCTGTGAAAATTTAAATTACAAAGGGATGTATAGGGTCCCAGAATTAATACTATAATATAATACTTAATCTAAATGGCTTAGAGATGTATAGTCTCTAGGGTCAATTTAAACTAAATTTAAAATCAGCAGAGGTGTAAAACGCCTACACGGTCAAATAATAAGTATAATAATACATATACATAAACTGGAGATGTATATGGTCTCCAAATGTCAAATAACAAAAATTGATGAAATATACACTTCATGTCATCATGTCAAATAAATAAAACATTATTTTTGTCAATTGTATTACAATTAGTACGCAGCGGACAACGGCAACAGAGCCAGGGTTCTAGCTTTAGCCAGCACAAAATTACAGGATGTTGAAAATGGCCTGAATGGCTTCGAGAAAAGGATGGTGCGGCCGTGCCTCTTTATTTTTCTCGTCTTGTTGGGGGCACTTTTGGGAGCAAATTAATCAGCCTTTAGCCCAGGGGCTAATCAAAAATTTCTTAAGCCCGTGATAGTAGAAGATCTTCACGGTCGAATTTCAAGTACTTTTTCTACGGAAAATCACTTTTGCGCTAAGATTTCAAATGACAAAGAAAGCCTCCGAGCTGGTGAAGTAAAAAATATAAAAAAAATTGAAGTTTGAGTGTCAAGAGGTCAAGGAGAGGGCAACAGCCCCCCCTCTTGTTACGCCCATGAAGATGGGACTACAAGACAATGAAGATTGTAGAGGATGTGGTGAGGAGACCGAAACAACGGACGCCCTCGCCAGAACAAGAACGAATCCCTTCGGTGATGTATATTGGATACCCCAAATCAGGAGATTTCAAGGCACTGCCACTGCGACACATCATTCAATTCATGAATGAAGTGGTAAAAGCGTTGGAATAACTGCGAAGGAGGGGGAATACACAAAAGATCCCTGTTCGGTCGAAGTATATCAGTAAGGACTCCTAGAATTAAGATAAGATAAGGTATTAAAAATAAAGAGAATTTGTAATAAAAACAATTGTTTTATAATAATATTATGAGAAAAAACATGACGATCACAATAAAAACGGAAAAAGTACAGAAATCACATTACAGAGTTAGTTAGTTAATAAAACAGAAATGTAAACTTAGGCAATGTTGTATGAGCAGATTTTTGTTTATTTTCTATTAAAACATAGATATACTTTACTTTATCAATCACAGGTAAGTAATATTAATTTTATGCTTTTCTAAATTGAATAGGTACTTATATTTTTTGCTTAAACTAGCTTTGACAAAACTTAACTTAAAACTAGATTTCTTAGGAACTTTTGACTCTCTACCAATAGAAATATCACAGCAATTATCAATATTATTTAGGTACTTACTAGTTACTTGTACGTACTTGTAATTGAGATAATTTCTAACAAACTGAAATAATAAACCATCACAACTACTTAAATTTTATGTTCTCCTTGAACTTGAATATCTATAAGCATTTAAAAACACAATCATCCAACAATAAAAACAAAACATATTCTTCCCTATAATTTAAATTTCTAAACTTAATTGATAGGTACCACAGAAAAATCTAATATTCTTTTCTCTTGATTAGGAACCTTATTTCTATCAATAAAAAAAAAATCGGAAAGTATAAAAAATTTTACCATTTCCCATTAGGTCATAAAATCTAGTACCTCGCTCGACTTTAAGAACCGTCATTATGTAATGTAACGGTTGTATAAAATACTATTATTCGACATTACAAATTGTGTAAATAATAACATGTGGGTGTATTTTTGTCTGGGAGTTTGCTGTGGCTCGTTTTTTGATTAGATCGTCATACTTGAACCAAAACTCCCCAGATAGCGCGTATGCGACGTAATGGCTCTTTTTCTCGTCGTAGTCGACCACTCCAGTCCGAGACCAAAAGCGAGCTTGGAACTCACCCTGGTGGCAAAGCATATCATCACTGAAGTTAGCATATCATACTGATAAAAAAAAAACTTGTTATTTTCCTAAGCTACTAGGAAGCCAGAACTCCTAAGAATTATTGACCAGAACACCATATCTATCGTTTGAGACCAAAAGCGAGCTTGGAACTCATCCTGGTGGCACAGCATATCATCACGGAAGTTAGCATATCATTACTGATAAAAAAAAACTTGTTTTTTTCCTAAGCTACTAGGAAGCCAGAACTCCTTAGAACTATTGACCAGAACACCATATCTATCGTTTGAGACCAAAAGCGAGCTTGGAACTCACCCTGGTGGCACAGCATATCATCACGGAAGTTAGCATATCATTACTGATAAAAAAAAACTTGTTATTTTCCTAAGCTACTAGGAAACCAGAACTCCTTAGAACTATTGACTAGAACACCATATCTATCGTTTGAGACCAAAAGCGAGCTTGGAACTCACCCTGGTGGCACAGCATATCATCACGGAAGTTAGCATATCATTACTGATAAAAAAAAAACTTGTTATTTTCCTAAGCTATTAGGAAGCCAGAACTCCTTAGAACTATTGACTAGAACACCATATCTATCGTTTGAGACCAAAAGCGAGCTTGGAACTCACCCTGGTGGCACAGCATATCATCACGGAAGTTAGCATATCATTACTGATAAAAAAAAAACTTGTTTTTTTCCTAAGCTACTAGGAAGCCAGAACTCCTTAGAACTATTGACCAGAACACCATATCTATCGTTTGAGACCAAAAGCGAGCTTGGAGCTCACCCTGGTGGCACAGCATATCATCACGGAAGTTAGCATATCATTACTGATATAAAAAAAAACTTGTTATTTTCCTAAGCTGTTAGGAAGCCAGAACTCCTTAGAACTATTGACCAGAACACCATATCTATCGTTTGAGACCAAAAGCGAGCTTGGAACTCACCCTGGTGGCACAGCATATCATCACGGAAGTTAGCATATCATTACTGATAAAAAAAAACTTGTTATTTTCCTAAGCTACTAGGAAGCCAGAACTCCTTAGAACTATTGACCAGAACACCATATCTATCGTTTGAGACCAAAAGCGAGCTTGGAACTCACCCTGGTGGCACAGCATATCATCACGGAAGTTAGCATATCATTACTGATAAAAAAAAAACTTGTTATTTTCCTAAGCTACTAGGAAGCCAGAACTCCTTAGAACTATTGACCAGAACACCATATCTATCGTTTGAGACCAAAAGCGAGCTTGGAACTCACCCTGGTGGCACAGCATATCATCACGGAAGTTAGCATATCATTATCGATAATAAAAAAAATTTTTTTTCCTAAGCTACTAGGAAGCCAGAACTCCTTAGAACTATTGACTAGAACACCATATCTATCGTTTGAGACCAAAAGCGAGCTTGGAACTCACCCTGGTGGCACAGCATATCATTACTGATAAAAAAAAAATTGTTATTTTCCTAAGCTATTAGGAAGCCAGAACTCCTTAGAACTATTGACTAGAACACCATATCTATCGTTTGAGACCAAAAGCGAGCTTGGAACTCACCCTGGTGGCACAGCATATCATCACGGAAGTTAGCATATCATTATCGATAATAATTTTTTTTTTTTCCCAAGCTACTAGGAAGCCAGAACTCCTTAGAACTGTTGACTAGAACACCATATCTATCGTTTGAGACCGAAAGCGAGCTTGGAACTAACCCTGGTGGCACAGCATATCATCACGGAAGTTAGCATATCATTATCGATAAAAAAAAACTTGTTTTTTTCCTAAGCTACTAGGAAGCCAGAACTCCTTAGAACTATTGACTAGAACACCATATCTATCGTTTGAGACCAAAAGCGAGCTTGGAACTCACCCTGGTGGCACAGCATATCATCACGGAAGTTAGCATATCATTACTGATAAAAAAAAACTTGTTATTTTCCTAAGCTACTAGGAAGCCAGAACTCCTTAGAACTATTGACCAGAACACCATATCTATCGTTTGAGACCAAAAGCGAGCTTGGAACTCACCCTGGTGGCACAGCATATCATCACGGAAGTTAGCATATCATTACTGATAAAAAAAAAACTTGTTATTTTCCTAAGCTACTAGGAAGCCAGAACTCCTTAGAACTATTGACCAGAACACCATATCTATCGTTTGAGACCAAAAGCGAGCTTGGAACTCACCCTGGTGGCACAGCATATCATCACGGAAGTTAGCATATCATTATCGATAATAAAAAAAATTTTTTTTCCTAAGCTACTAGGAAGCCAGAACTCCTTAGAACTATTGACTAGAACACCATATCTATCGTTTGAGACCAAAAGCGAGCTTGGAACTCACCCTGGTGGCACAGCATATCATCACGGAAGTTAGCATATCATTATCGATAATAATTTTTTTTTTTCCCAAGCTACTAGGAAGCCAGAACTCCTTAGAACTGTTGACTAGAACACCATATCTATCGTTTGAGACCAAAAGCGAGCTTGGAACTAACCCTGGTGGCACAGCATATCATCACGGAAGTTAGCATATCATTATCGATAAAAAAAAACTTTTTTTTTTCCTAAGCTACTAGGAAGCCAGAACTCCTTAGAACTATTGACTAGAACACCATATCTATCGTTTGAAACCAAAAGCGAGCTTGGAACTCACCCTGGTGGCACAGCATATCATCACGGAAGTTAGCATATCATTACTGATAAAAAAAAAAACTTGTTATTTTCCTAAGCTACTAGGAAGCCAGAACTCCTTAGAACTATTGACTAGAACACCATATCTATCGTTTGAGACCAAAAGCGAGCTTGGAACTCACCCTGGTGGCACAGCATATCATCACGGAAGTTAGCATATCATTACTGATAAAAAAAAAAACTTGTTATTTTCCTAAGCTATTAGGAAGCCAGAACTCCTTAGAACTATTGACTAGAACACCATATCTATCGTTTGAGACCAAAAGCGAGCTTGGAACTCACCCTGGTGGCACAGCATATCATCACGGAAGTTAGCATATCATTACTGATAAAAAAAAAACTTGTTATTTTCCTAAGCTACTAGGAAGCCAGAACTCCTTAGAACTATTGACCAGAACACCATATCTATCGTTTGAGACCAAAAGCGAGCTTGGAACTCACCCTGGTGGCACAGCATATCATCACGGAAGTTAGCATATCATTATCGATAATAAAAAAAAATTTTTTTCCTAAGCTACTAGGAAGCCAGAACTCCTTAGAACTATTGACTAGAACACCATATCTATCGTTTGAGACCAAAAGCGAGCTTGGAACTCACCCTGGTGGCACAGCATATCATCACGGAAGTTAGCATATCATTATCGATAATAAATTTTTTTTTTCCCAAGCTACTAGGAAGCCAGAACTCCTTAGAACTGTTGACTAGAACACCATATCTATCGTTTGAGACCGAAAGCGAGCTTGGAACTAACCCTGGTGGCACAGCATATCATCACGGAAGTTAGCATATCATTATCGATAAAAAAAAACTTGTTTTTTTCCTAAGCTACTAGGAAGCCAGAACTCCTTAGAACTATTGACTAGAACACCATATCTATCGTTTGAGACCAAAAGCGAGCTTGGAACTCACCCTGGTGGCACAGCATATCATCACGGAAGTTAGCATATCATTACTGATAAAAAAAAAACTTGTTATTTTCCTAAGCTACTAGGAAGCCAGAACTCCTTAGAACTATTGACTAGAACACCATATCTATCGTTTGAGACCAAAAGCGAGCTTGGAACTCACCCTGGTGGCACAGCATATCATCACGGAAGTTAGCATATCATTACTGATAAAAAAAAAACTTGTTATTTTCCTAAGCTATTAGGAAGCCAGAACTCCTTAGAACTATTGACTAGAACACCATATCTATCGTTTGAGACCAAAAGCGAGCTTGGAACTCACCCTGGTGGCACAGCATATCATCACGGAAGTTAGCATATCATTACTGATAAAAAAAAACTTGTTTTTTTCCTAAGCTACTAGGAAGCCAGAACTCCTTAGAACTATTGACCAGAACACCATATCTATCGTTTGAGACCAAAAGCGAGCTTGGAACTCACCCTGGTGGCACAGCATATCATCACGGAAGTTAGCATATCATTACTGATAAAAAAAAACTTGTTATTTTCCTAAGCTGTTAGGAAGCCAGAACTCCTTAGAACTATTGACTAGAACACCATATCTATCGTTTGAGACCAAAAGCGAGCTTGGAACTCACCCTGGTGGCACAGCATATCATCACGGAAGTTAGCATATCATTATCGATAATAAAAAAATTTTTTTTCCTAAGCTACTAGGAAGCCAGAACTCCTTAGAACTATTGACTAGAACACCATATCTATCGTTTGAGACCAAAAGCGAGCTTGGAACTCACCCTGGTGGCATAGCATATCATCACGGAAGTTAGCATATCATTATGTCAAAAACAGAAATAAAAAAAAATCAAGGAAAATCGCCAGAACTATTTCTAAAAAGTATCAGAAACTATAGAACTATGCTGCATGCGAACCGTACTCAACTTATTTTTTGATATGCTGGGATTTTGACTTGGAAGTTAGCGTATCATTATGTCAAAAATTTAAAATTAAAAATTTTAAGGAAAATCGCCAGAACTATTTCTAAAAAGTATGAGGAACTATAGAACTATGCTGCATGCGAAGAGAACTCAGTTTAATTTTTGATATGCTGGGATTTTTACTTGGAAGTTAGCATATCATTATGTCAAAAATTGAAAATTAAAAATTTCAAGGAAAATAGCCAGAACTATTTCTAAAAAGTATCAGGAACTATAGAACTATGCTGCATGCGAACAGAACTCCTATTTTTTTGTGATATGCTGGCACTTGATATGCTAACTTCACAGAGACCTGGGTGCCTCGGTCCCGATCAAAGTCTGTTCTTGTGATAAAAAAAAAACATCCTTCGCGATGACAATAAACAACTACAATTTGGTAAAGTTGAAAGTACGAGCCCATTTAAAAAAACAGAACTTACTGAATTTATTTGTAGAATGACTACTGGTAGCACGGTGAACGGTTGCCTTGGTGACTTTGGCAAAATTGTCTCGTAGAGATTTCAGAGACGCGTCATCGTTTAGTTGTGGTGGTGATAGTTGGCTATATGTGACACGTGTTGATTCGTGTGGCAGTGGAGGGGGCACATTTATAGCGAGTGAGCAAATTTATTTGTTTATCTACACACATATCATAAGTCCTCTATAATGCGTTCAGAAACCGTAGAAAATTACCAGCATTGCAGTACATCGTCGCATCACCACGACCACCACCATCTCCGGTAAAGTAATAGTCATTACCCGCCCATTGCTACCTTGTATTTTCTTTGTGCCTTATTTCTTGTTTTGACTGTTATTTGTTATTCAATAAAGAGTTATTGTATTGTATTGTATTACGACATCGAATTCGATATCGTAATGACTTTTCGATATTGAATTCGAAGTTTCAAATTTGAAAACCAACATAATTTACAATCATAGTGAAATAAAACGGATCACTCACGTATATAAGTCGAGTTCAGTCCGACATGTATAAATAATAATGTGACTTTTTTTTTACAATAAAAAAAAACAGTTTACGAAACGTCCGCTCGATATGTTTGTCTATGTTAAAAAAAAACAGTCAAATTCGTGACAGGTATGGGTATGATATATGCCTTCGGCTTCTAAACCCATCTTAGAGTACTTATAATATGTGTGTAGATAAAGTAATGTATGCAACTCCACATAATTAGGCCTTAAAACACTCGTGTGATCCTATTATGAAACTCAGCTTCGCCTCGTTTCATAAAACACACTCGTGTTTTAAGGACCCTCATTATGTAGCAGTTGCATAAACTACTATTTTAGTGCAAAAGAGGGTGTAATAAAGCCACGATCCGCGCGTGCCGCCCTCCATTGATTCAAGCAGTAAATTTTATGTCAACTCCTGCAGCCGTGTGACTTTGTGGCCTTTGTGTGTGTATACCGTGAAGCATTGTACAAAGTTGTTAGCATAACAATGTCTTGAGCTATTGTCGACCGGAAATAATCGTAATCCTTACTAGTTACGTCAATCGACATATAAAATTTTAGGGTTATAGCTGAGAGCGACTGCAAGGGTCTTATTATCTAAGGTTTTTCATGGTTCTCTATCAGATTTGAAGTGTCGTAGTACGGACAATGACAATAGCAGCTGGATTTGAGAATTACGCTAGAGGCAACCACTTCCAACTTTGGATAAAAAGTCATCTGAAGTCTGAAGCACCCGCAGAAAACAAAAGACAACGACAAAACCCGAAGAATTTTAGGCTAATGTTGGGTAGGACTTATTGCCCGACCAACTGATAACAGTTTGGGAAGAATGGTTTTCAGGGGGGTCACCGAGCTCCGGAAAGCGTTGGGAAACCTTCCACTTATTTCTGCGCTTTGGCATTCGCCATCTGCTTCTCGCACGATCTTGTACCGTTTGACAAAAAAAGATGCCGAATGGTCACAGCGAAGCCGAGCGCGAGACAAGCCCACTGGTTAATCTAGAATGGAAAAGACCATCACTTATCTTTCGTTGTGATTGTTACTGAGACAAGCATTTATCCAGCAGTGGGTGTTTTTCGAACTGATGATGGCTATGAAGCTAACGCAACGTTTCCGTAATGATTATGTCTACGTCTACTGTGTGTAGGTAATTATTAAGTAGTAAGAACGGAGGGAACAATGTTATCTCCTGACGAAATCTGACAAGGTCTTGATAGTGAGCAAAGGAAGTATTTTGCAATAGTTTACAAAGTGTTTAGTTTGTTAGTACGTACATATATTGTGTGTGAAAATAGTCGCGGTTGTATAGTTGGTCGTCACGTCGTTTTTGTAGAGTTGTTTGAAGTGTACTGTCAGAGAGAGATCAATCTTTAATCGGTCTTTAACTCGGGCTTGGTAGTAAGACATCTACTTCCTGTGTATATGTAATATCATTGGGAACAGCCACATGAACACGCCGATGGCTATAGACAAAATAGAAGTAGCAGTCGAATCGACAATAAATTCGCTGGCCGTTGTAAGTGGTTAAACGGCCTACAATGGCCGCTGCACGGACGGACGTCTAATCGAATAGCATGACACGCCGGCCTTATATCCGCCACGCAGCTCTTTCAACTCCAGTTATTACTCTACAATGGAGATGAATTGACAACGCTTCACGTTTCGTTGTTTGTGTGCATAAATAGAAATGCGTTTCGTTTCAATGGTTGGAGCCAAAGAGATTCAAACTTAGTACGTATAAGAGCCACGGACAACCACCCTCTGGGCACCAAATGTCAGGGCGAACGTTTCCGAAACGCGTATGCTCATTTGCACCTATAAATCTCTCTAACCACCAATCGTGGCTCACTTTCGATCAGATGACAAGCTATGAACCAATCACGACGCATTCCCCCGACCCGCTCACCGCGGCTTTATTCGTAATGACTTTTCAAGTAAATTATGGAAGATGCGGTGTCCAGAGGGTGGTGGTCATTGCGAATTTGCTCGTATAAAACGTTTAATCTCAAGTGTCAGTATCGCCATCTACTATCGAATAGCAAAAATACACCGTACTGAATGACTTAGTACCAAAAAATAGACGGCTATGCCACCGCTTTACCGCGCGCCGAAATGCAATTATATGTGATTCGGTGACTTAGTATCCCTTGATGTTTGACATTATGACAGCTAATAAGTGAGGGCCGCATTTTGTTAGCGCTGAACACGTGCGTGGCCTATCTTCAATGTTTTAAATATCGATACTTAGTACCGAAGCGGTACAAACTTACAAAGCCGTCGATTATGATTTTATTGCCAATGACCGCTCTATACATACTAATGTTGAATAACTTGAATATCTTTGGTTGGAGCTCTTCCCGCTTGTGCGTTCAATCTCTATTGCAGTCTCGCTCACAGCCTTGAGCGCTATAGCCACTTTTCAATCGTCATCATCATCATCATCGGCTAATTCACGTCCCACTGCTGGGCTCAGGCCTCTATAGTTCCCACACGGGGCGGCGTTGCCTCTTTGTATAGCAATGCCAATACGTTGGCTGAGGAACGCGCCAGCCCTTTGGTCACCTGTAATTTGGATAAAAAAACTATATTGTAATCCTTTTTTTTGTCGGTTATAAATCTGGATAACCAATCACAGATTGTTTTACTTTAATCGTTAATCTTTTGGGAGTGTTCAAAAACTAATTACAAGGTCGTTTTGAAATCCATGGCACTATCAAATATTGATAGCCATATACCCAAATAGATAATACATATCGGATTTAAAATTAAATTATCTTTGTTAAATGAGTCCATCACTGATAATAAATTATAAGTACCTATTAACGTAGGATATTACGTATACGTAATAATTGTGTTGTATGTATTTTGCTATCCTACACGAAACTCGTTTTTCACACAGAGAGAAAAATATTACATATTCAGTAATTTATTTTTATACAAAGCTGTAATATTAAAAACCTTTACCCAATAAAATGCAAAGGAATATACAGGATGTTTAATTGTTCGGACACGGGATGCGTTACAGTCACACAGGTGCGGTTCGTGTAAATATTAAATGGGAGATGGCGGTCGAGTTAGATTAAGTTTTAATGTTGGTATTTCTATTGCAATTATAATAAAACTTGCACAAGTACGTTTTAAGTTAATAGGGATGTTACAATTTAAAGTGGCTTTATAACGAACTATTTTAACTAAGTAAAGAACGCTCTCTCGTTTCTTTAAAAGAATTGAGACTCGAGAAAACGAAGTAAATTGTGTTAAAAATATTGAAATAAAAATCGGGGAGCTTAATTTGCAATTTTAACGTTAATTATTAATTCGCTATTGTTTATATTCCTTATTTATTAGTTATTGTCTTATTAGGGAAAACCCAGGTTCTGTTTATAGTTCAATGAAATATCTTTACACAACACAGAGTTCAAAGAGTCACACGTGTGTTTTTGTATTTATTCTCCTAATTGAATTTCATGTAACGTATAATTTTAATTAACGTCGCCTACCAAACAAGCCAGTTTTTTATATTGTTGGCGTACCTTATTTAATATATTTTTATATTAGTGCACATCGAATTAACATGTAGCCGACCCCATTCCGTGTACTAAATAAATGCGTAAACTTAGGAAATACCCAAATTGCCCTATTTATTCTAGTGATCCAATAAAAATCTCAATGTAACTTGCCCAATCGAATTTAAAATAATAATTACCACTCACGTGCCGATCACAATCTATAACAACGATTAAACGCCATTCCACCGAATTCTTCGACCCTGACCCATTTCAAAGGGTCGGCGTAAACGTCAAACATACACCATTAACCGATTACGTTTTCACGTGTGGAACAATCGAAATTACCCTTCCGGAAGAAGTTTTAACTGCAGAAATAATTTTGGAAGTGCAAACGCCGTTGGTACATGATTGATCAAAGTTGACGATTAATTTGTGCGCTTTTTCGTTTTAGATCGTGCTGTATGTGCGTGCCTTTCAACTTTTGTGTGCCAGTGCAAAAATGTATTCAGAGAAGAGCCATAAAATATCACAAAATAAATTCAGCATGACTTTGACACAGTTTTAAGTTGAATATTGATGCATTTGCAGCGAAAAGGTTCCACCTTAGGAAAGCGATTCGTTGTCTTCGACTGTACCCCATTATTTTAAACGTGGGGAAGGCTTAATTCTCTTCAAAAGTCTTGGTTGATAAGCCTCAAAAATAACCGACGAAACTAAATTGACATGTTGCGCTCCACCCTTTATTTTGGATTTACAATTAAATATTCACCCTTCATTTTAACTATAACGCCTACCTGCGATCACGCGTATCCGTTGATCCATAAATAATTATCGTTTTATATGTATAGCGTTTCCTATTTGTTTATTACGGCCCAGTGGCTCGGAATGCGTCTATGCAAACTGACTGTGCTTAAACATTTCACTTTTCATCTAAGAAGACATCTTTGAACTTATCAACTATGTCTATTGAACGCAACACGCCATTGGCATGAGGGGTCACGGTCGTGAATAATGAGATTAGGTAGGTATTGGAGGTTTATTTTATTATTGCTGTTTTTTTTAACAAAATTTGAAGACCATCATTTTCTTATCAGGGACGTGGGGGCTTTTTGGACACTTCCATTTAGAGTAAAATCATATTTATTTTCCAAGATGGCATCTATTTTTACTGTAATCTCACTGTACATTTGTATTGTAGGGGCTTTCTAAACGTGCTATATTTTTGCTGCAATATGTGGCCGGTAACTATAGGAGTCTTTGTCTAGCTTTCATAATAAGAGTCGCAGAGGCCACATATTGCAGAAAAGCGTTGCCCGTTTTGAAACCTCTCTATGCAAATTATTCAGCTGTTAAATTCCTAATATTTCATGAATGCTATATCACAGAAAAATAGGTACTGGTATAAAACTAATCGAGTACTTCATTATTATAAATGTAACCAAGTGAAATAGGTACAAATATAAAATGTGTAATTTTTTATCGTACATATTCCATTTCTGTAAAGTATGGAACACATGGTTACTAAAGAGACAATCAATGCGGCGTCTGTATATTTTATAGATACACAGTAGGTACATTCAGTAGAAAAACTTGTAGCTTATTTGAAACGTTTACATCTAATTTACGTAGACGACATCACAAGACGCGTTTGCCAAATAGCAACAAATTTACAGTATTATACCACCCCTTGTTTTTAATAATAGGACTCGAGCCGTATTCTCAGAAATGTAAAGAGGCACGCAAGGTCTACTCTCTGCCTTGAAAGCCATCTTGACATGTCAGAGTATCCAAATATTGAACGAGGATTCCGGTCGCCGGGACGTGAGTGGCTTTTGACGAATGTGAGATCTTGTGGTTGTTGTGAAATGTTAAAAGTTTACTGATGTTAGGTTTGAGGCCTCGTCTCAGAATCAGAGAGCTTGGGCTATACCCTCGTGCAACCAGTGTGTACTAGAAACTTCAAACTTACCATTGATTATTACGAAGGAGTGTAGGTTTCCTCTCGATGTTCCCCTTCACTCATTTTTTT
Organism: Clepsis dumicolana; assembly: GCA_963691665.1. Lineage (NCBI taxonomy): Eukaryota > Metazoa > Arthropoda > Insecta > Lepidoptera > Tortricidae > Clepsis > Clepsis dumicolana. Next base: position 7,132,142 of record OY829528.1, on the reverse strand, counting down.
ATAGAAGTTATAATGTGTCTAAGTAAATATAACAATACGTTTGTGATAAATAAGTTAAACATGTAAAATATAATAATGCAAAGGTCCTCTTGCGCGTACAAGGTTTATGGATCCCAAGTAAATACGAGTTGGCATTACCAACGCCGCGCCTAAAGTTGGCATTGCCTTGGATTCTACGGCCCTCGTAATAAGACTGCTTTTGAATGGAGTTCACAGTCTAGGTTTATATACTGATCTTGAATATTTAGATAATGTGTCGTCGGGTGTGCAAATAAGATTGCTGATGTGCTGAGTGCTTGGCGTATTACGAAATCACAATTAATAGTTCTAAGTTCCAAGATGATGTGCGGTAGGTACGCTTCAAAGTTAAATGTGCATCTGAAGTATCGCGGTTCCCGTTAGTCATTGTGCGTCTCGCTTCCCCCCACAAGTAACTGAATTCACGTAAGGAACTTCAATAAGTTTGACATGAAATACATAACAACCCTTTTCGAGTTTCACTGACACCCAAGATTCTGATTCTGGACCTCCGGGAAGATCTGTTTATACCTAGAGTTTGGGAAATAAAGCATAATTCTACATAGAGAACCTGGCAATCGAGATAAATTTCGATTGCAGTGAGTTTCGGAGTTCAGTCTTTATGGTATCAACTAAACACAGATAATGTACCTATGTCCACATTATGTAACTATGTATCTGTTTTGTAGGAGCGCCGCATGTCAAACGTGCATCGTATACATTTTACATATGAGGCAATGCACACCAAACGCGGCGCGATGCGTTTACATACAAAACTCTGTGATTCGTCTTAACCCCCTTCCGCCATGCCATTTTTCATAGTATTATCCTCATCACGAAACTAAACACAATCCTTCTTGAAGAATATCTTCATTTTTGAACGACAAATATCTGAAAAAAATCTCTTGTCTCAACAGAATCTTTACGGTCTTGTCAAAATGTTAATAAACCACTTCATTAAGCATCTTTTCTCGCGAGAGCACCGTGCCAATCTTAATTGCGTTGCCGTGTTTTTTTTTTCTATCCCACTTGAAGTAGGACATGTCGGGTAATCAATATTTGCTAAGCCGATTACAGTCTTAGTGCTGCTGGTAACGGTATTAAATTTCACTTCAATTTTACTATACTATCATCTATCGTAGTAGTATCGTTGAAGTTAAGTCATAGTGAAAGTTTGTGACTGGCGTTTTTAGATATGCCTTCTTTATCAATCATGTGGCGATTAAAGTTTTCTAGTCTTGAGTAGACTATCCTCGTGCTATGTATTAACTTTATGTAGATACTAGTTTTTAAAAAGAGGGGTGTTATGAGTTTGACTTGTGTATTTGTAATTTATTGAATCAGGCGTTACTTTGCGGAGGTCCATATTTATGAACTAAAAAACAATTACTTTGCTCACCCGCGACCACTAATGACAAATAGTTATATCTGTGCGGCAAATATATGTTTCCATGCAACACCTCCACCTCCACTGCTACACGAATCAACACATGCCACACAGACCCAACTATCACCACCACCACTATACTAAACGCTGACGCGTTTCGGCACTCTCCACGAGGCCATTTACGAAGCACAACAACAACCGCTCAACATGCCACCACTTCCACTACTCAATGCCCAATACTAAATGGCCTCGTGGAGAGTGCCGAAACGCGTCAGCGTTTAGTATAGTGGTGGTGGTGATAGTTGGGTCTGTGTGGCATGTGTTGATTCGTGTAGCAGTGGAGGTGGAGGTGTTGCATGGAAACATACATTTGCCGCACAGATATAACTATTTGTCATTAGTGGTCGCGGGTGAGCAAAGTAATTGTTTTTTAGTTTTTAGTTGTGTATTTGTGTATAGGTATCTGCCTGTGGCATCATACCTACCTCCCAAACTGATGGACCTTTGGACCTATTTGGACGCAGCTTTTTTTAATCGAAAGTGAGGTATTGAAGATTAGGTTATAGTTTATGACTAGCCTGTTCTCTAAAGCAGCTTCGCTCGCAGCATCGAGTGCTGCTGTCACTTTTCGGCACTAAGTGACGAAATCGTCCGAAAACATAGATAGTTACAAACGCATAAAGCTCTTGTGCTAGCCGAATGTACCGCTACACGCTAGTTAGTATAGGTATATAGCGAAGACCCCAGGTCAAGGCGATCCTACCCTAACTTTATGGGGCCATACCCCTACATAACTAACTACACGTACATTCTACCTTTGCTTGGTATAATTGGGCATATGCGCAAAATTGGTTTGTTTTCTAGCCAACTTCAGAAAAAGTAAAAGGTTCTGATGCTTCCGTGGCTTTTTAGGTTTTCATGTACTTAATGTTCAGCATAAAGTGAGTAATTTTTTAATTTATTTAAGATCAGGTCCAGGGTGCTGGAACTGCGCAGTTTGCGGTTTTTAATGGAAATCAAAACTAAAAAAGTTTGTTCAGCTTACTTTGACGTTACTTTGAATTTTGAAATTATTAATTATTCCAGGTGTCTATGCATTTTAAACTGATTCAAAGTCGTCGCTGCGATAATCTGAGTCCTGATCTGACTGGTAAAAAACCTTAAAGCTGTTATTTTTTAAATTTAATATCTTACATTTGGCATCGGTCTTCGTACACCACGAAAAGAATCAAGAAACATATTTCACCCTAAGCTCTTAAAATGTGTTAGTATAGAAAGCAACTGATCCTTTAAATGAAACGAACGATACTTTATTGCTCCTTCCCGCTTCCAATATGATGTTTTCGTTGCGATTTGTACCGATCCCGATATTAGGTCATATCGCCCGATATCCGTACTGATACAATATCATCTCCGTAGTCCATAAATAACATCCCCGAACCTTCCCCCTCTGCCCGAACGCCTCCAGATATTTTCCAAGTTAAAAACGTCTATAAATTTTCACTGCACCATACGTTATCTACAAAATGACAGCTATTTTTCGACCTTGACATCGTCCCATTGTACTTTATTTTCGGGTCCATTTGTTTCCGTCAATTTTGTTCACGAATTTGTTTTATGGTAATTGCTTAGTAAAAATAACAGTACTCTGGGATACCGTTACGGGGAAGATTGTACGACATCCGTCCATACCCGATTACATGGCTGTGAGGTAGGCCGGCGTTACGTAATCTCCAGCTACGTAACGTATTTATATATTGGACTTATATAACCTTTTCAGAGCTCTGTACGCAAATGAGAATGTAGGTTACTCATGGATTCAATACAGTTACTAGCCTGCTCTCGGGCCCATATCAAAAAGGAACAATCTCATCTGCAAGTGTGAGCAAAAAAACCTGCCCGCCTCGTGTGAAATTTCGATCAATCGCTTAAGTAAAAGCCGTAGCCGGTTCTCTTTTTACCCTATCCATCCGAGGCATCCTAGTATTTTAATTAAAACTGAAAAGTTGTAAGTGTGTCGTAACCAAACGCCGGCTACTCTTTCATATCGATTGTCGTTCCTCTCTGGCAACCTATATTGTACGCGTGCCAACTGCCAAGCCCCTATATCGAACCGTTAAACTAGAGCTTTATAGTATTCCTATCGTAATCTTAAACAGATTAAAGATATAGGGGCGCTGGGGTTCGTCGGTGCGGGGTCTCTGCTGTGGGCGCGCGTACTGGTACCAGGAGTGCAAGGGGTGTCGGTACGGCGGTAACCTTGATGCTGCAGCTGAGCCGCCCGCCCGCCGCGTCTGCCCGGGCCGACGTTCGATTTTCACTTGGAGCATCAGCGCGCCAGTGTTTCGCCCGGGTGGGCGTGGTCTGCTGGCCGGTCAATAGCACGGCATCGCGCTTCTCACTCGCGCCCCGACCGTGCCCGTAGGCGCGTCCTTGTCTCACACGGGGATGATTGAAACGTCTGATGCCGCAGGCGCCCCGCGCGCCCCCTCGCCAAGGACGTTCAGTGAATCCGTCCCTCTCTGCCGCGAGAGCACGTGTCTCCGTTACTATTTCATATAATGTGTGCCCCCTTTGCTACCGCGCGAAAATTCACAACCAATTATGAGTCAAGTGCCTGATAAATTAGGTGACAAAATTGATGTCTGAAAGGAATCCCGAAATCGCTTTTAGCGATGTGCGAAGAACCCCGTTTTAGAGGACAATTATGTGCGACTGTGAAGTGATATGGAGATAAGGAGCCTATCTAAGAACATCACCTCTTCGTGTTTTCCGTCCTGTGCACTCTCTTGCCCTGATACTACCCCGGTGACATCTCCAGGTACGTGGCGTGAAGACTCGCCAGCGCGAGCCGCGCGATAGTTTCCCCACACTCGATACTGGCGTGAACCAACCGACAGCACAATCCACTTAACCTCATTCCCGCTTCCGTCAGCAATCTCCTAGCAGAAATATCCAACTTCATTATATTTCCATAGCCGTCGCCTGGCAGTCGCCTAGAGTCGGCTCGAGTCTAGACACATAATAATTATACATCGAGCCAACAAGGGCGGGCATTCTCGAGATGTGACTCACACTAATTCGTCTTCGGCATCGATCGTATAACATCTATTTGTCGGGAAGGTCAGAGAGTAAACGAATACCTATTGTTTGCGCTAAAAGCTATTGATACAGACGAGGTTACCCGATATGTCCGTTGATACCCGACTGCGCGAACCAAAATCCAGTTATTTCGCGAACGGATTGTCCGGACTAGATAATAACGTTACGCTTCTATCGTTGCTTGTCAGTGGGCGCTTTTTCGCTGCCGGCTTTTCGTTTCGCATCAGTGTGCCCGTCCTTAGCGCCGATAAGAGCTCATAGATCAATAAGTGGTGTTCGGTGACTAGGTATGTTGAAGTGTCAAAGAATGTTAGGTCATCATCACCATGCAGACGGGTTTCGACTGCAAATCGCGCCTCGGTGCTGCATGACATCACCGTCCCTTCTTCAGTGCTCGTCTGATTCACAGCTGCATATAGCCAGTTCGGACGACACTGGATTTAATCGCCAGGGTCGTAATTTACGCAATCGACACAAACACATTGTCAGATAAAACGCCTACTATTGCGGCCATGTGGAAATAGCCAACTCGCATGGATTGCTGTTTGATGGAATCGCTCGGTTTGATGACATACCGTCATTAATCTCACATTGTTATTTACTATATCGATATGTTTCTCGTGATTTGGTAAGGTAATTTGTCGTGAAGCGACAGTGAAAAAAAAATAAAACAAACTAACCTAGGACTAAAAATTAATGAAAGAAAATATAAAGTTTTAAAGAAAAATAATAACAATTTATTATTTACAAATATTTACAGGAAATTCGTAAAAAAAAAAAAAGATGAGTGGTTCGGGGAAAATATGTAGAGTGGGTGATGGGTACAGGCGGTGTGTATGAAGTGGAGTGGTAGAGGAAAAGGGGCGAAGTAAGCGTAGCGGAGCGGAGTGAAGCGGAGCGGAGCTGATCGGAGCTGAGTGGAGCACGGAGGAAGGCGGCGGCGGGAAAGTGTGCTTCCCAGCACACACTGCACGGCACGACGGAGCTCGGGTACGGGATGGTAGTAGGCAGTGGAGTGGGTGCGCACGTTAAGTCACGCACCCAGGGATTGCACAGACTTAGTAGTTCCGGAGAGCGCACGTCAATGGTAGAGTGTACGTGGAGGGTGATTTCAGGTAGCGAAGTGGGGCGCGCGATGAGACACGCACCCAGGAGCACACAGGTATGAAGTACCCGGCGGCGCACGCCAGAGGATAGTGCGCACGAGGTGGGCGACCTCACACGCCTCGCCGAGCAAGACGTGTCCGAAGGCGCAGCTTGAAGTTGGAGAACTTTGAGATGAAGACTTTTATTTTACCGCGCAGTAAAAGAAAACTTAATATGGCACTGCAGGGTCCCGGGGTTTAGCGACCCCGGGACAAGGCCTTTAATTTAGTACTTTCTTGATTGAAAGCGGACGAGAGACTGTCGTCGTCGGGCGCTTGTACGGCTTATAGTATTTGGCCGGAGATGCGTGCCCGACGGCGGCTCCAGAATCAGAACGCAAAAGATTGCAAATTAAAAGCAAAATTTTGTAGGTGGCCAAGAAGAAACGAGTAATTTTGGTGGAGATTAGATATAAAAACACCAAAGGGCTGGCAGTTTTCTCTCTCAAAGAATCAGCATCGCTATTCAGCGAGGCAACGCTGCCAGCCTTTTGGGCACTATGCCACGGGGGCCTTATTTAGATTTAATTTAGTTTTAAGTTGTAGTTTATTTAGTTTAAGCTTAGATTTAATGTCATTGTAAATTGCTTTTATTATGTTAATAAAGTAGAAAAAAAAAATTTAGAGTTAAAACACCAGGCTGACGAGAAAAGAAAACAGAAATTGCCATGACGACCATATAAACAAAGATGTCAAAACATTTCAAAATTTACTTTCAGGTTCATAACATTGCTAACAAAAACGAAAACAAATAGATACAATCACAAAAGAAAAGGAAAAAGTGTAGCGCATAAGCGCGTGCGAAGCCCGGTTTTGTAGAGTTCAGTAGAAGACTGTGAAACGCAAAGAAAGGTGAATCTGCAGATGTAGGATTTTAAAAACGTTTACAACGTGAAGGAATGCTATGAAAATAAAGTGAAATGGTGTTAATTAGAGTTTAAAACGTTCCAGGGTCCTATGGAAATGAATGTAGAGAAAATAATTAAGAATTGAAGATGTGTGTTCGAAAACATAAGTGACGTAAATGGAGTAAAAGGATGCTAAAAATTACACTGTAAGTAGCGTAATACTACAAATTTTGATTTACTGCTTTCTTAAATATTTTTTATTATTTCATGACAAATGTGACGCTTTTCGTACGGTACAGTAACAAAACTGTGTTGTTGTCTTTACTTTAGCTGTGCCTTAATCATTAAGTTTCCGAGTCTAGTTACTCAAAGAGATCAAAAATGTCGCAGACACTAATGACTTCACTTTGCCCTTAACGCTTCTGAATTATAAATGTTAAAATTAGTCTGGAAACCATTTGCAGTTACTGTTCCAACTTTTTTATATCCTTTTCCAACTACACCAATTTGCCACTTGGCATCTCTTTTTATTCCAGCCCCCGCACCTGCCTATCCTTTTGATTTGTATTCGCAGCACTCCAACGCCGAAGTGAATATTTTTAAATCACATGCGGACCGAGTAACAATGAAGTCATCACAATGCTGTTCCGTTACGGAATTATCATTCCGTGAATCACTTCCTCCGTTGCCATGTCGAGTGTGTGCAAGAGTGTTATCAGTTTTGTTTTAGCAGCTATGTGGGAATTGATTGACTGGTAACTGTGGTAGCCCTGAGCGGAAGTCAGAGGTTTGAAATCTGAAATTGATACACGAGAACACGACTATTATAGGAATAGGAAGCTAGATGGAAACACGTCCGTTCGTGACCAACACTTTAATCCAGACAAGAGAATATAAAAACACCTACACGTATAATTAACAGTATCTTAAACTACCCTACATTACGGTTTCTTTGTTTTTTTTTTCTCTCTTTACTAACACATCGGCAACTAGCTTTTTAGGGTTCCGTACCTCAAAAGGAAAAAACGGAACCCTTATAGGATCACTTTGTTGTCCGTCTGTCTGTCTGTCAAGACCCTTTTTCTCTGGATCGCGTGGAGGTAGCATGCTGAAATTAATATCAAATACTCAAGCCTGCGGTCCCTTAAAGCCGTGAAAAAATCAACCTTCTAAGTTAACGCAATCAAAAGATACAGTCATTAAAAAATCCAGTATGAAGGTAGCTCTTATAGCACAACTACTCGGAAAAGTCTCAAAATCTTAAAGTTTTATGTTTGTCAGTAGATTTCACAGACCAATATAAGTTGACCCCACACTGCGTACATTTTGCTTAGGAGCAGGGCTCTGCTGACACTGGACTATTTAAAACACTGGGGAAAAGCGTTAAAATCTTTCTACGGAACCCTCGTGCGCGAGTCCGACTCGCACTTGGCCGGTTTTTTATCAACTAGCCGCTCTGTGAACTGTAGAGCTCGTGAGCTCATTTTTGAATTCGTTTTTTTTTAAGAACGAATCGACTAAAAAAATCTATCGCATCTGATCACGAATTTTCACGAAAATCGGCAAATTTTTAAACATTTTTATTTTATTTTTTCCAAAAAAAATCCAAAAAACTAATTGTCAAAAATAATCTATGTAACTAGCGAACCTGCTCACAAAGTTTCACTAGAATCCGTTGAGAAATAGGTCACATTTCTAGAGGAGAACAGCCGGACATAGGAAATAATTTTTGTCTAATAATTACTAAATGAATTAAATTAAATGACCGGAGAGACGCTTCGCTCTCTTCGTTCGCTCGGTCATAAATTATAACATTTATAACGGTCATGCCGTCTCGCGATCCTAGTCGTAACCGTCACAATAATTATCGTACCTATTTTTTCTTTATTTTCCTGTTGTTTCGCTATGTCGATCTTTTGACGTCCTTCGTAAACCGCATAAATTAAATTATTGACGAATTTTTCATTCTTTTTGTAGCGCCACGTCTGTTTATAAAAATATGGTCATGAAATAACGTATGTTTGTCATATAAGTGCAGTTAAGTATCCGCATTGAATTTAAATGTACACTTATTTACAGAAACACCGTCATCATAAACGTGATCATCATCATTATCATAATAAATTTATATTTCCGCCTGTGTGAAAAATAGCGAAAACTGATTCATCCTCGAAACGGGTATACTGTCACGCATCACAAAACTGGCTTTTAATGAATGTCTGTCTAATCCTTTATTTGCTGTCGCATCGTGCTATCTTAATTTCAGCAAATATACGTGAAGGCCAACAGAGATCTTAAATTTGTTTTATTTATCTACATTTGTCACTAAGTAATAGTTATCAGCTATCATACTTAGATAAAGGTTACGTTTCAGCTATGTTTAATTTAGTCGGCTTCCGTCTTCGTCTTTGATGAGTCAATAATATTCTTCATTATTCTTTGACCTAGCGTCACGAAAAGTCGTGGTTCTCCCTTCTTACATTTTTCTATTTATCCTAAAGTCTACCTCAGTCTGCGGTTTCCCAGACAGCGGTCTTAGCTGAGATAGCCGAGTGTAGTGTTATTTATTTACAAGCTTGCTGCCTAGACAGTCTGCTTGATTCAGAGCTGCACTAAAGTAAGTTTTGCTATGTTTGTTTATTCCGTTGCTTTCCAAGTAGTCCTCAGTGAAATTGCCATATGCGCGACGTCATGGAATTTACATTGGTTCCAAATAAGCAGTGCTCTTGGGTGCATTATGTAATGAGTCTACTTGTTTACATCTATTTAAAATTTCTTGTGATATTTTAGATTTCGTTGAAGTTTTCGTATTTAAAACTAAACTTTACTCGTTAGTATCTGACATTGTTACATATAATAAAAACTCTTCTTCATTTTGGTACAGTCTTCACTTTTTACCTCTTTGCCAAAAATACATAAGTACAAATAGACAAAGCATACAAAAATAATACTTTCTTGCTAATAAACTTAACCCCCACAACCCTACGCTTAGCAAATATTAGTCACTCGGTCCGCTTACCTGCCCCTAAGACCTTAATTAATTTGCGGATAGTTTTTATTTGCTCCCTCACCGCTTCTTTGTGTTCCAACGCTAATATGGGTCGTGAAGATCAAGAGGGTTTTAACCTATTTCTTTGACAAATTAACTAATTCAGAATCATTTTTACCTTTAAAACACTTTGCATGACGTATATCTACATCTTCAAGTTTAGTGTCGTGTTGTTTCTTCTGACAATTACATATTTGTTTAAATATTTTACCACAGTTTGTGAAGTGCCTTACTCTAATACCTTTTGTTTCATAATCACATATAACATAATACTGTTGTTTACTTTTGTACGTTGTTGTAGTGTCAACATCGAATTATATCTGGCCTTGTTTTTATTGTGTGAAGCACATCATATACTTAACTGCTTTGAATTTAGAAGGAGTTTACTGTTTTTAACGTTGTGTATATTTAGCAGATGTTACTTATATCAATCATATGATGGGTTTTTTTCGGTCTCTCCGAAGATTTTTTCTGTTTATTCTAAGACTTTTCTAAAGTGCTTTTGCTTAATCTAGTTTAACCACAGTAGCGGGTTGATCTCGAACAAACTAGATTAAGCAGATCTCAAGAGAATGAAGATGTGGATTGTACCATCTTTGTGCATGAAATTTAAAACAGCGCATCAACATTATCGCGTCTATGCATCTACTTAAAATGAATGAACCATTAGAGTTCATTGAACTCGAACTTGTTTAACACACGATTGCCTGTATCGAAACATTACCTTTGAAGTGCCAAAAATTACGAACGCACGTATTTGCCATACAAAATAATGAACGTTCTTTCTATTCTATTCTTTAAAATATGCTGGTATTGGAAAATATTTAACTAACACTCAATAAATATTTAACCAGGCTTATATTGTTTGTCCGTTTAAATTTGTATCTTTCTGTATGCGCAAGAAGGTTGAAAATTCAAATGTTGGAAGTAGAAAGTATAGCTAAGGCAGTTTGGCTAAGGGTTAAATTGCGCTTTTTGATGGGAATTCTTCACTTGACCACCTGCTCCCATTAATGACGGTGTTTATAGCGAACGTAAAATAACTTCGATAGATAATGTACACATTTTAGACAAGGACTGAAGTTAGGTGTTTGTGATGTGACAAACATTCGTGTATCAAAGACTTAAGTTCCATAAGTAAAAGTTCCTGGCCAGTTAGTAAAGAGAATACATAACACAACTAGAAAAAAAAAACCTGTCAGCTGTTAACGCTGTCAATACAAGAAACAGCGAAAACTCTGTTTACAAAACCACTCAAGGCTGACTGGTGAAGACAATTATCAAAACAACATTTCACTCAATACTAAACTTGCTGTAAACTAAGGCATTGTCTAAGACGGATCCCGCTAAATGGCTGTAGTGTGCATCCGGCACTGTGCGGATACCATTCTCTCCTCATAAGTCTAACATTTGCCTTATGTGTTGTACGTGTATGCCATGTGCTTGTTCAGCTTTGAGCCGTTCTGTTAGGTTTCCTTGTTCAATAGTAGCTGTATTGTGTTCGATTTGGACTGGAGTGTTGTTAGTGTGAAGTACTATTGTGTTTGTTTGTGAATTATTAAATTGTAAACATGGGCCTGTAGGAGCTCGAGGCAGACTTCAACTCGTTCTTCAGCCGTGTACTTTAATAACTGGATCTTTGAGTGTATACAATATGTTGACCAAGTAATGTCTGAACAAAGGGATACCAACTTGAAGGTTATAACTTTATAGTCAATTCTGAATCAAAAGACATTCTATCTGTAAACTTAGACTTGATGATGATGATGAAGAAGAATGAATTAATAAGGTGTTTTCCGTTGTCCCCAGGTCGCCTCCTGCAGCATAATAGGGAGCCATACGCCGCGGCGGAAAGACGGGTGCGACACGCACTCGTGGTAAGTAATCATCTTGCATATTTTTGTGCATCCCCTTTCCTCACTTGTCCCGCGAAGGAACCGAAGTCCGAAATTCCTCGAAAAGAAGGAAACCTTTGCACTTTGAGATTGTCTGCCGTGGACCGTTTAGTCCTTGGTCCATTGGCCATTGCCTAGGTTTGATTATCGTAAGGCCCATACAAGACACATGTTGCTGAAAATTGCCTGTTATGTTGCTGATATGAAAATCCATGTACGAAACCTACGAATCACTGATTCATTCAAACGTCTTCCTGAATAACCATTTCAAAACCGTCTAACAATCAAAAACGAGAGTTGATTACTTTATAAGACAACAAAAAAAAACAAATCGGCTTGTGTCGTCGACTGGTCATCACGTTTCTGTCGACGCGTTTTCATTTCGGATTCCACTCCCGTTCGACAGAAGCATTTGCATCGACTTTTTAGTATTTTTACACTATTCCACCAACTTTTATTGCTGCCTCTTAGCTTTTTAAGCGGATTTTAATTGAGACATGAAAATTGGTAAAGCTTAAAGATTTGTAGTTCACATTTTTCACATGTTTCAATGAATATCTGTAGCGCGCCTTCATTTTGTGAAAAATGCTCGTATTGATTTTATACGTGTAACTCAACTGGTACTGATTTCATAGTAAATAATGGTAGCCATAGCATAGCATCAATTGACTTTTGTTTTGAGTATTTGAAAGTTAAGTGAACGTTTTGCAAATCAATTAATTCAGTTGATAAAGCTGTTGTTCCAATGATTTGTACAGATGTAGACACTGTTGTCATTGCTTGTAATTTAAAATTATACGGGGTTCGTTTTAATGTATACCTAACAGTGTTTTCATGTCAGACATGTTCGATAAATACTTAAACTGTGGCATTTATTCAGTTTTTAAAAAAAAAACTTGCGATTTCATAGAAGCCTTTTTTTATTATGGAGCACTGTCGCTTTTTATCAAGTTATTAATTCGGTTACAAACAAATAATCAGTTTGGTATGTTCTAAAATCCCTATCCTGTTCCGTTATTTTAGCCAACGGCATCAAATAACGATTGTTTTTTTTTTTTCGGAGTGCGGTCATTAAGAAATTGCTTCTTTATCCTCTTTCATTTATATCTATTCTATAGGTATATAAGGTTTTATCACATGCCTCCATATATACTTTATGATATATATATGGATTTATTTATCATAAAACATAGCCTGCAAATTGAACATTTTTACTGCCTCGATGACGAATGTTTTACTGCACATACAGTGTCTTATGTAGCTTGCATCAGTGGCGCGGGGGGAAAGACACCCGGAGAAGTTACTTAATGGTGCAAGGGGCATATTCCATCTTAGTCCTCTAGGCTGGGAATGCACCTACAATTCCTTTGGTATTAATAATGCTGACATCCATCACTTCACTCCCATCATTATGGCCTGATTACTCGTTTTTCTTTCCATTCTATTAATCAAAAATACTTTTACATTTGTAACTTGTATTTCTGACACAACATGGGTACTCGCCCACTAACGATGAACTCATGGAAAGGTCTACAAAATTTTATAACAAAATGCGATTTAAATGCACGCGGGTAATGTGCACCTATTCCACTATTAATCTATCCGCAACTGTCATAATACGTGGGGAGTGCATGCAAATCGAGTTAGCCTGCCTCCCCACGGTTGAGGGTTGCGGCTTCCATTAGCGGCGGTGTCCATTTCTTCACTGATTGCATGTCTTTGTTACTAATCGACTTAATAAATGTGAGGTTGATGTAATTATTAGATTACGTTGTGGGCTCTGATTTTGATGTTGTTCTTACCAGGGCTTACGGGGTTAGCCAAATTTTGTTTGTATGTTACATTGTCAATATTAGGTTTATTCATACTTACTCTTTTGTATATTGCTTCTGTGAACGATCCATCTCGCTTAGTTTTTGTATGAGTGTTGCCAGGTCGTGTCACTTTGTTTTAGCATTGTGTTGTGTGATGTCTGTATGTATGTTTCTATTCTGTCCTACTAATTAGTATTTTTAGGTGCGGTGTTGTGTTACTGATTATTATTTTTGTGTGTTTCTATAAAGTTACCAATTTCTATGTCTTTGTTTTGGAAAATGAACATTGTATTTTACGTGTATTATGTTGTATTATTGCTTGCACGTTCAATATCACAGTTAATTTGCAACGCTTTTTGTTCAAGGAACATAGAACCGTTCACCTTAAACACTCCCAATTCCAAATATGGAACCCTCAGGAGCCCTGTGAACGACATGGCACACTTAGAACCAAAGCACTTTACATCAATACGACCGTTTCGGGCACCTGGCAGGCCAGTGACGTCAGCTATCAATCAGACACCCTGTTCCATTACGGGGTCAGTTATTTAAGGGCGGTGGAATCCTGACGGCGCAACGCAGAGCAATTACCAAATGAGGCGAAAATCTTCGTAAACTCAACGAAATGGTTCCGCTGCATGCTCGCTCAATCTTCAATCTTACTTGCTCAAATTCTTTTTTGCAAGCACGTGTCTTAATTGAGATGGAAAAACGATATGCCTTGAGATCCAATTCGGTTCGGTACATAATATTTTCACGAACAGACTCATGTGGCACGAATCAAAGACTGTTAAATGGATACGATATTTCTGTCTAGCATCGAAGACCACTCAGGACTAACCTAACTTTGACAATAAACTTAGCGCTAACCGCTAACATAACGCGTTTCAAACAAAACCCTTCCTTGTTTCCAAGCTTACAATCAGCAGCAACACTTAAATCTCAATCTATTCAACAGCACAGCTGTTTCTATTGCCGACGACTGCGCCCTTACATGCCAACCCTCTCTCCACCGAATAACATATTATAAATACAGTATAGTATTTTGTGTCTGTATCTAAAGTACCGCGCAATCAATTAAACGTGTTGCACCACTCGAAACTAGTTATCGGAATTGCTCTTGTGCACTGCAGTGTAAGGGGTAGCGACGCGGTCGCGCGCGAATGTATTGTTGGTTTATTCACGTTTTTGGGATAATGTAGCTCGTTATACGAGCAAGAATAATATAATATAAGAATAGCAGATCTAGTTAACGAAAGAAAGGTTTATGATATTGAAACTACCACGACAGATTTAGATGTGAATTAAAAAATACAGTACCTACAAGCATCGCAACATATCGGAATGTTTTGACATTAAACCACACGAAAAATGCCTGGCCCACTATATATTCTGTTTGCAGAACTTTTCCCCAAATTGCAGCAACCAGCAACACAATGATTGTAAAGATTCCAAGTCTTCATACCTTGTCCCTTTAACTCTTTTGTCAATTCCCAGCTTCAGTTCATTACTGATGTTACATTGCAAATATCTATTACGCTGAATGGACCATCCACGCCCAACGTCACTTCCAGCAAGGCTCGTATGACATGTGTTTACCCTAGTTCTTGGAACAATGCATTGATGAATAAGTATGAAATGTCAGAGAGCGCTGCTCGCTGTTCCGCTAAAGTTGAGCTATACCGATTGCTTTCAATACGCGTGGCATTTAAATGGGAAATTACAAAGCTGGCTTTACCCCGCGGTTTTACTCGTCAACATGCATATTTTTAACTTCTTGTTTTTCAATTATAAAAACATGGATGTGCAGTCGGGCCATTTGATTCGTTATCATTCTCATAGCAAATGTTCAAAGTCATCTCTGCTTTTCTATATTTGACGCCAATGAACTGAATCGGCTGTACTTTATTTAAACCTTTTTCTGCATTTCCACTCCAGTGAATACCGGCAGCAAAAACTTTAAATTAAAGAAAGCCCTTAACAATAGTTACACCTAATTTTGTCACGCCACAACGGTATTGTGGCGGGTTCGACGAACTTGGTTTTTATCGGCACTGGGGCTCAATTCTAGGTGTCATCGAGATCACTATCGTGAAATTGTATGGGACATCATGATGTCTCGAGATGAATGTCGATGGCAACGAAAATCGGGTTGGACGGGTGCGAACATCTCGATGGATCACAAATATCTTCGCACCAGTCAGTCGTTCGTTGTGTATGCGCCGACGAAGCAGTTTATGGGGCGAGTCAAAAATTATGGGCATGCCTTCAGTGAGTTTAATGGATCGCCAAATTTCATGTATGCAATCTAGAAATTTGCCTATTAAATGGCTGACCGATAGCTTAAACCGAAATATAATAATAATTAAATCGATATGGGATACGTTTTATATAATAAAAATTGCTTCACGAAAATTGTAAGCATTCCGGAACAACCTGAACTCTGCTCGGCCAATTATCCTCAGTCAGCAAAACGAAACACTCGAACATAAATGCCCCAGAGAAAAGCATCAAATGAGCTCCTTCCGCGCGCAAATGGAGCGCCGATAGATACAGAGAGTTTCCATTTATTTTGTTCAGGTAAAATCGTATTATTCTCTCCGCGACGCTAACGCGCCTGAACGACCAATTTAAAAATGCAATTTACACCTACGTCGCTGGTCCGAAATGCCCACTTAGCTCAATTTATACACGATTGAATATAATTAAAAGTCAGCCATTTTTGTTTCGAGCCCCTGGGTTAATTAAACGATCCGGGGCGCTTCGTTGACCCGTTGTGGCCGTTGTGGGTAAACTTTTTCGCATTATATACACTTACTGAGCCAATGTCAGAAGTCCAACTTTTAATGAAGTTCCCCGTCTTGTGAAAGGAGTAAAAATGACGACACGTAATTAAATTTTAGCTGCGAAAGTAAAACCAACTCAAGACGCCTACACTACAATCTACAATTGCCATGAAAAAACTGGAGCAACTTCGCCCACTGGGAACGCTTTTAAACTTTGTAAATGACTAGAACTATACAAACAAAGAAGCAAAGCTCATATCCAACAGTAAATACAGCATACAAGACCTGATTAGCCAGCCAAATCCAACTGCGCTACGTGCCCTGGCTGCCAACGTGGCCGCGCTACTAAATGAATTACAACTCAAAGCTATTGGAAAATGTATTGCAGGCTTTCTGTTACCATACAGTTTGAGCACAATGTGTAGAATACAGCAGCAATAAGACTGAAGGTGATCATAAAAGAGATAAAATTAAAGCAGCTAGTTAGAAAGATAAATATCCACCCCAATTTAGTAGTAAATGTTGAACCAACAAATAAACCATTATTGGTGTAACTTAGCATGAAATCAAATGAAGGTATCAAATATAATTGTGTTGATCGGAGTTAACTCGAGTTATTATAATCAGGTCAAGTTCATTAATCACAATAACTGCTAGGCCGGTGCCGAATTGGGAATGACGTAAATTGACGTCAATTTGAAAGGGGAGAAATAATGGATAACTATTGTAAAGTTCAATCTGTTCCAACATAAGTACTCAAACTCCAGTCCCGATATAATTTCGACGAAGGTTCAATTGATTTCATTTTAATTGTGTTTACCTTAGCATTCGATATTACATAACATGCATATTATACAGCTTTGACACGTCATCATATTTTGCTTTCATCGTACTTAACTCTCACATTATCAATGTGGTTATTAGGTACATCTGTTGATGTCGCTGTGGTACCTTGGTTACCAATTGTAATGAAAGTTGCTTCACACCCCAAGATAAGCTTTAAATACTTTTATCCCGTAAAAATCCCATGAATAAATTGAACTAATTCCTGTCGAGCGAAACCATACCGGGCGAACGCTTATCTGTGAAGTGGTCTTCTTCATTTCTATTTTGAAATTAAAACTGACTTTTTATACGTATTTACATTTCTTGAGCACTGATTTAGGATTTCTTAAAAAAGAAAAGATGATGAGAAAAGTTTTTCACAAAAATCTCCCCACACGGTACCTAAATTGTGTTGTGTTGGCTTACTATCGAATTTAAAGTGACATTTACGTGAACTTTGCACCGGCACGCAAACGTAATCCCATTTAGGAACAATCCGCCCGCATGTAGCCATCGCCGAACACTTGTACGGGCAGGTCACGAGATCGCCTGATTAGCGGTGACGCCCGCAAATGCAGGGGCGTGCGGCGAATACTATTGCTCCTTTATGAGCTGATCTCCTGGTATTTCATGTTCGTTTTCTACGGAATAAGATTTTTAGAAAAGGATTTGTTTTAAAACAACAGATTCCTGGCGTGGTTTTGGTCGGTCTTATTACTTTCTCGTCACCAATTTTATCCTAGAACTATTTTTGTATAAGTTGATGACGTTTATCTTGTTTTGGAAAGCTTTAACTTGTATTATATTGGTCTGTCTGTGCAGGCAGATGTTTTTGCAACATGACAATAATGAGAAAGCGTATCAAAAACCAAAGCAAACACTGTTAAAACTGACTTTCCAGTTTGTCTTTGAGGTATATAAAAATTCAAATGTGATAGAACTTCAGACTGCACTTTGTATCGATGAAGACGGATGCGTCTCCGATACTCACAACTCCCAGGCTGCATATAATTTGAACGGCAGGCGCGGTTTGAATCTCAACTAGTTCATGCCTTTTAACTTCATCGCTAAGCCGTTTGAAAATTCCTCTAGTTTCACCAGTAGGTCTTGTCAAGTTTTAAACGTTTTCATGAAGTTTGCTGTTCTGTAAATGGATTTGTGCATTTTATATCACTTGAGTTTTGCTAGTAATAACTCTAGTGACTTGCTTGTATATTTACCTATATCATTAGGTTTACTAGCAGTCAACATGCAGTCACTTGTCTCATCATAAAAACTACGTTAAAATCTAAATAACCAAAAAGTGTCATCTAATTCTTTCGTAATATTCGAAACTTCTCGGATCCCGGATTTCGCTTCGCTTCACTGACTTATAACTCTTGCCTAACTTTACATAAATCTTCCCGAATCCCTAACAGCATCACCGTATGCATTAGAAAAGTGTAAAAAGTTTATACCTTGGCCACGTACATATCTCGTGATAAAGTGTTGGGGCGTCTACGTGGAAAGAATTCTTATTTGTGCTGAGACACGGTGCGACACCTGATGCGGCACGGTGTTTCTTCGGCTATAGTTTGCATTATCTTTGCCTACGGTAGGACTTAGCGATTCTTCTACATGGGTTATGTTATTTGCCTTACTGGTTGTACATCTCTATGTAGTTAAAATAGAGTCTAGAATCGATTTCTGTTGTAAGTAATCAGGCCAACTTTTATGCAGCCCAATAAGTCACTTTAATGTTATTATCTTATACTTTTATTTCGCTTATAAACGTTTCGGATCACTCATGTATGTTAGTCGAGTATAGCCCGAGGAAGGACTACTAATTAGTCCAAAACATGACGGGCTGTACTAGACTGACGTACTTGAGCGATCCGTTTATTTCACTATGATTGAATCTCAAAGTAGTTTCATGTTAAAAATGTTACCAGAGCTAATGTTAAATACTTCTAGAGAAGGACGTATTCAATAAATTAACGCAATCTAGTCATTGTTTTAGAAAAGCAAGTAACGGATTAAATTAATTTGCTCCTCCGCGAAGTAGTGCAGTATAGTCATGCAAAATAGCCTCGTCTGCGCTGAGTATTTATTTTCATGCACTAATTTTCCCGCCCTCCCTCCGCAAATTAAAAATAAAATAACCAACGCAAACGCTACTGAGCCCACAACCAAAACTACCACCACCAGTACAATAGTACCGGACACGTGTTTCGCCTCTCTCCGAGGCATCCTCAGCGGACGTCGTCGATGTTGACACCCCGACCGTCAGACATGGACCTCCGCAAAGTTACGCCTGAATCAATACAATTTTTAGAAAATCATTTCGGTTTAGTCTTTAACTCTTATGTGGGGTATCGTCGCGTAAATATTACGTCTTGTGGCATGCGACAAGCCTTTGCGTCTTCTGCGATCTATCACACTTGCGGTACAGTATCATCAAGATTCTGATCACGTCCAATCACGTGTTTCCTCCTGCTTCCTGCTTGGTGATAAAAATGGTTACCTTCACCGTGACATGGGCTCAATTAGACGGACAGATTCTCCGCATCGTCGTATTTGATTTCTCTTACGTTTATTGTTCCCGCTGTTTTGTACTGGCTGATGTTGTTTATGTTAAGATATTGAGTTACGAATCATGTTTGGCTTTCATTAGTGGATGTTTGTTTTAAGCACACATAGAAACTAACTTTATGTTAACTAGTGGCTCTGTAAGCTTTTGACGAGCGAGCTCATTTTTGGATAATTATTATCGTTTTTTTTAATCTGCTTTCAAAATTGTATGAAAATCGTTCGTGAAATGTAACCTGTTGAGGAGAATAACCTAACAAACAATACTTATATGCGAAAGCATTTTTGCCCAAACTGAAACGGGGACGCTTCGCTCGCGCTTCGTGCTGACTTTGTAATTTTTTTTAATGTAATGAATTTTATAGTGACCAAAAGACACGGTATTTTTAATTTCATATTTCTTTGTTCTTACAAACGATTCCGAGTTCTAAAGTGACTAATCCTTCTCAATGTAATGAACTGTTTATTTATCAAAACTAAAAGACTTCCAAGATTTCGAATTCCTCCATGATTTTTTTTAAACTTCATTTGATTTACAATCCAATCGTTTCCGATTTTTTTCTATTCCACCGTTCCGACACAATTTTCTAAAGAATTTCCACACCTCAGTAACAAACGGCACAACAAACGCAGGCACTAAATCCAAACCGACTACCTCCTAAAGGAAAGCTTTCCGGCACTGCAGTTGATTGTAACGTGCCTTTTCAACGCTCCAGTGGACCACGAAGCTCTCAGAGCTTTATGGACTTCGACTTTAATGCTTTAGTAATAGGAAACGTTGTTGCATTCCTTTATTTTATCCAGGACTATACTGCGAACGTGAGGTGTCTTAACGTTTTATTTCTATTGTATTTCTGTTTCACCTGAGACGATTTGGACTGGAGCTAGAGAGCCGTCAAACGCTTCTTTGAGTCTTAGAGTTGGACCAGCACCTATTTCTTGGCGTAATTATACGTTTTCTTGTAAATGTTGAGTCTTGTGTATTCCAGGAAAGTTATGGTCTTTAATTATTTTTCATAATTATTTGATTGTTTTGGTGTTTTGGAATTCGCGCTGACTTTCCTGCGAGTAATCTTTTTCCCGTTTAACACTGCTGACTATTCTAACATGGAAACACTAAGACATATATTGCTTCCACACAATGGTCGAACACTCTTGTTCCCATTCTTATAGATGCTTACAGCGACCCATTAAGCAAGAACGATGAGTAATCGACGCAGCATGAATCTCCGCCAACAAAGAACCCTCACCGAGAGCGAGTTAAGTACCTCGTAAAACATTTCTTTCAAACGACAAATGTAATTAAGATAAAAAAAAAAACATGGAATATGGCACGGTGAAATTAAGAAGGCGCCGAGGGCTTGATAATCTGTCGCCGACGCAAGGACAGCTGCTTCCAGTTGTTGGTGACATAATTGGTTTCTTTTCTGTTTGCCGGAGTGTTTTTACTTGTGCGTGGTTATAAACGTCTGTGTGTGATGAAGGGTATGAATGTCTGTGTATTAGACAATAATACACAGACATTCAAAAGACAGTATTTGCTAGCATCGCGGTTTCCTTGGTATCACGCCCGTCAAAACAGAACACATTTTAAGCGTCTGGTCTTCGGAAATTGACACTTAAATATGAAGAGGAGTTAAATACTCTATCTTCTACGTGCTTGTCATTAGGTACTTTAATTATAGCACTACGATTGTTTTGATTGTTTACTAAATGCTGAGTTTATGAGTAAGCAATAAAATAAAACAAGAGCAAACAGTATTCTGTAGATGAAAGATATACGCAATGCACGTACGAGAAGGCCGACTAAGCCTCTTTAAAGTTAATAGGGCAGCTACTTAATGCGGCTTTAAAGTTGAATTGCCCGCTCTGCGTTAGACAGTAAATCTCGCAAGCATAAGAAAAACATCCCTCCGAAACTGGAGCATCCGTGA
Organism: Clepsis dumicolana; assembly: GCA_963691665.1. NCBI lineage: Eukaryota > Metazoa > Arthropoda > Insecta > Lepidoptera > Tortricidae > Clepsis > Clepsis dumicolana. Next base: position 7,110,771 of record OY829528.1, on the reverse strand, counting down.
AAAACGTTGCCGCCACTGTAAATAAATCATAGCCCGTTTGGCAAGTTACCATAGATGCGGTCCGCTTTTTAATTCTACGGGTCCGCAATGAGCGAGCTGCCTCGCGAGTCAGCCATTTTGAAAGCTGTGCTAAACAAAATCGTGCCTCATGCGGCTGCCTCGCTCAATGTGGATCCAGAAGCCAGTATCTCAAGTACGTGTCCGATATTAACCCTTGCTCGAGTGTACCAACCCCCGGCTGTTGCCAAGCGGTATCCGGGTTGAGTGCTGTTGAAATGACGACAATTAGGTCGGGGCTCTTTGTTGGATCTTGGTTTACTTTGTTTAGCTGAAGGTTTGATTGGGCTTTAATTGTGCGCCCTAGATTCCAGTTTTGAGTCTTTAGAATTCGTCTATTTCGCTTACATGTTTCGAAATCTTTCGAATCATAAAATATCACGACGTTTAGAAGGAAGACTTACCTTTGATAAAGGTTAATATATTTAAATATGGCAAAGAGAAGACTCTTTCAGTTTCAAATTTACAAATGAATACTGAATTAAAGACCTAAATCACAGATTTAACCACACTGGAAACTGATTTCAATAACTTTAGAGTTCAATCAGAAACGTCCGTGGCTCCGATTCACATTAGAAAGCCTTTCAGCGCTTACGTCACAGTAATTAGACCAAGAACCCCGTCATTCTAGCCCACAAGTGGGTCACCGTCGCAATTCTCCGCTAACTTGGCACCAGCCGGCAAACAATCTTGATTGAAAGTGCCTCTAATCGGTTGCTACGAACGGGATTAATAGATGAGACATAAATACACGTGCAATATATATCACTGCACACGGGAAAACTCGCTTTATCACCATGTGCATAATGCTAAGGTTGCAACATTCGCGTGCGGTGAGAGCGTTCGGTTTGTCCGTTCGTTTTGGCTTGATTAATGGTATTGAAAGCATAGTGGCTGCGAATGGCTGCTGCCTTGGATTTTGGATGTTAAACAATGGGGTCTTTTAGTCGCGATGCTGATTCGTGTTTGCGTTGCGCGTCATTTGTTTCAAATTTATTTTGTTCCTGGTTGCGAAGGTGGAGTATTGCTTGCATGCAGCCTTCGTACCAAACCGCGAGATGCAAAGTAAACTGAATTTGTATTTATCCACGAGAATGTCCTCTACACTTGTCTCAGCTTGGAAGAACCAGGAAAGTGTCTCGAAAATAACTGTCTACACTCATAAGACTAAAGTTAGCCGAACTAACAACTCTACAAAAGAAAGTGAATGAAGCAACCAACATTAAACTTCAGCGGCACATTTATAAACCTGTAGCGTTATCCGAAACCTTCCACAAATCATTATAGACGTGAACAGCATCTATAAAAGAAACAAAGCTTATTATATCTGGAGGTCATTTAGAGGGACAAGTTTAGCTGTATACCTGGCGATGATCCACCTTATAGCAACGGGATAAGGTCCAACGCTGTACAGTAGCCGTATAGCCATGGTATAACCGCAACGGTTTCAGTTAGTTGTGATGAACGATTGAATCGCGTGTTTTCAGTGTGTTTAGTGCTATCTTCGCCGCACCTGCGACTTTAGTTGTTCAGCAAACTGCTATGGTATATTGCAAGTGCTTTTAGCACGAACTTGATAGCTCAGAATTGATATGGATAGAAAGTCACGCCCTAAGTCTAATTGGGACTGGCTTTTGGCTACTGGGATTAGTTTTCTCGCGCTTTTGAGTTTGATTGATTACGATTTGGAATGCTTTGAAAAAGACGAAATTGCTTGTATCCTAATGTACCTACTTAGATTTTCCGCGAATCATATCCATCGTTATATTAATTAGTAAATGAACTTTCGTCACAAATGTTTTAATTATAGCAACTGTCAAGCGGACGCTTGACACGAACAACGAAACGGACATGCAAATCTAAATTAATTTGAATAATTATATTACTCAATTACTGAACTTTGAAGATTAGTTTTGGCTGAAACATGATGATTTGCTTTCTTTGCATACGGAATATTTATAAAGCCAAATTTTAAAATAGCATCTAGGGGCTTATGAATAAAAGTACTGCGTTCAGAGTTGCGTGATAAGCAAGGGAAAAAACAAGGAATGCAATTGCTTTGCTTGAAAGACGCCGACCAAATTGAGCTATTTCATTGATGGCTTCATTCATTAATCCCATTATTTTGAAGCGAAATCTCTGCATATTTTTAAAAATCTTTTTAAGTTTTACTACTTGTCACTAAACTTAGTAACTTGTTTCTGTCTTTGGTCCATCTCCATTCTTATTCGTCTCTGTTATATCTATTCCTTTGAAATCCTTTTCACCTTTGGCCTTTTGACATTTTCACTCATGTTTTGTATAAGTAGTGTATGTATTGTATATGTATATGTTTATTAATGTAGTATATTTATTTGTAGTTATTAATTTTATTTAAATTGTAATGTTAATTTTAAGTTTCTCCTTTCTGTTCATTTCTGCCACCTAAATTAGCCTCTTCATCTTGGTTTCTGTATTTTGGTTGTCTGTAAGAGATCGCTTTTAAACGAAAAGACCGCCTATTGTCTACCATACCTGTTTTTCTGTAATCTCCTTGTACTGTTTTGTGGTTTTCAATAAAGAACCATTTTGTGTACCAAATGGCAAACACTACATTTTACTCGCTCACCGCTAAACTCTTGCAGTAAGCCTGAACCCTACGTGACACACATACCCTTTGACATCCCCTTGCTCAAACCATAAAGCACTCAACAATTCCGCGCTTTACAAGCTATGGTGTAGTATAGAATCCCTGATATACAGCATGTTGTCTCCACAATAAAGCGTTTACTCAGTCCCCGCTGGTAAATAATGCATGGTCGTGCGCAGAGGCGCGAGATGACTTTATGGGTAATATACGACGTTATGTTTGCAATAGTCATTAAACTTTGAGCGGAAGAAACTTTTTTGTTGTCACTAACGTTAAAAACGAAGTCTGTCTCTAGTCATAGTTGTGTTTCGTTCCATGCTCAAAAGTCTAACCTCTGCACTAGAGTTGAAAACCGTTTTTATTATTGAAGACCGTTGCAATTAATAGCATGTACCTTCATTTTGCAAGCACTGTGTCTGTGTTCATCATCAAAGTTAGTGGTTAGCTGGTATACCCAATATATCACATATTAAAACTAACATACAGACAAAAGCAAATTAAAAGCGAAACGTGGAATCGACATGACACAAACAGTCAGGTATTATTGTCCTTGGAGTGAAGCAGCAAAACCACTGAACAAAGCGATCGGTATTGAGTTTCTTTATTTATATGTTTAGGTCTTGGCATCAAATTACAGCAATCCTAATATGAATGATTTATGAATTCATGATTATTATCTTTATCTATTAGCAGAGGAAACTATTCTCTTTGGAACATATTATCGCGTAATGACAGGTGTAGTCTGCTCCATGTATAATCCAGGGAAAGATTCAAGGCCACAGACCATCTGGCCGTAGAAGCGCCTCCTGGTTAAAAACCTTAGAGACTAGTTTAGGATGAGCAGCTGATCCCTCTTCCGAGAGACTAAAGTGAGGATAGCCCTAATGATGATGAGGAGATGCTAGAAGAAGATCCTTGTGTTAATGTATTTGTTGTTGTTCCAGAGCTAGAGGGTAGTCGGGCGTGGTGCGGGCGGCGGCCGCGAGCCCGGCACCATGGCGACCGTCGAGGGCCGGCCGGCGCAGTACGGCGTCAGTCTACGGCAGCTGCGCGAGCTGATGGAAACGCGCGGCGCCGAGGGCATGGCCAAGATCAACGCGCTCGGCGGGCCTCAAGATTTGTGCAAAAAGCTTTACACGTCGCCCACAGATGGTGAGTCCACTTCCAGATGACCTCAAGGGCTCCATTTACGGTACGATTCGTCGGTTCAGACTAACCGAAACGACGGATTGTACCGTATATGGGGCCCTTTAAACTCCCAGCCTGCAGGTGATGCGCTTAGAAGCCTAGATACTGCTTCTGCGTGATTACTCAGACGCGAATAAGAGTCCTTGACAGTCAAGGCGCATAGCGTTTGCGAGTCCCACTTTCTGTACGCCGATCACTTTATAAAAAGTTAAACACACACTTTTATCTATCATTTTGTATTTTTTGTGTTATATTTATACTATACTTGTATTTTAATAGGATATGTCATCTAAACATCTCAATGTATGAGTCAAGTTTCTGTCATTCCGGTCTCGGTCAGGAGACCGTTGAACCGACTGAAAATAATGCAGAGGTAGAGATTGATTCCACTGCTCTTCAAACACTCCGCTCTCATCATCCCACTATTCTTATACCTAGCCAATGAAAAACATCACCATGGAATGACCTCCACGGCGTTAATTTTCAGCTGATTATAAGCAATGTGGTAAACAGTATCCATTTTTATTGAGACTGCTAACATGATTATCGTAGTTATCAAGTAATAGACCTGAGAATAGGTACGACGAGAATAATCTTAATTCACCGAGATATTCTTTTAACGATCGCTGAGAACCGCTGAACCCAGTAAACCTGTGGAATCATTAAATTCATGTAACGTCTTACCCATGGACATAACGGGGTTATTACCAATAAATCCAATAATTTCATGACATCCAATAACACTTTGTACGCTTCGTCTAAAATAAAAACGGAACATTCGTGTTTGAGGATCCCGTACACGAGGATCAGCCCTAATAGTTAGTTATCGTGACTAGGCTTGTGTTTTGTTTGTGTAACGTGATATTTAACTTTTTAATTCGATTGTACAGGCGATAAAGTCTCGATAATAGTCGTTCGACGTCACTGGGTTTCAAAAAGTTTTTCGACAATTAAAATCCGAAACATCGGTCCAAGAATAGCGCCGTTGAACCGCTCGCTCATGTCAATCGATATTGCTTCGACACCGTTTACTTTAGTATTAAAATTGTGAACACAAACAATCCATCCTGACGCTCTCATCAAATTGGACATATTCAAACAATACGTCAGCCTCGCCGGTGACCTTGCTTCTTTCCTGTAAAAATAACACTATAAACTTATCAGCGCTGTCACATTTTGAAAGTAAATTATATTTATTAGAATAACATCGACCTCACTCTTCGCAGGCGAGTAAATAAATCTTGTCCCACATTCAAAGTTTACGCACTGTTACATTATCAGTACAATTTCCTTGAAACATTTCCATTGCGACAATCTTATGTGCTTTGTCAAGTATATAATTCAGTTCAGTATTGATATTAATGCTATTCAGTTCACGAACGATATCCTTGCGAGGATAATGGCTTCGGCCAGTCGATGACTTTCAGGTCATTGTCCTGCTCAATTACTGTATTAATATTGGATGTAGATATTTCCCTCCTAAAATGTACGATATTAGTTACTTTATTGTGACTATGAATGAAAGAGTTCAATCATCATCTTATTTAAGAGTGTTACTCTTGTCGATGCTGTTGTTTTTTGCAGTATGAAAATGTCCGAAAGAGTTCAATAAAATATTTAATTTAGGACCAAAGATGACCAACGATTTTGTCTGATTCAAGATTCAAAATCATGCCACCGACGGCCCAGTCAGAACCAGAGAGCTAACTAATGTTAAGCAGTCAAACCACAGCGCAATAATTAATGTTGAGCACTCCCAGACCCAGAAATCATGCCGCGAATTTTTAAACTAAGTCCTTCCCATTGTTTTTGTAGTTACTGAATTTCCAAATTTTCCTAGTGTCACTATTCCCACGGTTTTATGTAGCTGTTTAAAGGGCGACTACTGACGCGCGCCATTGATTGGCACCCACGCGGACTGTTAGTTCTCACAATATTTAAGAATTCGCCTTCGAGTCAGACCTTGACCTGCGCCGTTATCAATCGAACTCGTGGATTATTCAAACCTACTACCATGTATTCCCCTGTTTAATGTCATGTTCTAAACCCGACGATCAGCATGTGTCAGATCCGGTAAAACTAGTAATCCCTTTGACAACTTTCTGCCCGGACGAAATAACCCTTCCGAACGACCCAGTTTCGATTCAACCCTGAGTTTTAAATAAATCCCATGCAGAAATTAAAAAACTTACCGTCCGTTCCTTCAAATTTACTTTGGGGTCACACATTGCCCAATCGTCAATGTAACATCTTAGCCAAGTAGGAATTTTGTGTTCATTATCACATTTTTGTTGGGCGGATAAGGTAACCGCAATCGACGGGAACTGACGCGGGTTTATCCCCCGGCGATGGCCCGTCCCGAACGTGCCTATCGCGTCTCCGAAGGAAAGAATACGTCGCCGGATTTTATCTCTGTCTGCCCTGATGACGGATATTCGTCTGATGTCCTCTCGTGACATAACTCTTGGTAATCCTCGGCATCTTAATATCTTTATCAAGCTTTAATACACATTTGCTTAGACATGTCTCTCTCTCTTCACGTGCTATCTTTGCGCAACACAGTTTCTGTTTGATTAAATGCGCTTACAAAATTTCTGTGCGGGAAAATAGTGTTGCATTTGGCACCGTCCCCGGACGGTGGTCTGGACAGTATCGCACCGGTGATGCTCGGGAAGTGTCGATTCTATCTCTGATAGGTACTACTGCTTATCTAGGCCGCTTGGGACCGACCCGCTATTTACTCGGTAGATACCTACGTATGTACAATCATCCGTATAAAGCTTTTATCTAAATTTGTATCTACGTTTGAAGATTCGAGTTACGTAAATTATGTCAAGTTCACAGACCCGTTAAGTATTAACACAGCTAATACAAATAACCCGAATTGAGACGTTGTAACAATGAACAGTAATGCCAAATTAGCGTCTGAAAGCGATCTTAAACTCGGCAAGAGGCTGCCAAAGCAAACAAGTCTTAATGAAACTTTTCATTCTGAAACCGAAGGAACACAATCGCGGGGCGAAATTACCATTTTGCAAACGGATTCGCTGGTGGTTGGTATTTAAAGGTTTCAGCTGAATATCTCGTTAGTTGGAAAAGTCACAGCTCGTTAGTTCCAAGCCCTGTGTGACCATTTCGCCGGTTAAAACAGCTATAAAACTGCACTTGTGTATTTTAATGGAACAGCATTTAATTTAATTCATAATTAGTATAAATTGACTTTTTAACTTTCCTTTTAGCGATTCGCATTTAGTAATAAGCGTTCAGGTTCATACTGTGAGTACGGCGCCCGGCTCGGTCGTCAAAAAGTGATTAGCGTGGTCTCACTAAGTCGCTTCAGCTTTTGGGGCTTAAAAAGCACGTCCGTGCTTATCACACTGTTATAGTGAGAAAGAGAAAAATCATCCAACGAAAGCTCAATTTTCTTAAAAACCGAAGACATTCTCGCCCCATACGAATGGGTATCAAGAGAGGCTTAATAAGGAAATTTAGTAGGATTTTTATGATAGCTCGTAACATCCACCGTTAATGAGGTCACGCCTTGTTCGCAGTGTTTTACGGTCGACATTTCGAGCTCTGCTTGATTTTGACTAGGGGCGCACTTAATTCGAATAAATGCCCCTGGGTTTACATTTCCAGAACTACTTTATTGATCTGCGCGTATCAAATATAACGCATTTCGTGTATTCTAAGAACATATAACATAACTTCAATCAGTTGAAACTATTTAAGTACATGGAACTTTTGGAAAATATCCTCGGTTTGGCTCTTCTTCATTGTCGTCACATATTAGTTGTGTCAGTTGGAAATTGCTCTGATGAACGACGCGCCTTATGTAAGGTAACAATATATTTTCTGCCTAAGTACCTACCAATTTTAGTTGGAACAAAATTTTCAACTGAGACTAACTTCAACCCTGGCTCAGTTCAACGAACCTCAATCGATACCTAAAGTACATGCTGTGAACCACACCGCAAACGCGCATGAAAAAAATATTATTAGCCTCGCAACTCGTATCTTATCGTTAAACTATAAACCATTTGTGTTATGGAATATGATTCGGTTTACCTTGCGTTGTATTTTATTAAACGTTTAGATTTGCGGTTCGTTTAGTAAATCTATTATTTATAAGGAAGTAGTTTTATTATTGTTAAGTATTACATTTCTTAGCCTCGTGCATCATCTACAATCAACAATAGTATCTACTTAAAGGATTAATTCGTTACACATTATTTCACATTCTTTCTTGAAAATTATTTAAAATACCGTTTGAGTATTTTAAATAATTTTCAAGAAAGAATTAGATTATTTGGATAATCTGGATATTAAATGAGTACAAGTTGCTGTTTTTTTATGAATCAGGCTAACTCAATTAGTACCAAGCTTATGGTAAAGATGTCACTGGTTGGTATCGCCACTACAGCTGACGGTAGGTACTATTGACGTCGAAGCTCCTCAACAATTATTCGCATCCCTAAACAGTTTTTACCACCACCATTTAAATGTTAATTGTACCACATAAATTTCATTCTAATAATTGGTCTCAAATCAATCAGTAATGGATGGAGGCTCCGTTAGACTAAATTGATTGTAAGCCATTACCATTACGCATGTGTGGTTAAATGAATCTCTTTTAATCTTACAACTTATAATAAATATGACGGTAGCTTTGCCTGCCTTCTTATCAATTTGCAAACCTGTTACTACAAAATACCTTATTTGATCTTGTTTAAATACAAGACTACCTATTATCTATAGTTTGCATGATGAGGATGTACCTACATACAGGGATTTCGCACAATTGTGATAACGAACTCTACGTAGACGATGTCGTTAACTTCAGCCATAAATAAATACAAAAATCGATGGTTGTAGTAATTTATGAGATTCTGCATTTATCAATTTGAAGAAAAAACTCATGTCTTCCAAAAATAATCGTTGCACAAACAAAAAGCTCCGAAAACCCTAAAGCTTTTTCACGACACGTTAACTTCGGATATCAACTGCTCTTATTTACGTGTTTTTAGGCTCCACTTTCGCGTGGCACCACAGCCCATTGTGGCTGATAAATTCGCTGTCACCCGAAGCGATGGAAATCCTCGCGGTACAAGGAGAAATGGCCCTACTTGCTCCGCACCGACTTTATCTAGCGAAAATATTCTTATTACTCATCTCTGCATATTACACTTGAATTCAACGAATTTTGAGTTTCAACGTGGAGCCGTGCCAAAGCTGCCATTATCATTTGAAAGTATTGTATGACTAAATTAGAGTAGCTCGATTGGGATTTGGATCGTTTATTAGGTTGTAATCTAGTCAGCTACAACAACAGGCTTTTAACCAGCATTTATAATACCTACTTTATAAATTGATGATAATTTCCATTAAGGAATTGTTATTCGTTTCTTTGTGAGCGTAGTCACCGAAGCCGCAATATAAACTGTCTATTCGAGTGAAAAGGCCCACCTGTATTTACGGACAATTTATCAAAGACTTAATTAAGAGCCCAAGGACGACTATAAATTGTTTCGGTACATTATCCTATCCATTAACTCGGAAGTTATATTCGATTTATCGTTCGAAGTACAATCTAATTTCCAAATGGAAAACCTCCGAGGCAACACCCCGCAGATTTCAACTTGACCTAGCCGCCAATAACGAGCCCTTTGCTTGACTAAGTGCTTAAAAATGCCTTTTGCAGCTTTTTACTGAAATATCAGGCTCAGACATAGTCATAAAAATGGAATATAGTCCCCCCAGCGTGGCAACTCAACTATTCAACGCCGATCACACCTCGGAACTAAGAAGGACTTGTGGAAATTCGACTCAACTGGAATGGATCGAGATAGCTAATACTCAAATCGCATTAGCTTTAATCGAGAGCCGAAGTCGAACGGACGTGTGTCACGGCGAAGACTGCGGGACGACTGAGGGAGGGGGGCGAGGCGAGGCGTTAGCACTGACGTCATCGCACCCGAGCCTCTCAGTCCTACCCTCATACGTCTGATCTTGACAGCTCATACAAATGATACGCCGTCACGTCGATCTCGAACGTGACCTATTCGACGAAACCCTTTGTTTTTTTACGCTGATGGTTTTTTCATTGCTGGCGAAATTGCTTTCCGACATGGCGTCGGGCGGGCTTTGTATGGTACCATACTGACACGTGGTACCGTAGGCAATGCTGGAACACAATGCCATGTGCTAAATTAATTATGTATTGAAAAAGATCTGAAGGCAACTTCATTTCGCTTAGTAACGATCACAATTTTTAATATTGTAAAAACTAGACCTGAGGCCTTGTCTAACGCGCTCGGTTTCTTTGGCATTCGCCATCTCATTCTCGCCATTTGACAGAAAAATATGGCGAATGCCAAATGCGTTAGACTGGCCATGATCACATAGCATAGAGGATTAGGTCGTTTCGCAACGGCCCTTGTCCCAGGCTGTATACTTCAATGTAAATTCGATGTATTAAAATCGTTATGTTGTAATTTTATGTAATAAATATAATTATCTTCTCCATCGCTGAATACACTGCACTCTGTCGCGCGGAAACTCAGTGATATACGCCCCAACCAAACTGACCACATCACTAGCATCCAATTTATCACTACGGCCAACGAAATACCCTCTAGCACGGTAAACTAAAACACAGTTCACACCCGCCGCATTATCTGCAGTAAACTGTTTCGCTGCAAGTGTTTACGTTAAACAACACTGACCAGTAATACGAGCGATTATGGCGTAATGTAACTGTTGCACTGTAAAACCATAATAAACAATGTTGCGCGTTACGTTGTTACAATAGGTCAAGCTTTCAATGTAGATACTAAATTGACACAGAATAAACTTAGAAGCAAAACCGTCATAACATATCTCAAACTCAACTCAGGAAAAGTCTGAACACAATACGTTGAATTGTATACACAAAGTTCTGGAAATTGCAAGTTTCTTTAATCTGGTTATTTAAACCCGTTCAAGGTTTTAATTTCCTTCGCCTTGTCTGCAAGCTGCAGTTTTATAATGGATCACGAAAGATTAATATTTTTTTCTAGGCGAGAAATCTTTACACTTCTGTTGGAGTGAAAATATTATTCTTTGTATTGTCTTTGCTTTTTCTACAACTGATAATGAACATTTTTATACGCAATTATGTTATTTCTTGTGGCAACTTTTTTTCGCAGTAGTGCCCTTTTTCTTGATATCTTAATTAGCACGCTTTTCGTCATCGATGAGTCATTCTTGATCGTGTCACTGCAAATCAGTCACGATTACGTCACCCCTTGACGAAAGGTCATCACGTACATGAGACGATAGTTCCGTCATCGATGCTAATGTGACTACATAATGACGAACAACGTCGTACTGACTTTATCATGGAAAATTATCTTTAGAGATTAAAGCGATTTCTTTGCAACAGAAGAAAATACTATTAAAGAAACAGAAAATGTAAGTCGTTCATTCTGGAATGTTACAGAGTGCACTTAAAGAGATGTTTTATTTGTTATGGAAATAAAGAAAGCTCCATTACGACATTGTTGCAGAAATGAACTACTTACAGCTGCACAAGAATTAAAATGTCGTTGAGCAGGGAATAGTCACAGTTTTGTTTTAGAAAGTCGTGATATTTTCTGAATTGGCGAGCTGGTGCTTGTTGATATTTGTAATTTGTTTGACAACTTTATCTTTGACAGAGACTCGAACAAGTTTAAACCCGGTTTGAAAGTAAGCTTAAAACCAACGGCAATGTTGGTTGGAACCAGTCTTATTTTTTCATACCTTCCTGAAGGAAAAGCGTGGAAAGGTTTTTGCAATTTATAATATAGTTTCTCCCTTCAATATGAATCACTTGTTTCTGGTCATGGCATTATCATCGTGTAGCATGTGTAGCTCAGCAACTTTTATGTGTCGAACCACATTAGATTCTTCAATAAATTTAATTTCATTGTCATTTATAGTAATAATGACCTTGGCTCCATAATCAAGTTCTACATGTAAAACAACGTTATTTAACATTTCATGCCAACATTTAAGCATTTGTTTTTATCTTTCGCGTCGATGACTAATTTAAAATTTTAATTTTAAAATACATTCGCACTTGAATAACCTTATTCGCGTCCGTTACGATTGAGCATTGTTTGTATACATTTGCATTAAAATGTTTTTATATCTCAGTCAAAACGGGTCTTCATTTCCGACTGTTTGTCCGATTCACCACTTGTTTTCAGTTTAGATTAAATATGGTTACCAGATGGAAAACTAAAAACGCTGACTTAAAACCCGATTTGGAATTAACGAATTCGTTCGTCATCGATTTTTTTTTTTAGTTTCTATATCGGGCCAAACTTTAGTTTTAAAAATCTGGCATATTAGGGCAAATTCTGACATATATTAAGCCATGTCTACATACTTTACGGATAGGAAAATTGGTTCTTGACCCATCTTTAACACAATAGGATTTTAGACCAAATTTTTCTACAACTTAAATGTTCCGAAACGCTCGTCGTTTTAACCCTAAACCCTAATTTGAAGGCGTGCAGCATCCTTTAATCTGCCGTGTTTACCAAACCCAGTCAGTCCGAGCTAACGGACCTATATTTGCGACCAGAATATCCGATGCGGTTCAACTGTTTTAACTCTGCGGAATCCGCACCGCCCGACGTTAAACTTGGTATTCACAGAGCTAGTTTCAGTTAAGTGAAGTGCACTGATTGGAGCACCGTGTTTCTGTGTCTGTCGCTAATTTTATTCTAAGGAGTTGTAGGATTAGTAATCGTGTTTTTTTTTTAGTAAAAGCTTATGGAAATGTTATCATTTCATTTCCTTTGTAGGATTACTAGTTTATGAGTTTTCACGTTGAAACGGTAGGACGGATTTTGTTCAAATTCATAATGAAGATAGCTTAGATTCAAACATAGCTTATCTTTTATCCCGGAAAATAGTATAGTTCCCGCGGGATAGAGATAACCGAATTCTACGCAGCCGGATTTGCGCTGCGTGCAACAGCTAGTGGATTATAGACAACAAAATGTAGGATATTAGTACAGCTACAGAAAATACGAATTGTCTGGCGAAATGAGACAAAACATAATAAAGAGAAAATATCCGCTTTAGATCCGGAAAATCGTCGCGCAGCCCCGGTACTTAAGGGATAACAAGCTCTAGAATAATTTCCTAGTAAAGAATCCCCCAATCGCAAACTTGGCTTCAACAGCACTCCGACGTATTAGCTAATTCTTTATCGGACGTAATAAAGCCAAGGTCGAGAGTCCGTCCAATGACATCATAAGGAGTTTATCCAGCAATGCTGGGGACCTTAGCAAATAAACCAGAAATTTATGCCGGAGCGGGCCCAACGCCGCGTCCGGTTCGGCCTCGTTTTTGCCCTCGAATCAAATCGACGATGACGTCACCCCCACCCCTCCCAGGGAGCGACACCATACCCCCCACGATAGGGATATGGCTTTCCCCTCCTTGCATAGCTCTCTACTGTACCGCGGCTCATGTAGGCATACGAGGTTTTTGGAATTTTCAAGCTTTACTACTGAAAGGATAAAAAATTACTATTGTTTAAATTTTAAAGTCTCGCTGCGCTGCAGAAAATTTATCATTTAAGAATAAAAGTTTTTTGCTTTGTTTGGAAAATTATACCCCAATCTATAAAGGTAATTTTGAAAGTTTAACATTTCTCATTTTCTAAGCTTGTCTAGTATCAACAGTGAGTCAAACAAAGACAAACATTAGCTAGATATTATTAATGTTTAATCTGCCCGAATAGTTGATTTGTGTTTGCCAATGTTATTATCCTTGTAGGCTAACAAAAGCCTTAAGTAGAGCAAAACTCGCGAATGCCCGAGCCCCCGCAAAAACAAGCAAGTCCAATACGGTTCCCAAACGGGACCCTTCGATACACAAGCCGCCGTGTCCAGTGAGTCGGCGGGAATATAAATAGCCGCAATGATTTAGGCACAGCAGACGTTCATTAGGCAATGGAGGAAACATCAAGCTTTAAACTTACAAGTGTGCTAGCTAACTATAGCACCACTAACGCAGAAACAAACCAGGTACAAAAGGTTTATGATTGAACACACGCAGGTATTTTCGTACCTCCTCATATTAATGCTCAGATTAAAATAAACTTTGGCCCAACGAAAGATGTACTTCCGAACGCGTTAAACAAATAACCAAAATGTTCTCAACATGCGTAATCTTCGGGGGAGCGTTATTGAGGTGCTCCATCATTTTATTTACAGCTCTTACAGGTTAATGCGGTCTGCTCGGTAAACTCCGGGAAACAATCGCGTTATTTTTAACCGGTTCATATGCTCGGTGCCGCGAGCACGCGCTATTACATCCACACGCTGTGTTCGAATTAACTCCAGTTTCTTCCGCGACTCAAAAGTTCACAGTCCTATAATGAAAACATAAACCGTAACGTGGATTCTTTCTGAACTCTTGATACGAAACAAAACATTTTTATAAGGATCGCTCGCCATCAATTCCGGTCGGAGTAAACTATCATACTGAATGATCCATTAGAATAAGTCGAAGAGATTTATAAAACTTTGTCGGCGTGCTTTGAATAATTCCCGTAAATCCTGCTGTGCGTTCCGCGTCACGTCCGTTATAAATTGAACCTTTGAAAAGCTCCGCAAACCCCCAGGCATGAAAGAGATTCCAACAAACACGGAAATTAATACGCTCTAAATATTCACGAACGTTGTTAAATTTAACGCGCGATTAATTTAACAATAGGTAAAAGTTACATAACAGCGTGACGTCAACATGCAACCCTGAATTAATTATCTGCCGTCATATCGTAACGTTTAATAGGCACAACAAACGAGATCAACGATTTTACAGAGTCAGTACGTCCGTGTTTAATGTGCCCTAATTGCAGCGAACTCGTAGGTGGCAATTATGGACGTGACCCCGGACAGGAGTCAATTGGGGAACTGAGTATTTAAGTTGCCGTTTTAGCAGTTGGCCCATTAGTCACACGATTACTAATGTTACTGTTAGACACATAGAAACGGATTCCGAGACACGGACCGCGACGTGCGAAAATAGAACACGGGTACTATGTGAGCGCCCTGTGTGACGCCGGCCGAAACGACCGTCCCGCTCTATCCCACGACCTGGACAATATAACTTTCCTGTTTCACCGCGTTCAGTTCATTGTTTCGCAGCATAGCTGGCCGGTGTACTGAAATAGGTCGGGAGCGTCCGAAACAGACCGCTCTTGCTATCGAAAGCCACCGCGAGGTCACTGCCGGAGAATTACAGAATTAAGACACGAGCATTACGACTGATATATCTTTAAATCGCAATTCTAATGCGACATGTAACTGTCGCAATATTATCGTACCAATATCTCCCTCCTCAGCAGATCAAATTATCAATCCTCTTGGGTGTCTTATCGTTAAGTTCAACACCGTCAAACACCAGATTACGAGAAACATTACACTTGCTTGCATTTATGTCGGAGTAATCTTAGGGTTCTTTATTATCACCGCACTAACATTCGCATTAATGTTTGCCGTATTAAGCAATCAGCCGATTGTTTTCATAACTGTCGCTCGAGTTGCGTAAATCGTTTACATTCGGGCACGTTTACTGTCGTCGCAAAACAAAACTGTATACACCTAATGGACGACATTAAGTATGCTCGAGCGTAATTTCTATTCTCTTGTAATAATTCTCTTTATTTCGCTGGATTGTCTGGATTCATGACGGCGCAGACGTTAAAACCATTTCACTGATTAGAATTTTGTTTGGTCTTATTTTATGACACTGAATATAAAGTTTTTATCTAAATAAGTCTTCAAATCTCCATGATTGCTAGTAATACTAGATAGTGCTCTCGGTATCTTGATAGCATCTAGGAATCCTCAGTATTTCTTACATGAGACAATGTCCAGGCTACTTTCCAACGGGCGCCGGGCGGGCGATTTTTCAGACGTCCTTCAAGCACGCAGGGAGTGGCTAAGCGCACTACGTTACTGCTAACAACGCTAGATAGCCACTTGCTTCTACCTCCACCCACAGTTTGATTTATTTATCAGCACTAGAGCTATTCTAGCTCATGTATTTTCAGTTTTGCTTTGCTACGTATTTCTAGAAAATGTGAAGGTCTATCTGTGAATGTCCTACCTCAGCTTATCACGCCCTAATGCCTCATGAAAGGAGCGAAGTAAATCGCTGTATGTTTAGCTTATTTATTCGCATCAATTGCACCCATGGCATTGATATTGGTGAAGGGCATGAAGAAAGATCAGTCATTGCTAATCACCGGTCACTCCAAGGTGTTGAACTACATGACCTTGTTTACATAAATATAATGGATTTTTTAAAGAATAACTTCGAGATATTGTACTAAATCACGTCAATATTAAATTAACCCCTAAAATAGAATCTGAGCTGAGACTGTTGATTTTGATAAACGGGAATGCAAGTTCAAGGTCGGTTTCAAACGAATGGACAGGGGTTGAATTAACGTGCGATGTATGAGTGTATTCATTTTGCATGAACACGGTGGACGAAATAACAGAAAGCGAAACATTGCTTATAAAATATGAGCATACCAACACGATTGTCGACATAAATAACGAAGATGAAATTAGCAATACAAATATGCAAAACACAATCCATATTATTATTACAATTTGTACGATTGAGAGCAAAAAGTACCAAATATTCCGTTAAGTGTTAAATATGGATTTTTGCCTTTGCCCTTTGCCGGCTGAAAGGCGTCCCTTTCTGGTAAAATCGCGTGGTTTTCATGAATTTTGATGAGTGCCGATTTCGGGTCGCGCCGAGGCCTCCGATAAGGTTATCCCTGCTTCACGCTTGACGTTTTTACGTTTCAGATCTGCAACTTATGACTTTTATTCAATAGTATTACTTGAATGTTCGTAGAAAAGCATATACCTGAATATAAATGGATTTGCACTCGAGAAGGAAAAGTTTTGTCACTTTACAAAGGCCGAGGTGTATCTTTTAGAATGACCATGAAAGTGAAAATAAACGATTTCAGAAGTCGAGGGGAGATTTAGAGGAAATAAATGGGGTTAGCGTCAGTGGTTTTTCATCTTTAGACAGAACTCCATTTTCCCATGACAGATGAAAATACATTTCCTACGCTTTTCCACTTACAGCAGTACTAAATGCCATGTTTCGTCCCAGGATTGAGAAAAGAAAGTAGACGTTTCGTTAGGTCGATACGTTTTATGAGCTCGAAAATACTTGTGAAAGAAAATCAATGGTACCAACGTTGCCAAACTTCTGTTAGGTTCGCTTTAGCTTCTGCCTCGCTCCTTTGCGCCGTTGCCAGCGACCAGTTCAGGAAGAACCCTAGGAGCTCATTCACACTATCACAACTTAGAGCCGAGCAGAATTTGCCTTGAACATTGCTGTATTATCCGTAGTTTTTAAGTTTAAACGAATTGTTATACGCATAGAAATATATGAAGTGTGAACTGATGGAACTTTAATTAAGGTTCGTAATAGGACTGCAGTTACTGAAACACTAAAGCAAGTTGGGTAGGAAAAGATACAGGCCAAACTCAAACTTTGCAATAAAGCAAACTTTGTGGATACTCCTCTGTATTACGAAATACATTCCCGGGTTGTTAACTTTAAAGTCCCTGTACAGATTCATGCAACGAACTTGGTTATGCTAAGTTAACTTCATCCCCAATAGTTGGACGTTATGCTCTATGATTTGATTAGTGATTACACTTACGTTGAAACCAGATACGCTTCTAGTTAGTGTTCTTATGGACACCTCAATACGTCATGTTCTATGTTGCTAGATTCGCCTTGGAATGCAAAATCTCGGGAACAATAATTTTATTCATATGATTCATGCTAGTTTCATCATACGTGAAGTCATATCTGCAAGCTGCGGCACTGCCGTGTCATCTATATTTCTGCTAACATGATTGCATCGCTTTATGAACATTCTCTTTCCTTTCATTGTAAAGCTTTAGACAATGTCTTCAACACGAATACAACTTTGCTACTTGCACGGCTAAGCAAGATATGTGGTATCTTTATGATATACTTGAGATTAATAGGCGAGGTGTCGATAGATTCGTATTAACCCAGATATTCACAGAGCATAACGCCGCAATAAACCTTGTATGGCCAACGGGCGATAAATTTAGATGACCGTCCAATAGTTATTCCAATGGTTAAGATGGTCGTTACTTAAAATTATCGGAAACTAGCGGTTGGTCGTTTGATACTAGTAGAACTCTCTATGGCATCTAATGGATTTATAATGATCTGATAATAAATGTTTTTTTTTTGTTTTTTTTTTTTTTATACTTGTCTTGTTTGATTATCAGTTTCAACCATCACGTTGTTGCTAAATAAATATTTCTGTTATATCAGCGCTTTGATGTGTACAATTTCTAACAGTTCATTGGCTTCCAGTCGTGCCCTTTGTAAGAAGCAAGTAGGAAGCTCCGACATTCTGGCCGCGTACCGTTGGCACACGCACCGGCTCGATTAACGTTGCTGCTCCTGCTAACGGTACCTACGCTGCCACTACTGTTTGTAGTTCAGCATGTACGTGCCCGTTCACTACGGACTATTGATAAATGAGAACTGAACCAAAATAATTTATTATCTCGCAACAGATTCTAGTCGTCGTATATCATCGGTGCATATTTATGTCGGATGTTGAGACGATCTCGGTCAGCGATTGCCGATGACATTTCTCACATGTGCGCATTAGCTTTTGGAGTTTCTGATAACATATACTTAACGAGTTTAAGTTGCTCTTAATTTTTTATAAGCAGTTGCAACGCTCCATAAATCATGTCCAATCCACCTTTATTTTCATCTTTACCATATTTGTTCTCTTATTTTATGTTCCATAATGGTGCCGTGCGTTTCGTTCGGCAACGGTGCTCGCATTTTGTATCACTAAACCTGTTATTTGTTATACAGCCCCTTTCTGAGAATCGAGGTTTGCAAGGTTTTGTATACATCGCTATATTTTGCTAGTCGTTGCAGATGTGTCCACAACATTATCTCTCTCGCAGAAATCTCGTAAATAGTCAATGTCGCCTATATATTCGTAACCCGCACTGCTAGGCGCTAGAGCACTTCCCAAATGAGACTAGCGGAGTCGTAGTTCCCACGCGGGCCTGCAGATTAGGAGGTTAGCCAAGAAAGTATGAACTCCTATTCGCCGAAACTTCTGAACTACATTCAGTTGCGAACTGACGTCAAATTTTCCAACTAACGTAACTCCGCTAACAAGATTTCGTAACCCATAAATAAGTTATTATCTTAACCATCACCTATTAACTAACACGAATGTAATATTTGATTACTTCCCTGCCATTTAGGGCGTGAGTACTTATACTATGACAAAGCAATTACAGCTCGCAACTTAATTAGCCCGGGATCGCGTCGCGTCACGTAAAGGTGGCGTTTACCCTACGAATTAGGGTTGGCAAAAATAATAACCAAGAGAAAGTTCAGCACGAGAATGGAAAGTTTTACACACTATGTGACTATTGAGATAACGATAATCTTCTTTATGTTCCACGTCCGTTCCCGTACGTTGAGGGACATTTCGTGTAAATTGGGACGTTAAATGTTCCAATAAAGACGAAATAATTTCATTAAATGTGCAATTTTGGAGGGAACCTAAAAGAGAATTACAAATGAAATGTAATTCTTTCCAAATCAAAGAATCTTTCCTCGACCCAACCATCAATCCACAGCGATCACATAAAAAATGTTGTTGAAATAATTTCGTGAAATAAAAATTCCTCCTCGTAGGTTTTGTAATCGTTGGAAAGCGATAAAAACCCGAAATACGCAGCCCTCTATCTATTCACGAAGATGATTTTATTAGACACTTACAAGGAAGGCGTCGTAAAACGCTCGGAAAACCTTAATTTGAAAGGCATTCGTATCGACTCCGAAGGAAATTACATTATTATCTGACAATAAATACTTTTCACGCTCAAATTAATCTAATGATTCGTGTTAAATTTTGATCTTTGGCCTCGCAATATTGATGTTAAAACTAAGTGAAACGTTAAGTTTCCTTATCTCAACACAATTATGTCATCGATATAAGAGACTGAGCAACAGCTTTTCCGTTGCAGTTTAGTGTTGAAGGTGTGCTTAAAACGTTTTTTTTTTATGTCGGAAATAAAGATATAAATCGTATAGGTGATAAAATAACAATTTTTTATAAATCTTTTCTATTCACTGCCTAATTACGAACCTCGTCACCGCGACATATTGCTCGATGAAAAAGCTCTCATTATTTTTAAACAAATAGCATCATCAATCTCCTCCATAGAAATAGTGACAAACGAGCCATAATATCCACGTGTCGCTTTAAAAATAATCAACACCATCACGACACGGCAAGGAATCGGCCGCATGACTCCGTGACGTGCATTTGGACGTCAATGCGGTCGACGTGACGTCAGATTCTAGAGATGAATCTATTTGAGATAACTATCAGATGTTTCTGATACTTGGATTATAGATAATGGAGAAATGTCCTTATTCGCAAGCTCTTTTTTTTTGTCGTCGCAAGATCTGAAATGTTCAAATGGCTATCGTTCACTTGATTGAGCTCTGTCAAAGCACACTTGATCAGGGTTGGAATAGTTTACAGCTTAAAAAGGTTTTCGGAATCAAAACGCAAGCTGTCAAGTTGATTGTAATGTGAGATGAAACTTAAAATCAGGAGAATCCAATAGTCAAGGAGAAGACAATACGTCGATACATACAGACAGAAGGAAAACAGACTGTTCGCGGTTATTAATTACAAGGATACCTACACTTTCCTTGTATGCCCCCTTCTAATCAGCTTTCTTACGCCTGAAGGTCGCATGACAAGCAATCCCACGTATGCGTGGCATTCGTACGTCCCGTTGTATGTTACGAACTATTCTAGTCGAGACACTACGTCATCACCTCTCATAAGAATTAGAGAAAAAGCTTACTCTTATTATAGTTTATGAGTTCTGCCGTTGGTGCTGTGCCCGTTGCTATTGAAAGTTTAGAATTGACGAATGAAATTATTACATTATGTGCACGATTATAGTTTTTCACGCTTATCGAACGTCATAGATGTCTAGATTATTTCAAAGCATCGCTTTTTTCTAAACGTTTCGACGCTGTGTTCTTGTAAACGGTTTTTTAATTGCTGTCGCCCATTTTTTATAAAATTTCTCTGAAAATTCTGTTTTTCATTATATTGCACCAGCATGTTATAGTTTCGTTACGAACTTCTATTTCTATTTAATTTTAAACGTCCCATTTATTGGAACTACGTTTAGTACTGTCATTTAAACTGACCTGGATTTCAGCTTCATCTTAGAAGTGCATACCTGCGATTCTGAATGTGACTCGCTCCTTAAATTGGATCTGACGTTAGCTAAATGGGATTGAGCGGTGCGGCTGCGCCGTAACCGAATCAAGGGTGAAAGCTTGAACGGGTTTCAAGGCGCTCTGTCAATGGATGTTTTTTTTTTTAGTTTTCGCATCTGCAGCACACGAGATTAGAACTGACTTTGCAATATTTTCAACGGTCGCTGGACTAGATTTTTGTGTAATGAACGTGTTGCTACTTATTCAATGATATTCCTTAAACTAATCTCGTATGTTTCGATCTTATAACCATGGCCTTCAAGAAATCTATTAATTTACACATTTACACCAGAGTCACCATTGCTCTTCCTTTCACTTTGCTTATTCTTTCACTAGATATACATCCACAATAGTTCTTTCACCACCAGCATAGAACAGTGGAAGCTATTTAGTTCCCGCTCGAACATCAATGTGCGTTCATACGTCGGCTGTTTCCGTTTCAATAAAACTTTATGCTCATCGTTTAAGGACGGCTTCGATGTTTTCATATAATCTTGGCTCATATTGTTGCTTTATTGTTGGAGTTAGTTTATCATCAGTTTTGGTTACAATTTCATCAAGCTTTTTCATGTGGTCAGGTCAGTGAAGCTTATGTTTGTGTTTAACCAAAATAAAGTCTTTATGACAATAGCCACGTAAACTTTGACCTATTCCGCTTATCTAGAGTAGGCAAAGTTCATCCCAACTTGTGGCTTGGTCCGTCCAAAAGTTTTAGAGATTAATAACCAAGCTTAACCAACCCGATTGTTGGATATTTTCGCCCAAACACACGTTTGTGTTGAGTTAAACTCTTATCATTACTCATGTCTTTGGTTAGGCGGTGCTTGGTGCTCTGCAAGTTATGGTAACTTTATGAACCAAGCTGACGAGACAGAATTTAAAACAGGCTTTCAATTTCATTCAAGTGGTCACAGGTCGTCCTTGACTGCGACTGGAGGAATAATACCCTACCTAAAGCTCGAAATTTTAGGAGCAATCTTCCACGACTGTAGACGATTAAATCACTCTTATGCTGAGTTTGAGGCTGATGGTTACGCAAAGTTGTATGTACCTACTTTTACCATGTTTACCTTATTCTCCTGTAATTTATTACTGTTGGTGAATATTCTCAATGTTATAATGCTTTTAATGTGTTCCCAATACCTGCCACGGTATCCAATTCTTTACCTACATACCGCCATTCCCTTTATACTGTCACCCACAAAACCCCTCCTACTAAATTCGAAGGTTTGACGATAGCATCTATTAAAGATTAAGATACGACAAACTTTCTTTAGAAAGGAATGTTTTCATAACAAAAAAAATATCAAGGGAATAACGGCATTTAAAATTATTTAGGAGCGTATATTTCCTTCATAGTAAACATCAAAATGTAGCTTGTCAGATATGTTGTGTTTGTATCATGGATAGAATGTTTCCTTTGAGTTAATCTGCTTTCCCTTAGTTTAACAGAGTAGATTTTTTAAAAATTCCGTTCTTATCCTGCCCCATAAACTTCAAACAGTGGTTAGAGCACCTCCCGTATCAAAAGCTGATTTCAGAGCTTTACATAATATTCAGTTTAATCCGAGTCCACTCGATGCATCGGGCCAGATCCCGAATATAATCCTCTTGGGATGACCACCCATTTCTTACCGCTACAATTCCCACTCTTCTCCTCAAGACACAAGGTTCTAATTCAGTTCAACTCTACATTCCAACACCTGCCAATTTATATTGTGTCGTATCAACTGAGATACAAAGTTCATTACAAACCAAATCGCCGCCAGAATAGCGGAAGCTTAAGCCCCTGTCTAAATATAATATTTTGCTCTACATCTGTAAACTTATTTATACTCCGTTATGTTGATAATGGATTTATTTAATGCTCGGTTAACTTGGTTATTTGATGTCGATTCGTCAATATTGTCTCTTAGAAAGCATTAGGCAAATATTTGTTCTTGATATTGACTATTTGGCCTACTCCGCCGTGCTTTTAGATCGTTAGTATCGGTTCGAAGACACGCTTTGTAGGTTTTTATAGTGTTTTGTAACGTTAAGTAGAAACAAGGACTTAATCTATAAATGTTCAAAGGTATATTGACTTAGTACGAGTAGGTCAAATATAACGTAAAAAAAATGCTGAATCACTAAACAGTCAACAATGATGAATAGGAAAGCAGTTTTTTTTACTACCGTCATACAAACCGTAAATTAACAGGACATACCTCGTAGTCGAGTAAAACAATTGTAGCAGCTACTGGAACCAAGCCCAAACTGTGCCAGTAAATACATCATTAGCATGCGCTTGCTCTGCTATTTTGAATAACTTCAACAAGGCACTTTCGTTGCATACAAACTCACTGTTCATGACATGGTAGGGTTTTATCTAACCTACTAAAACTACGGCTTCAGGCTTAGGGTTAAATCAGTTCACCTAGACATGCGACATTTTATCAATGGTTATAGTTATAAGGTAACTGTATTACAGAAGCTAATATAGATAGACATATTGAGTCTCATTGATCTGAACATTCAAGATAAGAGTATTCAGCTGTAAACCGATACAATATCGATAGGGGTTCCGTGTAAAGGTTTAACGATCTTACGTAAAAGGTCGTGCTCTGCGGTTTACGATAGGTATCCAGCGGGCCGTGCCAAAATACGTAAACGTAAAATGTGTTTTTTGCGGCGATCCAAAAGTTTCGACACATTCCCTCGGAGTTTTTTTTTTCGATGTTCAGTTTCTTGATGGGGTTGCGTTCCGATTACTTGTGCGGGTATAGATGTTGTATTATTTCTTGAGAGATCCATCTACTAATATGAGCTTTGAAACGGAAGACACCTGTTGATTTGTAAGTGATGTTTTTAAGCTTGAGCATAAATGAAATTCCTTGCATTATGATATAATCGTATTTGATCTTGGATTCTTCTTACCTATTCCAAACTCCACCTGAAATTATGTCCTTTGAGGATAGTCCGCACGTTCCGCTGGCCGACACGTAAGGGCCCTTGCGCACGATTTGCTCCTCCGATAGGCTAATGCGCACCTTTGTGTGGAGGTGCTACGTGCTGACTGCGAATCAGGTCCTCTCCGTTATATTAAAGCCTTCTAAAAAGCGATTTCCATCACATTATTTCATGTTGGATCAGCCTTTTCTAGGTATTAATTTTTTTTGGTGCTTCACGTAGATCGTTTAAATTGCGACTATTAAGTTGAATGACAATGACTTCTTCCTGCGTGACACATTTGTGGGTTTTCACAATCACAAGCATCCTGCGCGTCACATTGCGTTCGCTTGCGCGCTAAAGTAAGCTAAACATGATCAAATTCGAATAAAACCTGATAATGCAGATTAGACAGGAAATTGGGTAAAACTAGCATGATTAAGCATTCCACAACTTCTCATTGAACAAATTGGCTCTAGTTGGTAACTTTTCTAAAAGTTCCCGTTCATCTTCCACCCTGTCTTAATAGTGTTGAATAATGAGGGATCGATTTGACGCCGGCCCTACGTAGAGTAACCTCGCTCGCTCCCTTGGCTGTCCGCTATCGACTTTGTCTTTCTATTTCCGTCCACCGTCAGCCAGACAGCTGTGCTTCGATGACGCTTCATCAGTTATTCAGATGAAGATAGCTCCTATTGTAACCTCGACGTTAACTGCATTCAACAGTATATCAGCATTCTAAAAAACTTCATCCCTTTTTTTAACAACTCCATCAAGTTCATGTTCAAAATTCCATGAAATTATAAATTAAGCATGCATGCAATTCTACCAACTCCAAGTTATTCATGATCAATATTTCATTGTATATCATGCGGTAGTTCTTAGATAAGCGAAATCATTGGATAAATACCTAGAACGCTTCGAACTGTTTTGGCAACACATGCAAGGTCTAACAATCGATCAGTGATGTTCGAATCAAGACCAATTTAACTGACATCAAAAAGGTTTAGCCCGTCTTATACAAAGGTGGTGAATTAGACGTTCCAAATTGTAATGGGAAATTAGATTAATCGATTTGTGCTTGTAATAAATTTATTATTATGGGGTAGGTACCTACGAAAGTGTTATAATTGTGTTTGGTTGAGAGTTCCAGTTCAGCCGAGTACAAATTAGGTATATGACTAGCGTTTTCACATGTTGTTAATGTTAAGTATTCTGGCTAATCATTGAACGATCTAACATCGTGAACTTTCCGTCGCTGGGCGATTGTAGCCTAGCAACAAATCGACGCCAACGGCTCTGCAACCTTGTTTACACGAGCCTAATATATTGACTGGCAAGTTAAACTAACTTAACCCTGCAAAAAGCCTTTACAAGGTAAACCCGCCCCTTGTCACGTCGGCTGACACGTCGCACGTTGTATGTTGAAATAAAATAGCACCAGCTTTAATAAAACATGAACCTTTAATATTATCCTAATGTTTCAGTCAAAGGTTTGCGTTAGTCATTCAGTGAACGGTCGGCTGTTTCACCGG
Organism: Clepsis dumicolana; assembly: GCA_963691665.1. Lineage (NCBI taxonomy): Eukaryota > Metazoa > Arthropoda > Insecta > Lepidoptera > Tortricidae > Clepsis > Clepsis dumicolana. The sequence goes on along the minus strand of OY829528.1, from coordinate 7,085,016 downwards.
GAGCATTGACTATTCATTGTAATACTCGTTTAGTTTCATTTCTAACGCCATCTATAACTTGAACTGTTGTAAACTTTCTACCGTGTAATAAATGTCATGTGTAAACATTATCTCCCGCCAGGCTTTACAGTGCGAGTAGTGCGACTGACGTTTAGAAAGCCAGGCAACCGGCAGAGGAAAGTCACTATCTAAACATAGGTCTTGAATAATTCCGCAATTATTTATCCCGTGAAATATTGGCGCCAAAAACAATTCGTTGGCGCCAAATAATATGACTTTTATTCCGCTCCCGAGCTCCGTTCGACGTAGGTATCATTCGACTCTGGTAATTTTACTTGTATGTTTGCGTTAAATATTGTTCTGCGCCGCGAGATGTTCCCTCGTTGCGTCGATTTATTGTCTATAAACTAATTATATTATGTTTTGTGACTGCTCACGTTGTTCGTATGATTTGTTTCATTTGTTGACTTACATGCATATTAATTGTGGCGGGCGGCGAGCAGAGTCAATATTTATTTTCTGAATTATTTTTCTCTGTTACTACCACTTTACGATTGGCAGCCGCCAGACAAAACCCGCACCGCAATATCACGTTACCTTTCGTTTGTTATAAGAATAAAAATATTTGTGTGTTCTACTGTTATTCATTAAAGCATTATTACCAACTGTTTTATATTTGTTTGACAATCGATGCGGAACTTTACAACCGGTACTCGCGCCAATCTTACGCTGAATACGAGAGTGTGGGAAGCGTCTTATGGCTCATCTATTATGTATTTGGATTTTGTTCAAGCAACCGAGAAATTCACGAACGATTTTTTTTTCTTTTTTTTTTAAACTTTTTTGTGTTATATTTAACTCGTATTATTGTGCACTTCAGAAACAAAGACTATTTTGTGGATGTTATCCCGATGGTGAGATAACATACTCTTTAGAAATTCAAAGCAAAAAGTGGTATGCAAGTTAAAACAATACATGTTTAAACAGACGTTATTGACATGAATCAGGGTCAACATGATCGAAACGAGTAGTGGCTGTAAACAAAGCTACTTTAGGAATTATTGAATTTGACCGATCAGCTTGCCGACTTGTCCCGTCTAGAGAGTTTTACGATAATTGTACGAACCCATTACACATACAAGTGCACTTATTTTTAGGATGAGTGAGCTCCGTTCATTGGCTTCGGTGTTTCATGAAATTACTATTCCCGTGTATCCGGTGTGAGTAAAGTAAGCCTACATAATTGCGATTCCGTTCGTGAATGCACCATTGTCTGAATTCGTAAAGCACGTGGTTCTCATTGTTTTCTTTCTCATAGTCGTTTTCATGCTGGGGTTTTCTCTTTTATTCTCAGCGGCATTATTACGGTTTTTTGTTTTGTTTCGGACGTCTCTAGTTTATCGGTTTCTTTCTTTACATCATTACGACATTCGATTCACAAATAAATAGATAACCTGCAGGTTCTTAATACGTTTCTAAGTTATTACAGCTCAATTTCCCAATAATAGTTAACCTATATTAGAACCACAGGACCCCAATTTGTATTCCCTTTTGTATAATATTTAAACTGCTGACTTGTATCTAAACTTTTCAGCCTGAAACCATTTCATCAAGCTCAGCGATCTCTCTTTAAAACCGTCGTCGCTCATTACCCTCTCCGTCTGAAGCACTTTATTGGCTAACACAGTGCAGCCATTTATTGACAAAGTGTTCTCTGATACCGGCAGCACTAAAATCATCCGATACATCTAATTTTACACCGTAGCAAGCGGAGTTAATACTATCGACACGTTGGAGGCCAATCGCATTACGTGCGCTCTTGTCACTCCATTATGTAACTATCGTTGCCTTTCGATGTATTTATAGCCGTTCCCGCAGCCTTCGCAGCCCTTGCGTTATTGCATTTAACACTAAAACTAGCTCGTTTTCCTGAAATAACCTTCGCAAGTATCCTTATTTTAGAAATAGTTCCTAACTTACTCTATACTTCAATACGTACCTATTTTTAGTAATTTATTCTATTTATGTTGGTTTTTTTGAACATTGTTATCATTTTTATTACAATACTTAAAATGATTATGAAAAGTGGCCGTGATATTTAGATTTCAAGCCGCAAATTTGTTATGATTACTATACTTATCTAAAGCTTATAAGTGGCATCCTGAACCTTGTTCACATTAATCAAGGTTTATAATTTGGATGGAATCAAGGTCGCAGTAAATTCGTAGATGTAAGCAGATAGGCTAATGATTATTACCTTTGTACACACTGTCACGTAATTTTGTATTGTAGGTTATAATTACTCGTCTAGCTTTACTTGCTAATAACACCGTAATCTTCCCCATTTGTTGTTGTTTTTTGTTATGTTAACTAAAGCTTTATTACTTAAACTGTCTGTTGCAGATGTCTTAAAAGATTCAGTGAGTTTAAAAGTTACTTCTCCTTTTAACTCGTTTTATAATGAACAATGTTTACGTTTGCTACAATAAAATGCATCAGAAACCATCTTACGTAAGCCGGCTGCCACTACGATAGTGGGCAGGTAATTTATTTTCTGCGAAACACTCACTGACTCACCGTCGTCTAGTTTTTATCTTATGGTTATTTTCGCTTTGCACGTTAAGTTGGGCAATTGTTTTGGTTTATTGGAATGTTTGAGAATTGTTCGCGTTTCATCTAAAGTAGCTATTCTTTCATTTAGAAATGAACCATTATTTATACTTATCACATTGCATCACAGAACATCCTATCGAAGATTCAAATTGTTATAATCATCACAAGTAAAACCATTTTTCATCACACACACCGTATGTTAAGAATAACCCGTGTTATTATACCTACAGACGCAACTTCGATTACAAAAGCGGAGTGTTTACGTATAGCTTGTTTGTCTTCGTCCTTTATCCATTCGCTTAGAAGTCTCGAGATGAGAGGCGATAAAAATAGACCTTTATGCAGGCGAAAACACTCGTACCTTTTAGACTACGTCATTATGTTGCTGAAACCCGTTTATCTAATTTTAGTTTAGTCCTTGGTAAGGAGGCGCTTGAATTTTGTTCGCAACTATGACCTTGGTAAGATGGATCGAGTGATTTTTTACTGAATCCGGTGCGATATCCACAACATTCAGGTTTTAGATATATTTTTTATTGTGTTTTGAAATTTACTGACGCAGTTATATCAAAAATATTAGCTTTTCTTCAAACTGGTTCAATTTGTAATCTCCAATTTCCTCTCCGTTGACGCTATCGTCTCGACAATGCTATTGAGTAAATCTTCTGCTTTACACTGTCGTCGATATCTAGGAACAATCAGCAATAAACTGCCACACAAAATTAACAATTAGGTCTATGAAATCAATTTTCCTTTCGATATAATAAGGGTCCCACGTCCTCCCACACACATGGTTAAGTATATCATTATAGGTGCTCTAAGTAAGGGTGAAAAATATTTTTACACACATTTCTGAGCAAGTTACTTACCGCGCTTTTTTAATCCTTCATCTTTCAAGAATCTATCTCATCTAATTCTGTTAATAAAGTTATCATTGTTGCTGACTGCACATGTAAAACATTACTTTCAATCAATATAAGAGAGTCTCTGTTAACCATGCAATGGTAATGGAGTCTGCTCTTAATGTTCGCGATAAGGTTGCAGTCTCAGATCTCCTGGAAAGATTGTTGATGCTCAAAACGAGATACTTGATACAAGTGCTGCTGATTATAATTTGTAATATAATGAAGTGTACCTGGAATTTATGGTCTTCCGATCCGCAATCCTTAAGTACGCCTTTAAAAGAAATGTTGTTATATTGGTTCTGCGTAAGACGTTCGCATGTAGGAGCCGTGCTGTGTATGTATGTAGATCGAAGTGCCTTATACATTTTTCATATCATTTTCGGCCTTAACCCGAGTCCTCATCCTGCCCCTTTTGTCTTCACGTAACCGAATATACCTGAATAAGTTTATTAATAAAGCGGATCTAAAAATATTCGTCCTCACAAAAGGGTTTTTTTTTTCAATAAGTACTACGATTAGTTTTTTTAAAGAACCGTGTATTTCTTCCGGACAGCTAAAGGCCACGGAACTCTCTGAGATGATAAATATTCATAAGGGGGACGGTACTCGCAGATTTCTTTGCCTTAATGAATTCGCCGTACAATCGAGGGACATACGTACTTTGAGTTGATTTCTTTTTCATGGGACGGTCCTTTGCGAGGATTAGAGTATTCTTGTATTTTTGCTACGTGCTTGTCATCCTTTGAAAATGTTTGTACGAATCAATTGCAAGGTTTGTTACTTTTTATGAACTTTGTTATTCTTAGAGTGGATTTACTTTACTAACTAATATTCACCAGTTTTGGCTGAATGGCATATGATGAAGACCAAATTTCTACCGTCGTTTGTGAAATGGAAGTGTTATAATTAAGGTTTAACTCTGCTAATTCCTGTTTTTCCTCACAATCTGAACTCGGTGTGACGCGGAATCCAACGGAAGGCCCGCCCGAGCGTCCCCGCCAGCTAAACCCTGTTTTATTTATATTTAGACACGCCCTCTAAGTTTATTACGAAGATGGATGGTTTATTTTTTTTTCATTCCGTGTCGTGTTGAATCACGGGAACACCCACAACCACCCCCTTTCTCTTAATGGATGCTAATACTATGTTGTCTGCTTAATGTAAACTGAGAACTTCGTTTGGGAAGTTATTCGTATTCAATTGGAGGAGGCAATTGAAATTGCCAAGTTTGGTGCCGACCTCTGGGAATTCAGAGGGATCGTGCATGGTGCAGTAATGTTATGTTATATTGTTTCGTTGATTTGAATGTAAATTGGAGACTGAATAACGGGAACTCTTGATGTAGAGTTTTGTGCTGTAATTATGCCCATTTTGGTCGGCCGGTATTCAATGGCTTTGTGTGAAATTAGGTATGATTACCGACTTATGCTATACGTAGTTAGAACGACTAGTGCTGTAGCCATTTTAATTACCTTGCCACTTGGATCTTTTTCAACGAAGCTTTTATTCACCGCTCCCCGTCGTGCGTGTTCCATCGGCCCGTTCAGGCCCATCCATTATGAATGGCATACCGCGTCGCGTCGCTGTATTATGTGGGGAAACTTTGCTCACATAAACTTTACGATTAGCCAGCTTATTCAGCCATTTTATACTCAACCACAACCAAACATAAAGGGTTTCTGTTGTAACCCGGTACGGCACAAACTTGAACAACACCGACACCCCAAAGCTACTCGTAATACGCGGGCATTCAAAATTAGAAACTCTTCAAAGGCGGTAGCGGGGGAACTTCAAACGTATTTGAAGTAGTTTTAGCGTTTGTTTGCGTAATTAGAGAACCAGACCTCTTGCACCGCCAATAGTATTTACGAATAGCCGGAGCCAATTGTCAAATGAATCGATCGGGTTTATTGTCCCGGTATTGAGGTGTAATTTGGTTGCGTGCTGTTTGCATGTGGATCATTACATAATAGTCGATTGATGTCGAATGTTTGCGATGCATAAGAATCTGTAATTGAACGATTTTCCGGTCGCCGGCTTTATGTCTTTTGTGAAGCCATTAAACTTAAATGTCTATTGAGTCTAGTTTAGACGGCGTCGCCGACGCACTCCAGTCTTCCAGTCTATGCATAAATTTAGGTATTTCAGTTTGTATTGTTTAGTTAGGGCAATTTATAACTTCTTAATTACCCACAACATTTCTTCTTAATCACTAATTTTAGATACGTTAAGTTTAGTGTTGTTTTGCAGTTATGTTCCGACTGTAATAACATTTTTAAAGATAATCATGGGCGTCCCTGGCGCCCTGGTTAAAGTTTTGGGTTTCATGAAATTTTGCCACCATCTAACATGCATGTCTCCTTTGCCTCCAGGTCTTAGCGGTTCAAAAGCCGATCTCCAGCACCGGCGCGAGGTGTTCGGTTCTAACCTGATCCCGCCGAAGCCGCCCAAGACTTTCCTGACCCTAGTGTGGGAGGCTCTGCAGGACGTGACGCTGATCATCCTCGAGGTGGCGGCTGTCGTATCACTAGGGTTGAGTTTCTACAAACCGTCCGAGGACGCGGATGACATTGGTGAGTACAGCCCTTTTAATCTGACGTCTGAGCTAAACCGACTGACCTGGTCTCAAGCTGAGATGAGACAGCATTTAAGAGCTGGCTCAGTTTCGAGAGGAATCTTTACTGTATTAGCTGAAATGAATCATGAAAATAAAAGCAACTACGCTTTCAAGGATAATATATGTTGCGACGAACGTAGTAGTGATTTTTGGGATGCCTTTCAGTGTTTCAAATCAGTTCGTCTCAGCACGTCCATTAGTTGACATGATCGTGATTCATTGCGGCTCTTCTACGGTTTATCAAAATAATTAGACGACATTATCTGAATATTAAGAAAGTGTTATCTAGTTGCTTTGCAGTCGACGTAAAGCTGTCACTTCATTCATAGTCTGTTATTTTAGGTTAGCCGTGCTTTGTATAATTGTATAGTGTTTCTGCGTCGTTGCAGTACAAAGTCTGCCAGCACACGGACCTGCCGCGACTTTCATTTGTCGTTGACTAATTGCCGTCCTTTTTGCACTGCACTCGTTAAAAAGAATCAGGGCTTTTAGCGGTCGGCGAATGTACGTCCCGGCAAATTGTGCAGTGCAGAGTATGTTTTAACAATGTTGTCTCTCGTATCGACATGTTCGCCCGTTTAATATTCATCCCGTTCGCAAAGTCATGAATAAAGGATGTACACCCACGTCCGACATTAGTTTTGGTTAGATTTTTATCCCACTTTATCGCTGTCGGCAGCATTGGAGTACTGATTTTATGTCAACGACTGCGTATCGGGCGTGTCGATCACCTGAATCTGTTAAACATGATAAAAAGAACCCCGCATTCGATCCGACTTAAATTTGATATTACACATCAGCGACATTTAAGAAGAGAATTCAATTTAAGAATACATCGGTCCCAGACACAAAGCCGAGTCCCTGCGGTGCCGAAACACGTTTCATTCAAGACGGCACAAAGCAAAAACGTGCTATTTCTGGTGGGGACAGATTTACCTCCACCGGAACACTATACCGGGATGGCTTTTCATTTCGGCAAATCGTGCTATTTCTGGAATACGGGACATTTAATTTTTCGTTTAATAAGTATGGATACTAAGAAAATTGTATATGCAAGTTAGCTGTGCGTGTACAATATATTTAAGTAGACGATGTAATTAATTAATATATTTTCTCTTTTCAATGACTATGTGGAATTAGACCTAGATACTGGTAAGAATACGTGAATGTAACGTCAGACACGAATGCTTGTTTCATGTACTCAAGTTAATATAATGGCACAACTTGACCGAGAAACTGACGACCAACTGAATCGTTCACTCAATGTTTTCTAGGTGTTTCTAGTTACCATAGCCTCTGGTATGGAAGGTTCTAGAGGCAATGGTATTAGGGCATGGTTTAGCTGCCTCCAGGTCCTGAGTACTGTGTGTTTAGATGCACTGTTGTACCCTATGTCCTGACGCTTCACACTAGTCTACCCTTCTAGGTCCTGTAGTACTTGTTACATGTTAAGAATCAAATCGTCTGACTTCTAATAGAATGCTTGAATCTGTCTTCGTTTGATTTTTATGTGTAGAATTTACTACATACATTATATTAAGGCGTTAAATACTCGTAACATCTATGTTATTATATTCGAACTATTCTAATGCTGCTTTGGCTTTTCTGTCATGCTTGTGCGCTAACTTCTAAGGCTGCTATTTAGAATATCTGATCTCTGTTATACTCTTACATAACTTTAATACTATAGCCAGTAAAATTAGTTAATCAACATATCTGTTCACTTTAACTCCTCTACAAGATTAAGGTTGTGTTCAGATAAATTCATCGGCTTATCCGTTATTATAGTCTAGTCTAAGCATTGCCATAAGCTAGTAATGTAAGTTACTTTGAGATAGGGAATTTCATTATTAGGATCTTAAAGCTTCATTGAGTAGCACACATTTTGGTTAGCAACGAGAGATACCTAGCGGTCACTTGCAAATCTTAAATTTGCTCAAAAGTCATCTCTGTAGTTAGAGTTTCAATTGCCTCATATAACTTTGTACTTTCGAAAACCACATTATCAGGTGCCATGTTCCACGATAATTGACCTTCCGTCAGCCACATAAGGGTTTTGACGGCCCTTGTGTTCCCATTTTGCCGTATCCGTAATTTTTATTTGGTGTAATCAATCTTCTTCAGTTGCTAGTCGCGCGTTCCGCTGCCTCATTGTTTAACTGGGTTTAAGCGGATTTCTGAACACGCTATACTTATACGAGCGTATGAAGTTTTTCCGAGATAGAGTGATCAGTGTTGTATTATATGAGATATTGATTCACTGGCATTCTATTCGACCAATTTTTTATAGGGCAATTTTAATTTATATCGTTCAGTGTATTTGCTACAATCTGATGTGGTGTGGCTCACTCTCTCGATACAGGGAAATCACTGATTCAAATGGTCATATATGCCATCTGAGCGCTTTAGGTTGGCAACTCCATTGATTTTATGGGATATATCACAGAATGTGATCACTTGATTGACCGCTATGTGATCATTTCGAATTTGCTTAAGATTAACCGCTTCCTGGTAAGCCTCCTTTGGTTTTAAAAATAAAAAACATCGGAGCCACTTTTCTGAATCGTTCACTGATTTTACTAAGGCTATGTAATATAACTGTATGCTTATAGCTAATTGCAAGGTATAGGGACGATCACATGGTTGGGTTGATTACAATCGCGCAGATCATCGGGCCCACTGAACCGAGGAAAAACTCGACATATAACTGTATGTAAATAATACACACCTATAGGAGTGGAGCTCGTTTTATAGATTTAGTTTCCAATTAGAGGTTTATTTTTGCTACTTTTTTTAGTTTATTTTTAGCTTAATTTAACTATGAATTTCCACTATAAGTACGATTTAAGAGTTATTCAATTAAGAATTATTTTTAAGTGATTTAAAGTAGATTTTTATTAATTTAGTTCCCTAGACTCCATTAGATTAGCTAAGAATCGTAAAAAATATGAACTCGATGATAATAAAAACAATCGCAACTGTATCACTATTCGATCGTTAAATATTCGCTGTGACTGTACTGTCATTTTCTGTAACGTACGGTGTTAATGTTCTTTGTGCCTACATAAGCTTAAAGGTACGCTAATAAAGCCGTACGCTAGTAAATGTTTACGGCTCTTTACGGCTAGCACGCGTGACTCGGCTCACTTTCTCGATCTGTGAGTTCTAGCTAACACAGTAGGAGGGTGGCGCACTGAACGATAGGCGTGAAAATGGCGCGTATGCTAGCCGTTCTGACTACCTACTCTAGACGCATAAAAGCGTAAGTATTCACGACACGAGCGAGCGAACGAAATTTTGTCCTACGTTTGCGTAAGGCGTGCCCGTAAATTTCGCTTGCATCGTGTTGAGATTACGCTTGAATGCGTCTTGGATATGAAGTCTGAGCTTATATCTTTCGAATAGTGACATTTTGTGGATTGCTATTTATATTTAAGTAATTTATTTGGTTTATTCGTGTATTAAATGTATACAATTTGATTTCAGGACATCTGGACGAGGAGGAAGGGCACTACCAATGGATCGAGGGGCTCGCGATATTAATATCTGTCATAGTCGTCGTTATAGTTACAGCGTTCAACGATTATACAAAAGAGAGACAATTCAGGTGAGTTTTACGCTGCATCTATAAAAGTTATCTCTTTAGGTATTTATGAGGCGAACTCAGCCCACGAGCCCAAAAAACCTTAGCAAGGAAACATATACGAGAGGGCCTACTCGCTACGCGTTTGCGTTATAGGGTCAAATAGTATGAGAATTGTTTGTTGTCGATACGTGCCACTAGTGGCGCTGCTAATGTGCCCATAGTAATTCAGACGAGAACGCGAACGCAATCGAAACTTTTTTTTTGTCGTCCATTACACTCGACGATCTGACGATTTCTTACGAGTGACGAATTGCTTACTGTTCGTAGCGTACGATGCTATGTGTCGTGTAAAAAGTACGCTTGTATCTGTACGCGTCATCATAAGAATCACATCATTTGATGAGACCTAATTGACTGATGACACCTTATATTTCGCAGAGGACTCCAATCTCGGATAGAGGGAGAACACAAATTTGCGGTGATACGAGGCAACGAGGTGAAACAGGTGGCTATAAGCGAGATAGTTGTTGGTGACATCTGCCAAATCAAATATGGCGACCTGCTGCCAGCTGACGGGGTCTTGCTGCAGAGCAATGACCTCAAGGTAAGATTACGAGTTAAATTAATTAATTCGTCTAAATAATACAATTACATGTCATTCTAAAATAAATAAATAATGTTAAATTAATTAGCGGCCATTATGTTTTTGTGACTCCAATATACCAAGAGAATTGGTATTTTGGAGTCGCAAAAACGTAAAATGGCTCGCTTGCATTCAGCCCATTGCTGCGGCATAGTATATGAGTATATAGAGTGGACCATAGTAGTATATTATTGGGCATTCTGGACCACCATTCATTCGATCGGGCGAAAAATTTCGCCCTCACTCATTCGTGGTGATCCAGAAGCCCAATAATACAATGAATTGCACACAACCTACAATCAACCCAAACCCAACGGTAACCAACCTAACAGTAACCTATCAGCATTTGCGTTCAACATAACGCTCAACCTACACCTGAAATCGCATTGGGCATTCTGTTTCACCTCTCGATCAACGCAACGAATACATCAGCCCAACAGCAACTCAAACCCAACGGAACCCAACCTAACAGAATTTGCTCACACTCGAGGTTTAACGTTAACCATCTGCTCTTCTGCTCATTTTGAATAAGCATTCCATGCTTGCAACACGCGCGCATTGGTTGAATTGATCTTGAACAGATATGAAGTTTGTAAAACAAGCTCAGAGCTTGCAGTTGGAGGTTGTTTGTTCAGATCGCAACAATCGTAGTTTTCGTCACGGTGAACTTTTACCCGACACAATTCGCTGTATAATTTGCGGTCCTTCTAATTGCGGTAAAACTAATTTAATTGTCTCTCTTCTACTACATGAACAAGGACTACGCTTTCAAAATATTTACGTATATTCAAAAACACTTTTCCAACCGATGTACCAGTTTTTAGAAAAAATATTGATGTTGGTTCCATCAGTTAAATTTCAAAAATATCGCGAAAATGATGAAATACTAAGCCCGCATGAAGCTGAGAACAATTCAATTATCATATTTGATGATGTTGCATGCGAAAATCAAAATAATATAAGGGATTACTTTGCAATGGGAAGGCATAAAAATATTGACAGCTTCTACTTAAATCAAACTTACAGTAAAATACCTAAACAATTAATAAGGGACAATGCTAACTTAATCATCCTTTTTAAACAAGATGAAGTTAATTTACGTCATGTTTATGACGAGCACGTTGGAACTGATATGTCTTGGTCACAGTTTCGGGAAATGTGTGCAAAAATATGGAGCGTACCTTTTAGCTACTTGGTTGTAAACAAGGACTGTGCTAGAAATTCAGGATGTTATAGAATGGGATTTGATACATTTATCGTTTTGGATTAACCGTGTTACTTAACCAGTTTCATTTTCAAGAAACTTTTATTGCATCATGGGAATCCATCGAGATCAGACATGAATCATAAAATAAACACCGAGAAAACTTTAAAAGAAAAAGTACTTCAGTCTGCCGATGCTGTCAAAAAGAAGGTTAAACTACTTCGTGATATGAAAAATAACAACAATATGATTTTGGAATCAGTCTTTAAACCAATAACAGACCCGCTTAATGAAATGGTTAAAAGTAACGACAATAAATACTATAACACTAATGAAACCGATTTTGATGAAGACATATTTAAGTGGCAAAAGGCGCCAAAAACATTAAAATTTAGTCCTAATGAAGGGAAGAGAAGTAGTATTAATAATCAAACAATCGTACGAAATTTTTCCGAAACGACTTCAAATAATGATGATGAGGTATCAAATAGAGACGAAAACAGACAAGATGGTGATGATGACATGTTATGTGAAAGTGACAACAATGATGTCTTGGAATCAACAAATGATACTTCATTTAAGACTACCGGTTCATATGCATCTCCTCGCGAAGACCCTGCATGGCAAAAACAATACAACACCGACTTGGACATTCCTTTTGGCATACGAACAGAACGCGATAAGCTTATGTTAGGATCTTGTTTAGTTTCCGTTAGTGGCGAAAAACTCAAAGTAAATGGACGTACTTACAATTTAACACCAGGTTTATATGATTTGTTATTTAAGAAGTTGCCTGATTTAGGTATCATAACTGAAGACGATAAACGTTATTATAAAATGTTGCTACTAGAAACGAATGTCCATAGACGAGATTTTGATCCCAATAAACCAATAAAAAGTAACAAAGGTCAGAAATATTTATACATTATAAAACCGCTTTTCAAATGATCGAAACAACGTTCAATAAGCGAAGATTTATGTACTTACGGCAAAGGACTACCAACAATGAAAAAAGTTAAAAGAGATGTTTCATATGTCTATTGGGATAATCCAAACGAATTAGTTGAAAGATTGAAATTACTCATTGCTTCCCGTGATGCCGGTAACACAGGATTAGACAATGAAATAATATCAATTGTAGAAGAACTTCGTGAAGCGGGCTTGGTTAATCAATGATATATAAAACTGGTATTTTACTTTTACCATCAGTCGAAGCCGGAAATTTGATGATACATAAGTGCATAAAAATAAGAAGTGAAAATGAACATAGACAAATTCGGTCATCATGTTCATAAACGTTTGCGTGTATGTGAAGTTTTTGAACTTAACAATAAAACTTTGCTGCGTTCTGATGATGGCGATTTCGATCTACAATCATCGCGATTAAAGGGGGTAGCGGATCCTTTGACACCCAATGATGCAGCTAATAAGCAATATGTCGATCAGCTCGTCCAGGACACTTACGAGAAGAAGCATCTAGATTCTTTATTTAAAACTATAAATTCTCAAATTCATCAGCTTGCAAATCAGTTGAAAATAAACTTTTATACAAAAAGGGACATAGACAATATTTTAAGTAATTTCAAAGATGACAAAAGAACAAGTCGTGAATGAAATCCATAGATCGGCCCGAAAAAATTTCAAGCGTCGCGCAGTTATATTAAAAGGAATTGATGATTTGTGGCAAGCAGATTTAATTGACTTACAGAATTTACATACTGTAAATAAGGGATATAAATACATTTTAGTTGTTATTGATACATTTTCAAAGTACACGTGGTGTATTCCTACGAAATCTAAAACTAAAACAGAAGTAAAAAATGCATTTGAACTAATTATCAAGTCGACCAAACGAATACCTAGAAACTTACAGACAGACTTTGGAAAAGAATTTTACAATGATCAATTCGATTGTTATGTGAAATCCTTAAAAATAAATCATTATTCCACGTATTCAGTTAAAAAGGCGTCTATTGTTGAAAGGGTAATAAAAACGCTCAAGAACAAACTTTACAAATATTTCAGTTTCATCGGGAACTACAAATGGCTTGGAAAACCTTTAGATGAGATAGTTCAATCTTATAATCAAACTGTGCATAGCACAACAAAATTTAGCCCAAATGAGGTGAATTTTAATAATGAAGCCGAAGTAAAGAAAAACATAGATAAATCACAATCCAATCGGCGTTTTAAATTAAATATTTTTAATGTAGGAGATCATGTGCGTATAAGCAAGTACAAAAGCGTCTTTCATAAAGGTTATACGCCTAATTGGTCAACTGAGCTATTTACTATTAAAAAGGTGAATCACACTCGTCCTGTTACTTACCATATTGAAGACCAACGAAAAAACTCAATACTCGGTACATTTTATGAACAAGAACTGCAAAAAACTAAGTATCCAGACGTTTACCTCATCGAAAAGGTAATCAAAAAAAGAGGGAAAAAATTGTATGTTAAGTGGTTAGGACTTAACGATAGCGAAAACAGCTGGATCGACAGAAATGCCATTGTATAAATATATTTAAAAACTTTCTCGCGCTAAGTCATTAACTTTTGGGATATGAAAGGAAGAGGACTTCTAAACAGTATTATTAATCACTTACCGTTTGAACTGCACTTACCTGGCTACAATTATTGCGGACCAGGCACAAAATTGCATAAGCGATTGCAAAGAGGTGATAAAGGAGTTAATGAATTGGACAACGCGTGTATGCAACACGATATAGCATACGATAAATATTCTGACCTAACAGACCGACATCGTGCAGATTTTGAACTCTATAAAATGGCTAAACAAAGATTGAAGTCAAAAGGTGTTGGAAAAGGAGAAAAACTTGCGTCTTGGATAGTTAGCAAAGTGATGAAATCTAAAATGAAAGCTGGTGCAGGGATAAAATCATTTAAGCATTTTGTTTCTAAGATACGTACCGAATTGAAAAAAAACAAATCTAAAAAAGAAGGCACTGCAGTCAGTCGAGCTTTTGCTGCAGCGAGTAAAGTATTTCTTAATAACAATACGAGTAAAATGAGAGTTCCTCGATTAATACCGATTCCTAAAACTGGAGGTATATTGCCACTAATACCTATTTTCGCGGGACTTTCTGCGTTAGGGTCATTGGCAGGAGGAGCTGCTGGGATCGCTAAAGCTGTTGGTGACTACAAAGCTGCAAAAAAGAGCTTATCCGAATCAGAACGTCATAATAAAATGATGGAATCTATTGCATTAGGTAAAGGGTTGTACATTAAACAGTATAGAAATGGAAAGGGTTTGTGTTTAAAACGATTAAAAAACTAAATAAAAGGCTACCCAGACGTGCTCTTACAAATGTTGATATTTTAAAACATTCAACAGATATTCCTTATTTTCGTGGTGTTTACATGAGAGACAAATTGCCAAACCGTCCAAAAAGAGTAGAATGTGCAATCGTAAATTTAGATAGTTCTAAAAACCAAGGGACTCACTGGGTAGCCTATGTCAAAGATAATAATCATTGTGAATATTTTAATAGTTATGGTGATCTTCAACCGCCGCTAGAATTAATAAAATATTTGAAAAATTATAATATTTCATACAATTATAATATTTATCAAAAATTCGATACTGTTAATTGCGGACATTTATGTTTAAAATATTTAAAAAAATATTGGAATAACCGTTTAAATATCTCTGAACAATAAATAGCTTCTCATTCTCACGATGTCTTTCACTTTGTCCATAACGGGATCCTCCTCTACCCTGATTACGAATCACTCGCCAGCTCTTCAACTAGATGGTGAATATGAATGCGGGTTGCTATACTTGTCGACATTTAACTCGATACCTAATATTGACAACCGAAATAATAAGTTTTATTATGGTGATAACGAAGTAGTAGAAATTCCTGAAGGGTCATATGAACTTCAAGATCTTGATGATTATCTTAAAAGACATCTCCAAGGTTGCACCTTTACACTGACATGCAATAATAATACGCTAAAAACATCTATATTGTGTTCCAAAAACGTCTATTTTAAAAAACCAAATTCGATTGGTAAGTTACTTGGTTTTGGAGAAGAAACAGTTCAGGCGAATATATTAACTGAGTCCCCTTTTCCCGTGTCCATTCTGTCTACAACTATAGTACGAGTTGAATGTGACATCGTGAGCGGGTCATTTATAAACGGAAAACCTAGTCATATAATTCATGAATTTGTGCCAAATGTACCGCCTGGTTACCGGATTATAGAAACACCTAAAAATGTTATATATTTTCCTGTTACTCAAAACAGCTTAAACGCTCTTATAATAAGAATACTGGATATAAACGATAATTTAGTGAATTTACGTGGCGAAGAGATTCAGATATATTTACATCTCAGAAAAAAATGATAGACTTTAATAAATGTACGGTCTCAAACAGCAAAGCCGTTAGTGCTCATTGTGCTATCAAGAAAAGAA
This sequence comes from Clepsis dumicolana, assembly GCA_963691665.1. Taxonomy (NCBI): domain Eukaryota; kingdom Metazoa; phylum Arthropoda; class Insecta; order Lepidoptera; family Tortricidae; genus Clepsis; species Clepsis dumicolana. The sequence goes on along the minus strand of OY829528.1, from coordinate 7,069,007 downwards.
GACCTAAAGGACAACTAACGAAGGAAAACAAACAGTTTTTAAAAAACATAGGATTATTAAAATGAGTATACTAAACTTATCAGACTCCTTTAGCTTTGATAGCACGATTGAAAGTTTCGAATATCATTCGTATAAACCGTACGTAACAAGTTTCAATTTAAATGATGAAATCCGTATACCTATCAACCAGCAAGATCTATACGTATTACCATCAGCGAGTACTTTATACATAGAGGGTACTATAGAAGTATTCAACAGAGAAACAAAAGCGAAGGTGTCCAGTGTTCATTTTACAAATAACCCTATACTTCATTTATTTCAAGATATTCGATATGAGCTGAATGGGATTGAAATAGATAAAATTAAAAACGCTGGGGTCACAACAACAATAAAATCTCTTGTGTCGATGAATGAACTTGAATCATCGATGTCAAAGTTATGGGGCTGGGATGTTGATGGCACAAAAATTACGCATGGATCATTTTCTGTGTCAATTCCTTTAAATAAGATTCTTGGCTTCGCAGAGGATTATAACAAAATTATTATTAACTGTAAGCATGAACTTATTCTTTTACGATCCAATACTAATTTAAATAGCGTAAAACTGAACACAAATGAGTATATAGGTAACATAACTATATCTAAAATAGTATGGCGCATGCCGCACATTAAGGTTTCTGATCGTGAAAGATTAAGTTTGCTTAAATATTTGGAAAGAGATCGAGCTATTCAGGTAGCATTTAGGAACTGGGATCTGTACGAATACCCGCTTTTACCTAAAACATCAAAACATTCTTGGGCCGTCAAAACTTCGTCTCAAGTTGAAAAACCTCGATATGTTATAATTGGATTAAAAACAAACAGGAAAAATGTTGCTGATAAAGATATATCGCGTTTTGATCATTGTAATTTGCGTGACGTTAAAGTTTTTTTAAATTCAAATTATTTTCCTTATGAAAACTTGAATGTCAGTTTCTCGGCTCAAAAATTTGCTATATTATATGAACAGTACGCTAAATTCCAACAGTCTTATTATAACCGCAGCCAAGCACCGTTGTTGAATCCACAAGACTTTATAAATAAAGCACCTCTGTTTGTTATCGACTGTTCTCGTCAAAATGAAACCTTAAAAACGGGTTCAGTCGATGTGCGGATTGAATTAGAGTGTGACACAGATATCCCTGACAATACCGCGGCTTATTGTCTTATTTTGAATGATAGTATTATAGAATATAAGCCGTTGACCAATATAACAAAGAAGATATCATGAAACTAGACCATCTATTCGTAGATGTTCAGGGGTTTAAATCATCTAAAAATGAATTTATTATTAAAGAATTTGCATACAGTACCTATGAACACACGCAGGCGTATTTAATAAAACCTCCATATTCATTTTCTACGTTATCAGAAAACGAAAAAAGGCATGTGAAATGGATAGAGAGAAACCTTGGCATTATGTGGCGTGAGGGGTATATCGACCACAGAGAATTTAAGAGAATGATTCATAATTTCTTGGAAGGCAAAAAAATATATGTAAAAGGTTTTGAAAAAATTAAGTGGATTAATGATTTATGTGCTGATTGTACTGTAATAGACTTGGGAGAGAAAGGTTGTTCTAATTTTCAATTAATGTATAAAAAGTATTGTATCGACAACAGCTCTTATAATTGTCTACATCATAAAAAAGCTTGTGCCTTAAAAAACGTTATATGTCTTAAAAAATATTATTTCGATATTATGCATATTTAACATTGTAATAAATTATACCTAATTTTCAAAAATAAATATTTACGTTTAATCATTTTTTTATTTTTTAACCCAGTCAAAATTAGTTATCATTTATTTTGAACGAAGACTTTTTATATTAACCCATTTTTAAATAATTGAATTTGTTTGTTTAAAAATATGAAATAAATGATAACGATTCATACCTGTGGCTAATAATAGTGTTAATCTATTTAAGCGATATTTACTGAAAAGATTTTTCTTGTGCATTTAATCATGATAATTTTATTTTCGTTTGAATTATTGCTTTATTGACATACTTACAAAAAAAATCTTTCCTGTTGACGTATCGCTTAATCAAAGGAATAAAACAAGAAAATTGTTGACCATATTTATTTTCAAAATTATATACAAAAACAGTAAAAACATTAATAACTAACACTATATCCGCACAACTTCTTGGATATCTTATTTATTACACTTTCTGTACTGTCTATTATCTCATCGTATCCGTCACTTGCCACATACTGCGCACTGAGCATAACGTTTTCACCGGTTTCGTCGTTTTGATCCGGCGCGGAGTCACTTATGTTAATTATTTGGATTTTGACAAGTCTGTTCCCCTTAGTTGCTTCATTGTTTATAACGAACGACGGCGGGTGACCTCGTACACTTCTCTTTACCACTTTGTTTAGCCTTAGTTTTGGTTTACTAGACTTGGTTTTCGTTTTGGCACTTGCAATTTTTTTTACAAATTCACTGACTTTTTCTTCTTCTTCATCTTCTCGGAATCCTAATGGACCCTGTGCATATTGCGAAAACATGATTTGAGTGTCTTGCGTTCCTTCCATATTCTGAAACAAAAGAAATCAAATAAATAAACGCATCTGGCAACACATATGAGCATTTTCATACGCTTACAAAACAATAATAGCAACAAAATAATACGAATAAATATTAAATAATGCCAATTTTACTTACCGAATCGGGAATGGATCAGCTCGTCTTAATTTTCAAAACTTTGGAACGACTTTACTCAGTTATGAATGTAGAGTGCAGAATGATAACTTACTATAACAGCCGCTATTTATAATTACAGTAATTTCATGCGTCAGCAAATTAAATTAACACGCGCTTCGGAGCATGCGGTGCATACCGCCGCGCTGCTTAATGCCGATCAAATTACAACGACACGTAAGGACTTGTTATAATTGGTACCAAATGCAATAAATGTGAATAGGTATATTTCACGTGTCAGCAAATTACCTTAGCACGGGCTGCATGCCGCCGCGCTGCTTAAGACACGTAAGGACATGTTTTAATTGATACCCAATGCAATAAACGAGGATAGGTATTATTTGCCTGTTCAACAGAACATGATTTTACTTACCATTATCAAAATATTACATTTAAAATTAAGCCTGAGCCCTGAGCTTTTTGATGACGGAAAACATCGTCAGGAAACCTCCGAAGCGAGAAAACTCAATTTCAACTCAAGTAAAATGTGTTTTCAGTCGGTATCCTCGCAGTCTATATATACTTAGGTGGGTGAAAGAAAAAAAGAAAACAAATGTTAATAACACTTCATATTTATTTATTAAAAAAAAAGAACAAACCATACAATTTACAAATCAATGTGTAATTATAAAAAATAAAGTACTTAATGATAATCTACTTATTTGGTATAGTCAGCGTCAAAAGTCGCTCATCTGGTCGTAGAGCGAAAAGGTACAAAAGTGATGAGCGGCTTTTGACGCTGACCCTACAACATACATAATTATAATTTTACAATAACGTAAGTACTCAACGTATTTTATTTTATTAAACACATTCTAATTTTTTATTACCCATTGGGTGCCTACGAAATAAAATTACAGCTCGAGGAAAGGTCGCTTAGATAACTACTGTACTAGAAAATAGACTCATGTCCCCAAGATTTGGTTGAAATTTTGTCTGATAATATATGTCGTTTATCGTCTTTGTTAGATAAAGCAACTTTATTGACAGATTGAGTGAAGATCTCGTGCCTAATCGATTTAAATAATATGTGTTTTTTCCGAACTATTTTATCATTGAATAACACATCCCGATAATCATTTAATGTTAACTCTTGAACTGCTGGTTTTTTTATTCCTTTAGCCTTTTTGATAAGAGATTTATCACTTTTGATACAGTATAGTTTAGAACGTAACCCTATAAACTCGGTAATAAGTTCTCCTCCTAACTCATCTTTGAATAACCCAGGAATCTTCTTGTTACGTAAAGGTATTTGCAAATCATTTACAGGGTTATAATTGCTTGTGTCAAAAAAGTTTAAAAAAATATTTTTTAAATCGCTGTAAAAGTCTGCAGTTTCGATTTTGTAAATAAAACTGTCGGTATCAGTGTAGCACAGAGTAACTTGATCTTGGTAGTGTTTTTTTATTACCGTGTAGTGAAATTGGTACATATGACTTTTAGAAAGTTCTAATACAGAGAATCCTACGTAGATTGGTTTATCTAAAATTACTTTTTCAGGCTTCATTTGTACGACAACCAAATTTTCAGACAACACTGTTGCACTATGGAAATTCGGTTTGGCAATTAATTTGTTAGCACAAGTAAACTTTTTTGTTTTGTTTTGACGGTCGTGCCACTTATTTACTAATTTGACGTCAACTCGCCGCTCACTGTCTTCAAGAGTTTTCCCAAAAACTGAGTTATTCATTAATTTAAAAAGGTCTTGTTGGAAAGGAGTAGTAGCTTTTTTTCTCAGTTCTGTATTTAAATGAATATACTGTTTTAAGAATGGACTTTGACGAAACCTTATAACGCGATGGATTTTATCAAGAGTTAAGCCGTTGCGTAAACATGTTTTCAGATGGACGTAATGAATGACGTATTCGTATTTGTTATATAAATTTGGGATCAATTTGGTCGTTTTTCCTCCTGGAGGAATAAATTTTTGTGCGCAAAATGGATAGTCGTTATGGTTATGGTGTAAATTTTCCGGATATAGCAAGTCAACTTCCAGAATAAATCCAAATGGAGCATCATCTTCGACAGACAAAATATCTAGTTGGGCAATTTCATGATGATCTAGAAAACTAAAATTAGACATGGGCAACGATTGACACATACTGTAACCATATAAGTTATTGCAATCGATATATACTAAAAACGAGTCTGGTTTATTCATGTCATAAGTTTCCATGTACTTATTATTAGCCTGAGCATATCTGGTCGAACACATGCAAATACCACCTCTTATTCCTTTTTGTATGAGTCGAATTATTTCTAATTCGGATATCAATTCAAGCTTAACTCCGGTTTTTAATAACATAGCATCAAACGATAAGCTTGGAGCAGTTAAATAGAATGCCGGATCTAAATGATAATTTAACTTGCAAATGAACCGAAAGTTCTCAAAAATATCTGATAAAAGCAACACATCAGTTTTTAGGTAAAGATCGATTTTGATAAAACAAGTCTAAGAACCATTGTTAGAAAACCTGTTAAATGAAAAACCGCATTTAAATCGGCTCATTCATTTAGGAGCTATGGTACCACAGACAGACACACAAAAATCTAGGTACAAATTCTAGCGCACGATGTCAAAGTTTAACATAAGCGCTGTCTGTGGGTTAAGCACTGAACTAAGTAGGTGTAAGTAATGATTTAAGTAAGTACCTTTGATGTACTGGTTTCGTATAGAATACAAATGGTTTCGAATAATTTCGATAGATGTCATCACCGCCTACTCGTATGTCCATTTGCATGTTAAGAACAATAAACCTTAGCGAGCGCGCTCGCTACGTAATTTGATCGAGTACCTAACTTACACTACAATGTCTTCGAGTTGAAATGACTTAAGTACATAATCATGTATATCACTTTACAACTCGTTTCTGATCAAACTTTATATTCTAGTCAGCAAGACAATTTTTACGTCAACATGATAAAGTGATATAAGTTATTTAGAAAGTGTGATAAAGTATCGCGGTCTCACAGATGGAGTTGTTCTACATTAACATCAATTAAATCACACTATTTGACTTAGTTTTAGCGATACCAATTTAAAATCATATTTCGGTTTTCACTAGTGTAGTGAGTTACACATTTTTATGTTTTCGTAATTTAAATAATGTTTACTTAGTGCTTTATTCCAGCGTAAATTAGTTTAAACCTAACTCGCGCTAACGATGGTTTTGAGATTCGTTGATATAAATAAATCCGACATACAATTTGCCGTGTACATAAAACGCGGTCATAGCGATACATCCGAAAACGGATGCCGGGAACTAACGCGTCCTGGGTGACCCGACCTTGTCTGTGGAGTCTGATCAGCTTTGCGGATGAGTTGTATACAAGCCTCGGTGGGAGGCATCCAAAACCACCACGCACACAAAAAGCGGTCATAGCGATACATCCGTAGGTGGATGCCGGGAACTAGACGCGTCCTGGGTGACCCGATCTTGTCTGTGGAGTCTGATCAGCTTCGCAGACAAGTTGTGCAAACACCTGAGTTAACCTGAGTCAAAGGCTGCGGCTTGAGACCGAGGAGCGCTCAGTGGCTTCGGCCTCGTGCATATCGGACTTGATCAACCCGGTGTGCATGGTGTACTTTTGCTTTTACTTTATCTAAGCTCAAACATTATTAAACATATCTATGTTAGGTTGTCAATTAGTTGAGACTTGAGTTGGACTGAAATTTAAATACATTGAATAAATTCCCGTCGGGTTGGCTTGTCGTTGAACCTCGAGTCAAAACTTCGCTCATTCGAACGAGAGGTGGATGCCCAATGCGATTTCAGGTGTAGGTTGAGCGTTATGATGAACGTGAATTCTGATAGGTTACTGTTAGGTTGGGTTCCGTTAGGTTTGAGTTGCTGTTGGGCTGATGTATTCGTTGCGTTGAACGAGAGGTGAAACAGAATGCCCAATGCGATTTCAGGTGTAGGTTGAGCGTTATGTTGAACGCAAATGCTGATAGGTCACTGTTAGGTTGGGTTCCGTTGGGTTTGAGTTGCTGTTGCGTTGAACGCGAGGTGAAACAGAATGTCCAATGCGATTTCAGGTGTAGGTTGAGCGTTATGTTGAACGCAAATGCTGATAGGTCACTGTTAGGTTGGGTTCCGTTGGGTTTGAGTTGCTGTTGCGTTGAACGCGAGGTGAAACAGAATGTCCAATGCGATTTCAGGTGTAGGTTGAGCGTTATGTTGAACGCAAATGCTGATAGGTTACTGTTAGGTTGGTTACCGTTGGGTTTGGGTTGATTGTAGGTTGTGTGCAATTCATTGTATTATTGGGCTTCTGGATCACCACGAATGAGTGAGGGCGAAATTTTTCGCCCGATCGAATGAATGGTGGTCCAGAATGCCCAATAATATACTACTGACCATGTAGTTTGGGTCAGTCAAAAACTAAAATGTATAAAAACATGTGTCCTAATTAACCACGTCGATAAATCGGTGACATTTCTCATGGCATGTTTTCCTAGACCTTATAGTTTGACATCGCCATACTGATCCATCGAAATGGTGCACCCTGTATAAACACTACACATCACAAGCCTTTGCTACGCGCATTATTTACTTTCGACCTTACTGCGCCAGTAATTTTTCGAAAATTCAAACGTCCTTGCTTAAGTCTGTATTTTCCAATAACTCATATTATGCCACAACGTAGTGACTTGAGTAATATATATAGAATTGACAGACTTAGGATTGTGCTACTACAGTACCTACCTACTACTTATGCTATTTTTGACAATCGTGCGATGACTAGAAACACATTAGCTTATACTGGATAATTACCAAATTCTAGTTATAAATGAGAAGGGCAGTCCTTAATATGATTTATGATCATCCCTACTGTCAAAAGAGTCTTCCCGTGTCAAATATCATGTCAAGTTGAGAGCGATATGTAAAAAAATACGATGTCAAAACGTAAAACTCTTTATAGCAGAGTTAAATCGAGCTGTCAGCTAACTGAACAGTCACCTGACACCTGTCAAAAATGGACGTCATCATTTCTGGGTCCATTTTCATTATTCTGCATTGAGTGAGAGAAATACGTTCATCAAATCGCACGGTATCAAATAATATCGGTTAATCTTCATTTAAGGGTTTTGTATGTCAAAGCTTTGCGTGTTGTCCTACTTGCCCTCGTAAGGCCTTAACTGCCGCACGCAGAGACGATAATGAGAATTAAATGTTATTATTCGTAAAATTGTTCTAATTTTATCATTCTTGTCACTGCTTATTGTTATCTATTACAGAACCTCTTCAATAGCGCGACATTGAACCAGATTTAGTTTTTTTTTTAGTTTGATAGGGGGTGGTGTCTGTAGCTAGTTTACTTTTATGAGATAAGGGTATTGATGCAATAAAGAGGGTTCCGCTACAATCCAGCAACGGTCTTTTATTAACGTCTTGAACTGTAATATACCAACCCAAGACCAAGATCCGTATTGGTACGGATTACCGAGGTTGCTGGTTCAAGTCCAGCTGCTTAACGGATTTTTCTTTGCATTGTCATTGTATATTGAATTTCATTCTATGAATGTTTCATAAAAATAAAAACAAAAATAATCAATAAAACGATTATTTTCATTGGTCTTGAACTGTGTCGAATTTACGGAGAATAAATGCTTGAGTTAATGTTTTGCTCGTGTAACTTCTTAGACACTAACTCAGGTCGGCGAAAGTCGGCCCTGGTATTAAAGCTGAAAGGTTGAAACTAGCAAGCGAGTTTAATGATAAATAGACTTCGCCGTCAGTTGACACACCCCACTTTGCACGAAAAAATAGCAGACTGCCGCCCTTTTATGCGACTAGTTATATGTAGGGGTAGGGAACAGTACGCGCCCGATAAAAACGTGGAAACTTAATAAGCTTACCGTAGCTTTCCTTTCACCGTTATCGCACAAAATATCTCCTATATTAATCGGTTAACAGGAGGCAATAAATATCTATATTTGCCCGTTATCAGATTTGCATTGATAGCTCGTGCGTCACAGACAGTAACTCACAATCAACGCGATAAGAGGGTTATTGGGTTATCAAAAGATAAAATACACCCTGTAGTTATGGTGTAAGGTGTGTACCTGTGTATAAACATACCTGTTTGCATGCACCTACCTGTCACCTGGTTAGATGTCAAAATAAAGTCATTTTACATTTACACGTAAACACTAGTAAAAAACCGATGCCTCGCTTATTACTTAATAATTAAAACGATTTTAAATTCAAATAAGTAATAAAAAGGAGGCAGTTTGATAACTGAAAACTATGACGTCATAGATGATAGGTGCTTTAAATTACTTACCGATCGTTTTGACAGTTCAAACATAGTTGCTGATTTGACCAGTCGGTCTTAACTTCTCCTTCGTCTGTTCTTCTTGCCTAGTTAGGCATGATCCCAATTATCTACACAAGCTCTTATACCCTGTGCCGTGACTAGGGGTGTGCCAGCGGTGCACAGGCGCAGGCAGAAAATTACCAGACAAAAAGTTATGGGTTCCAAGGGCGCCGTTACAGAAGCTCGCGCCGATAGCATCAGAAGTTACCGCACTGTCATATGCTTAACGTAACAAGAATCGACACTGACGCATGTGTGCAGTAAACGACCTCGCGGCTGTGTGCGTTTCGGGACGCGAGCGGGGGTAAGCGCGGGATGTAGAAAGGCGATCCGCGGTCGCCATGGCACGGCAGGGACGCGCCTGTGGCACTGTGTATGTCTTTAAAAATATAGTTAATAAAGTAGCTATGTACTTTTGCTATTGACTGTACGTGTACTTTGCGGAATTTGTTTAAGTACGGCCATCCGACATTAGTCAAATGGAGGGTGACGCTATCTATACAAACAAACAATTTTCATTAGCACGATCCTAAAGTAACTGCCATAAAACACTATAAAAGCGGATTTTAAAAGAGTTCTAAGAACTTGTGATACGGTGTCCGCCACACAGATCAAATTCTTGACTTCATAACTATTTTCACAGACTGACACACTCTCATTCCTCTGCATCCAAGATTATCTTAGTTAGAAATTTTAACTTCATACACCATGTTATAAAGCCTAATCGGGAAATAGTCATGCACGTATGCGTAAGCGCAATGCGACATTTTATCATGTTAACGTCATTGTGCTATCAAATTATCATTGTTATACGGAAGTATACTTAATTTTTTTGTAGGAATAGTAGCTAAGGAGAGATAAGATTGCTGGCTTTACGTTACTCCAAATGGTGAAGGTTTTTGATAAACTAGCTGTTAATTTTTCGAACTGGTAAATTAGAATTCGGTGAAAGAAAAAACATGAAGCGGTCTTTGGAAAAAGTTCTCCGCTGAATTCGTTTCTTGCTGGGGATGCTGTTGCATCCACAATACATTACAACCAGCTTAAAATAAAAAAAAAATCTTTCAAAGTCCAATATCTCAAAAACTAAATTTAGCTAAGAACCATCTCGATTAAACTAGCTATCGATAAAAAAAACCGTCCAAATTGGTCCTCCCGTTTCGGCGCTACGTAGCCACATACATAGATACACAGACATACGGATACAGACGTCAAACTTGTAAACCTTACTTTTAGTAGGGTTAGAAAGTATAAACTAAACTCATTGATTAACTTCGTAACAAAATTGGTTTTCAATAATTGTAGATATTAAAGAGCTGACTATACTGTTACAGATCGACGAATCATCACTCACAGGAGAATCCGATCATGTCAAAAAGGGTGAAAGTTTTGATCCCATGGTGCTATCCGGTACTCACGTTATGGAAGGTTTGTACACACCAATACGCTTCATATAAAACTGACGCCGTGATGGAAAGGATTCCCCACTACAAAACTCTAAGCTGCCCTATATGATGATATTGAAGAGCGACAGCCTTCCGCTGCCTAAACTACTCACATGGAGAAATAATTGTGATGAGTTTAATCTGAGTTGAGATAACTCTTGCTGGCGTGATCTGTGCTGGGCAAATGACGCGCCTGCCTTAAAAAGTCTGGGTCATCTTGTCCAGTCAGCAGCAATAGTTGCTAAGCAACCGAAGCGCTCACAATGGTCTAAGCACGACTCTATTGTTATAGACATAAGAGCTTGTGCAGATCATTGTGAGCGCTTCGGTTGCTTAGCAACTATTGCTGCTGACTGTCCGAATAATTGACAATCCACTAACACAGCGACATTGAAGAACCAATATCTTTCTATCTTAAAATTTCTGATGTTGTAATATGTGTTATATTGTAACAACGAAAATCTCCTAAGATAAATGTAAGATAGGAGCCATTGATTCTTCAACGTCGCAGGATCATATTAGAGAGTTTTCTGACCAAGTCATCTCAAACATTACCCTTTGAACACCAACGACGTATAAAAAATTGTCATCCACACGATAAGATGGCATAACGTCAACGCGAACTGTACAGCGGGACGCCTATAAGCGTTGGTGGCGTCGGTGACGTCTTAGGCACGTCGGCTCATCACGCTTTTAAGCGTCCTTGGCGTTCAAAGGGTTAAACAGTCAGGTCAACTAATGTTTTTTCACCAAAAAAACCTCCAACGTGACCTCTTCTTACCATTCAAACGTGAACAACCACGAGTCTACAAGCATTACCACGTCCACTATACCGTGACCTCTCCTCACCGCCGCCCCTCAATCAATCCAGGTTCAGGCAAGATGCTGGTCACGGCGGTCGGCGTCAACTCCCAGGCCGGTATCATTTTCACGCTCCTCGGCGCGGCCGTGGAGAGCCAGGACAAACAGATCAAGCAGATGAAGAAAGGTCAGTGCTCGATGTAACTGATGGTTGCCGTAGCGTTAGATGATCCCCCTTAGAGATGTGATGCCCTTTTTGACGGACTAGTAACAACTACAAACCACAAAAAATTACACAACATATACGTACAATTATAATATGAAAGACTGACCCTTTTCTTCATGTCGTAGTGTTACTAGAAATTGTATACAAGTGAATAAATCAAAGCAGAGTTAAAGCCTAATTTCTACACAAGTATCGCCATTAAAAAGAGCATCTGAATAGCAGATTATCCTTCCAATAGTCAGCATTGTCATATTACTTCGCTCATTTAGCTGCCATAAGACCACTTATAGCATAGCCGAGCTAGATGTACGCTTCGCCTACATACTATAGATGCTTCAACTTAAGCCATATGCTGGTATTTTCAGGGAGCTCGAAAGCATATTAAAGGCTATTGAGTAAGTTAGTCCCAGAGTACTTAAGCAGCTATTTCAACAGCTTCATAAAAGTGCTAATCGATACCTTGATTCTTTAAAAGATCCTCCTAAAATAGTGACAATAAAAAGATCCATTCTAAAATGTCACTCGCACTACCGTTTCTGTATGGGGGGGTTACAAAAATCATGTACGGTATTTTCCCGAATTTATACGAGTACGAAAAATGTTGTAAGTTACATTACATCGCGAAGACGTGAAGCGTACGAGTTGGAAGCAGTAGATCGAGCACCGCAATGTAATGCAAATTACACGATTTTTCAAACTATTGTCAATTCATGGTTTGATCAAGTGACTTGAAAAGGCTTAAGTACCTCGTTATCATTTGTTTTTTATTACTCCTCTGTATACGCCGTTTGTGCTGTAACATGGTTCCAAAAATGATCAAGAATTTTTGTTCTGTTAGCGTGTCTAAATGAGCAAGGTAACAAATGCTTAGTTGCATACATTAGTGTTCCCACTTAAGATTTTTCAAATTTACCCTCTACCATCTTCCCATCGCACCCTTACCCCAAAAGGAAGTGAAATGTGGATGAAACAATATTTTGAAGACGCAATAAAGCTTAAATATTAAACCTCAGAATACGCAGATCATTGAAAAATTATTTAGATCCTTGGTTCCGAACCTGGGGGTAATCAAATCACCCCCAAAGGGGTAAAACTGTGTTTCTTGAGGGGTAATGAACAAGATACCATCAAACATGGGGATAGACAAAATGAGGGAGTCACACTGTTCTTGATTTAAAGGGGTAGTCGGCAAACTTTTTGCAGTTTCCAGAGGTAAAGGTGGAAAAAAGGTTAGGTTAGGAACCACTGATTTAGATGAAAAAGCGGTTTCTTATTTAAATTTTATGTACTAGAAGCCAATTCCAAATTGTTCCAATAAATTGCTTATATCGATATGAATTCGGCTAAACGGGATAACCAGGCCCCTATTTGACCGTCTTTACAATTGTCAGTTTTATATGACAATTCGAACTACATTTCTTTGACAATATGAGACGCGCTAAAAACAAAAGCTCTTCAAATCAGCAGTTGACACCGAATTGTCATTGAAAACTGACAATTGTATAGACGGTGAAATAGGGGCCAGAACACGTGACTGCGACAAGCAAGACAGAGAAGACACTTGCTAGCTGTTCTCGACAGAAGATATTTAACAAATATACTTTAGAATTTTACAACCCAGAGGCAATTCAATATTATTTCGTCCACATGTGAGATTATTTTATTTGTTGATAAATTTGAAGTTTATATAAAGGTTATGGTGATTTGCGTCCTGTAAACGTTGTCCGTATGTATGTTGTGTATTAATATGAATGGCCTGACCTGTTTGTGGGAGCATGGTTTATCATATATACATTATTATGTTATATAGTAGCAGTAAAACCTTTTTAAATCTATATTTAAATTACTCAATGAAGTAAGTAATCTCATTCAGTTCCTTGTTTAATAAAAATATATAAAATACCTTTTTAAACATTATACATTTTGTAAATGGAATCTTAGTGCTGTTTTTACACTTGTGGCCAGAGAAAAATATCAATGAAATATTTAGTTTTTTTTTATTAGCGATCAAGAAATAGCGTTTAATATTTGTTTAACTAATTTCTGGTGTACTTTATCATTGATTATGTAACAATAATTTGGCAGCAAGTGTAAAAACAAGACCCATGTACCCCCATTTAGTTTTACCGCCGAACATAGTGTGACCCGTTCAATGACATCCAACTTTTTTTTCTCCACCCCCCGATACCCCGGCCTGCTGCACGCCCCACCTCCATGTCGCCGATGAAAAAAAAAACTTAAAAAAAAAAATATTTAAAAAAAACATACACATTTTGCATCGTGTAAATGTCGTGGTGACTGCATGATGTTAAAATGAAAATTATATCCATAAATGTGTATGCTTGTACTATGATGGATACGGAACGTAGAAGCTAAAAAGCAGCGAAAGGATCAGCGCAAGAGCATCGGCGGTAAGTCATCCTTTGCTATGCCGCGCCTGGCGCCACGAACTTGTCTTTGCCGGTGGGAATTTGAACTAACGCCACCCCTTTTAACTACTGGCCTAGTTAAAATGTTCTATAAAATCGCATAAAAATTACATTTTGTTTGTGTGTTCCTTTTAAAAATTATGTTCTTTTGTTTTGAAATATTAAAATGATCTAATGCGCTCTATGGCAATTTGACTATGCTGTGGTTAAATGTGTCACCACCGGTGAAGATAAATTTGTCGCGCTAACACCCTGCATACACTAGGGGTGAAAACATACTATATCGATGGACTATCTGTGCGTCTGTAAGCGCTTAAGCCTTATCGATACAGTTGCCCTCGAATGTACGCCACGAACACTTCACTGTAGTGTAACCCTTAGAATTAAGCAAAACTAAATAGAAATCTAAATAACAGTGTAACTAACATTTCCTCACAAACCTTTAAATTGTTAACTAACAACTGTACACTTCATAGCATTTTAGAACTATGCATTATCAAGTAGAGTCACCGTAGATAATAATAATAACTTAGTGTACATTTTTAATAAGCATATTTTGTTTGTGGTATTGGTTTTTCCTCAGGAGTTGTTGTAAGAAACTTAGTGTAAATATTTTATGCTTTGTAAAGTAATCGTTGATGAAAACGCAAAAGTAATTTGCGTGCTAAATTTGAATAATGAATAAAATAATTATTGTAAGCATTTAACTTGTCCTGCACTGTAAATGTAGTTTGGTGTGGATTAATCTGTTTTTAATTGGTTTAATATTAAAATTTAACACGTAACTAAAACGTATTCTTTCAAACACTAATAAAATTATAATTGTGTTATAAGTAGAATTACGAAGTCTAAATTAGTTTAAAAATATGAAACATTTAAATTATTAGCATTTTTAGTTCGTAGCGTAAATTCCACACAGAAATAATGAATACTTGAATTTCACTTGATGTCGTATCTATGTAGTATAGAGGCACAATCTATGAGAGGAAGGCGACTGACTGACCCAGAGTTCAACCCACAGCCCAAATCACTAGAGCTAAAGACTTGAAAATTGACAGACCTTGATGATGATAAGAGATTTTTCGAAATTCTGATCTAAAAATCGCCATTACTCTTCAACTGACGCTACACAATATTGTCTAAAAATTAAAAGATGAGTCCAGAGACCATATTTGCAATGAACTATCATTTATATTAGCATTAAAAAGAACGAAACAATCTTGATATGTCTTTAATATTGAAAAACACTTTTTAAAAATAAGTAACCGTTACGTATAATATAAAACCATAACAATACAAATATTGGTCTAATTGTTATTTAATAGTTACTTGCTGTAGCTTATTTTTAAAATTCGTTTTTCAATAAAAAGTCAGGACAAGATTGTTTGATTCTTTTTAATGCTAAAATATTCCGACGAATTGAGAACCTCCTCCTTTTTTGAAGTCGGTTAAAAATAAACGAAGTATAGAGACACTGAGGCCAACACAACGTCTGTCTATAAGCGTAATCAATACGCGATTAGCGATTAATACTAACTGAATGCAAACCCACTTCAAACGCTGCCAACGCTGACAGCGACGACAGGCGGTAACGGTTGTAACATCCGAACTTGTATGAAAGAGGCCGCATATAGCACCGGAATTCTCTGTGTGGCCTTTTTCATACATGTTCAAATATTACAACCGATACCGCTGCACGCTGTGCGTTTGCTTATTATTGAGTACTGTTTACCATTATAGTAATCTTGTCTAGCGATGATGATACTTAACTTATATCGATTGACGTCATTTGAACTTGTCTAATCGCACTTAACATAATTGAAATCAACTTAACTTTGCCGGCCGTAATAGCCTAGTGGTTTGACCTATGGACTTTGAAGCAGACGGTCGTTGGTTCGAGCCCCGGCTTGCACCTCTAAATTTATGTGCGAAATTACTTTTTTCATTTCGCCCGAGCTATTCGGTGAAGGAAAACATCACGAGGAAACCTGTACACTCATGCGCAGCAATTCAAGTGTGTGAAGTTCCCAATCCACATTAGACCCGCGTGGGAACTATAGCCCAAGGCCGGTGATGATGATGAAACTTTAACGGCCTTATTCATAAACGTCACTCAATCCTCCGTTGGCTTAAAGGTTTTATCTTCTTCTTACTAACGGAAATATCAATGTGACAGAAAAGGACAAACGAGCTTCGACATTTTAGTTAAAATAGGTTCATGAATAACACGGTAAGTGGCAGCGTAGTAATATAGCATCGTAACCGTAGGTGAAGAGGACGCGACCTTACCGGCGTCCGGCAACAGTCACGGCGCGAACCACTCGCGGCCGGACGACAACCACGTGCCGGCGCCGTCCACCGAGAAGCCGGCGCCTGAGTCCCACAAGAAGGAGAAGTCTGTGCTGCAGGCCAAGCTGACCAAACTTGCGATACAGGTGCGGCCTTAGACATGTCATAACGTATGGACGGGTCCTTCGTTATTGTTTCCAATTCAATACAACTAGAAATTATGATTTTATTGCCTTTTTAGGGTTCCGTACCTCAAAAGGAAAAAACGGAACCCTTATAGGATCACTTTGTTGTCCGTCTGTCTGTCAAGACCCTTTTTATTCTGGAACGCGTGGAGGTAGCATGCTGAAATTAATATCAAATACTCAAGCTTGCAGTCCCTTGAAGCTGTGAAAAAATCAAACTTCTAAGTCAACGCAATCAAAAGATACAGTAATTAAAAAGGTTGTTTCCATATAAATTGCCGTACCCCGAAAACCAAAAGGGTACTTCCAGTTGTACTAGAAACTTGAAATTTGGTATGAATGTAGCTCTTATAGCACAACCACTCGGAAAATTCTCAAAATCTTAAATTTTTATGTCTGTCTGTAGATTTCGCAGGCCAATATAAGATGACCCCACACTGCATACATTTTGCTTAGGAGTAGGGCTCTGCTAACACTGGACTTCTTGAAACACTGGGGAGAAGCGTTAAAACCTTTCTACGGAACCCTCGTGCGCGAGTCCGACTCGCACTTGGCCGGTTTTTATGTATCCTTGAGCCTTAAAATATCTGCATCCGCAACATCCCTCACCATCTGATCGATCTCAGATGTCGGCATACATCACCAGCTCCACCAACTGAACCCCCTTTCTCCGCAGATCGGTTACGCCGGCTCCACAATCGCCGTCCTGACCGTCATCATCCTGGTGATCCAGTTCTGCGTGACCACGTTCGTGATAAAGCAGCTGCCGTGGCGCGCCACCTACATCAACAACCTCGTGAAGCACCTCATCATCGGTGTCACCGTGCTGGTGGTGGCTGTCCCCGAGGGCCTGCCGCTTGCCGTCACGCTGTCGCTCGCGTATTCTGTTAAGGTGAGGGGGACATACTTGGATATACGCGTCGTGTCGTGGCTTAGGACTTTTGGTAGTGCACCGTGGTTCTAAAATCCATGGAGCCGCCATGTGTGAAATGTAATTTTCGAAGTCAAAAGTCAAAAATTGTGACGTAATCTATACCTATAAACAGTACCGTGACTGACTGACTGACAGACAATGCACAGCCTTAACCACTGGACCTAGAGACTTGAAATTTGACAAACATATAGTTATCTTGAGTATACTAGAGGCACTAAGAATAGATGTTTGGACTTCGACCTAGAACTTTTCGGTTCCCTACTAAGTTGATTGACCCCTCCTATTTCTCTTTCAGAAAATGATGAAAGACAACAATCTCGTGCGGCATCTGGACGCCTGCGAAACAATGGGCAATGCCACCGCCATCTGTTCGGACAAGACCGGAACTCTCACCACCAACCGGATGACGGTCGTGCAATCTTACATCTGCGAGAAACTGTGCAAGGTCACGCCCAACTACCGGGACCTGCCGGCAGACGTCGCTGACACGATCGTCGAGGGCATATCTGTCAACAGCGCGTTCACTTCTAGGATTATGGTGAGTTTTCTACTAGGCTTGAGTCGGTCAGGAACTAAGAACTGTTAGGAATGAATTCCCGTCGCGGACCGAAAGGAACTAAATCCTTTCGCACGATTTGAATCGGTCTTCGCTCCTTTAGTTCACTAGGCAGAGGAGTGGATGAATCGCTTGAGCGGAACGGAGCGAGTGCGAGTGACCGAGACCGAGGAGCGAGATAAATAGCGCTCGTTCAAAGTGTCTCTGGAGCAAGTGGGAGTGAGATGGACAACTATCATTCCGTTCCGTGTCCTTCACAGATCAAAACCGTTCTAACTCGTTCACTGAACTAAAGGAACTAAAAGACCGAACTAGTTCCTTTCACTGATTGAACGAGATCAGAGCGCTCCCTTTAAAGACCAAGCAGTCACAACTATTTTCTACCCAACTGTCGAAGGACAGTTTTTTTTCATCACTTTACGCGCAACACCAGATTTTATTTATGAAATCTGCTTCAACCAGTATGAGAGTTATCGCGAGTCAAAAATTCGCTTGGAAAGCTATTATCGAGTGAGGTTATTTGTCAATTTCCACCAATCATAGGCCAGTAAGTGGTCTGTCATTGGTGGAGAATGACTAGCGAGCGATAGCCCTCATTGACACCAATTGACCTAGTACCAAAGTAGGGTACTAGAGTAATGTAGGGGTTTCTATGGGTACTAGACAACGGATATAACATACATAGGTACATAATATTAAACATCCAAAACCCGAAAACAAACATTCACACTCATCATCATATCTGCCCCAAATTTTGATATAACCCGGGACTTCAAGCTTATAGTGAAGTCCTCTGGGCTCTGTAAGGCTATCCGATCCTCCGGCCCAACTTGCCACAATACTTACTACTTTTAGTGAAAATTTGTTCTGGTAGTGAAATTTCTGATTCTGCCCCAACTTTTAATATAACCCGCCCTCAAGCTTCAGGTTCTCTGAGTACTATGCTATGCGGTCCTCCGGCCCAACTTGCCACGATACTTTGTCTTTTGGTGAAATTTTTTACTTTTAGTGAATTTTTCTAGTGTTAGTGAAAAATTCTACTTTTAGTGAAATTTTCTACCTTTTGCGAAATTTTCTACCTATAGTGAATTTTTTTTACCTTTAGTGAAATTTTCTACTTTTAGTGAAATGCTATACAGAATGTGTTGTCTCCAGCCATCGCAAGACCCGACGGCGCCGCCGATGCAGGTGGGCAACAAGACCGAGTGCGCGCTGCTTGGCTTCGTGGTGGGCCTCGGCCAGAGCTACGAGGGCGTCCGCGAGCGGCACCCCGAGGAGTCCTTCACCAGGGTGTACACGTTCAACTCCGTGCGCAAGAGCATGTCCACGGTCATCCCGTACAAGGGCGGCTACCGGCTGTACACCAAGGGCGCTTCCGAGATCGTTATGAAGAAGTAAGTGAGGAATAAAATAAATATTAATCGTGTAATTGTGAATAAAATATTACGTCTAAGGACCGATTTTCCAATTTTTAGATAAGCTCTTATTCCATAGATACCCCTCCGCTACCAATGGGATAAGAGCTTATACGGGGGTTGAAAAATCGGCCCTCAAAATGTTAGTATAATGTAATTCTATGGAACTTGCTAACTATGTAAACAAACCGCCATACTGAAATTGTCTCTGAATGATGTTTACATAGTTAGCAAGTTCCATAGAATGACACTGTATCTATACAGTGTCATTTATGGAACTTGCTAGACTTGTATATTAGAGTTCTTTACAACGATGTCGTTAAAATATTCATAGGCAATATCGACGGGTCTCTGGGTCGAGTTCGTATATGAAATTTGCCGAAATTGGGTTGAATCAGAGAACCGTCCATATTAATGTTTTCACATTTCTGTGACACTAATTCAATTTAAACTTGACCTGTCATTTTGAGACTTGCGTTTAGTAACGTTTAGATTAAATAAAACACTTGATTTCAATATCACTTTCCGCCGCACAAGGCCGCTTCAGATGGCCTCATAAAGAACAGTCTCTTTTTTTAAGACGTAGCTTCCCTTACTATTATGTCAGCCATGGGCTTATATAGCGTACGAACTTGCCGTTCGGTACTCCGTTATGTTACAAACTTTGTGGCACTAATTAGTGGCAGCGACATGAGCCGCTCGCCGATGGCGGCCTATTGAGCCGTTTCTGTGTCCAAAATCTTCCTGATGTTTATATCAATAATGTCGGCGATAAGCGGCTGACCCGTCATGGTGTATTTCCAGATGTGCCTTCATCTACGGGCACGAGGGAAGGCTGGAGAAGTTCACGCGCGACATGCAGGAGAGACTGGTGCGGCAGGTCATCGAACCCATGGCCTGCGACGGCCTGCGGACCATCTCCGTGGCCTACCGAGACTTCGTGCCCGGCAAGGCCGAGATCAACCAGGTAACGAGACGCCGCTGGCCTGTTTACGTCCCACAGGCATAACAATAAATAATAAATAAATAAATAAATAAATAATAAATAAAAATCATTAATTTTTATTAAGTAAGTACATCGTAACAATTTTAGTGGCTGGTACCTCCTTTTAAGCTTGAAAAGCCTGTGTCAGGAGGCACCGCTCCTCCATTATGAATACATTTGTTTGTACCTACATAATCATTTGTAAAACACACAGGGGTTTTTATTGTGAAAATATAAATAAATAAAAAAAACTTGCAATTGTTACAATTCATGCATCACTGCAGTGAGTACAATTTTTAGCATGCCAATTAGCATAATAAAAGAGTAGAACGGAATGTCTTTTGGCCGAGTCCTACCTACCCTACCTACAAATATAAAATAAAATACATATACAGGCTCACGTAAAATTATACCAAGCAAACGCGCGTGCGGCGACGACGGCCGTGACAGCCTGGCTGAGAAGCTCGTTTAACGAGTTCTCTAATATCGTGACCTTGAGCCCGTCCGGAGCGGGACTTTCCGTTCATAGTAATGTTATTATTTATTCTTATGCCACAGGCCTAATATGAGAATAAGGAAGGGCACTATTGTGTTCCGCTGTGGAGAGTAAGACAGCCGGTGTAGTTACGGGCACAAGAGGCATTTCATCTTAGCTCTTCGGATTGGCAGCACATCTGCAAACCCCCCCGGGGTTGTGGGTGTCTATGGGCAGTGGTGTTCACTTACCATCTGGCCCCTATTTCACCAACTTTACAATTGTCAATTTTCAATGACAATTTGATGTCAATTGCTGACTTGAAGAGCTTTTGTTTTAGCGCGCTCGTACTGGCCAAGAAATGTAGTTCGAATTGTCATGACAAACCAACAATTGTCAAGTTGGTCAAATAGAGGCCAGGTAACCACTTGCTCGTTTGCCTTCCTTGTCGTATAAAAAAAGGCCTATACTACTGCTGGGCACGGGCCTTCTCTCGGGTTGAGGCCTAGGACCACGCGGACCTAAGATTACCAGATGCAGATACAAATTTTGAAATACCTGACATCGGATTTGCGAATGAAATGCGGTGTAACGCCCACGTGTAAAAATACTGATATATGCTGCTGACTGTACTGTCTCTGTAAACCTAAAATGGAACTCATTTCTCAAGTATAGTTTGTCAGTACCCTACTTAACATTATTAACGCAAAACTTTGCCATGATAGATGACAGAATATTCGTTACTCGTTCACGCAAAAACTACTGAGCGGCTTTTGATGAAACTTCACAGTGATCGGAATACACACATACGCTACTTTTTATCCCGGAATATTGGATAGTTCCCGCGTTACAGTTAGTTAATGTTTGTGTTGTTTGACAGGTGCACATAGACCAAGAACCGAACTGGGAGGACGAGGACAACATCGTAAACAACCTCACCGCGCTCTGCGTAGTCGGTATCGAGGACCCCGTCAGGCCAGAGGTGAGTTCAATCTACTATGCGACCTCGGTAATTCGTACCACGCTCTACCAATTGGGGTTGTCTAAAAAAAATACCAATGCTTTTTATATTTTTACTGTACAGAAAAGTCAATTGTAAGAAACCGGTTTCGCTATTTTCTCATATAAATCACTCCTTATTTTTAAATTATTTATTCAAATTTCTAGGCTGATGAGACGTCATCAGCTCTTCCGCGCAGCTGCTTATTCAATAAATTTGTCAGTAAGCTTATGTTGAGATTCTGCATTAGTTCAGTTTTAATATGTGGTGAATCGATAAACTGTCATTGTTACTGTCACTGAACTATCAAACGTCAATAACAACTGTCAAGTTATCAGTCCAAATCGAACTTAGCAGCATAAAACGCGGGTACAATTTGGTCCGCTATGTCATAGCTGTCAATGGCTGTGAAGGGCAAATGAAGGTCACTGCTTATTAATTAGGTAAGTCATACTAAAATGAAAAAATACCGGTAGCAATTCAAAAAGCATGAATCTCGAAATGGTTTTCGATTTACAATAAACACTGCAAAAAAACAGACAACCCCAATTAAGCCATACTTGACTGGCTGGACATAACGAGTCTTTCAATGCGTTGTGTCGTATTGTTTCGTTAATGCATGACGTGGCGCCCCGCAGGTGCCCGAGGCGATCCGCAAGTGCCAGAAGGCGGGCATCACGGTGCGCATGGTGACGGGCGACAACGTGAACACGGCGCGCTCCATCGCCGTCAAGTGCGGCATCCTCAAGCCCACGGACGAGTTCCTCATACTCGAGGGCAAGGAGTTCAACCGGCGGATCCGCGACGCCAACGGGGAGGTAACGCGGCGCGCGGTCGGCTCATCGCTGCCACTAATGTGCCACCAAATTAGCAACAAAAACGGAGCTTCGAAGGGCCCGTCCATACGCTATATTATGTCTATAGCTAGGAGTACTGATGTGCCGTTTGAAACTTTACAAAATTGCAAAATTTTCTACATGACGAGGTTTCAGAAATTTCTCACATTTTTGTATGGGGTTAGAAACTTACCGAAATTGAAAATGGAAATTTCTTATGTTTCTATGAAATTTTCAAGAAATTTCCGAGAACTTTTCTAGTTTTCTGGAGACTTTCCGCAGCCTGCACATCAGTAGCTAGGAGCTACGGATTTTTTTAACTCTCGACGCAAAAAGAGGGATGCTATAAGCTTGACCTATGTTTTATGGGTGTATCTATGTATCTGTCTGAGGCATCGTAGCTCCTAGATCACGGATCAACCACCCTCTGGACACCAAATGTCGGGGCGAACGTTTCCGAAACGCATATGCTCATTTGCACCTAAAAATCTTATTAGCCGCCAATCGCGGCTCACTTTCGACCAGATGACAAGCTATGAACCAATCACGACACATTCCCCCGGCCCGCTCACCGCGGCTTTTTGCGTAACGACTTTCCGAGTAGATTATAGAGAATGCGGTGTCCAGAGGGTGATTGGTCTGTGTCCTAGATTGATGAATGGATTTGGACGCGGCTTTTGTAAATTGAAAGCTAATTTAATCTGCATGATTCTTAGCTGAGTTTAATATAAGTTATGACGTCGTACTTGTGGTCTTAGGTCCAGCAGCACTTGCTGGACAAGGTGTGGCCGAAGCTGCGGGTGCTGGCGCGCTCGTCGCCCACCGACAAGTACACGCTGGTCAAGGGCATGATCGAGTCCAAGTGCAGCGACACGCGCGAGGTGGTGGCGGTCACGGGCGACGGCACCAACGACGGGCCCGCGCTCAAGAAGGCGGACGTCGGCTTCGCCATGGTGAGTGCACGGTGGTTTGCAGTGTGGAGTTAGCTGCAGCATCTAAACAAACAAACAGTCTAGAAATAAGAGTCCCGAGATCGGCTTTGTCCATAAAGGAAATCACTGTAAACAGTTTATGATCAACTGAAAACGAAAGCGGTTGGGACGTAAGTTTATTATGAAATTAATTACTGAAAACCTACGATTGGTTAGCTTATAATTTCACCACGTATCACCAGGGGTTTAAAATTTGCGAAAAACAATAGGTGCGTCTATTCTTGATAATTTTAAACCTCTGGCCCAAAAAGAGGGGTTAGAAGTTTTGCTTGTGTATCTGTCTGTGGCATCATTACTCCCAAACGAATTAACCGATTTCAATGCGGCTTTTTTTTTAATCGAAAGCTAGTTTAATCGAGATGGTTCTTGGCTAAGTTTAATTAAAATCGGTTTACCGGTTTCCGAAATATTGAACTCTGTTCAATACAATGACTGTGGGGGGGTTTTCCACTTTTGTAAGTTGGCTAGGTTACCCGTGTGGGCGGTTGCAGGGCATCGCGGGCACGGACGTGGCGAAGGAGGCGTCGGACATCATCCTCACGGACGACAACTTCTCGTCCATCGTGAAGGCGGTCATGTGGGGCCGCAACGTGTACGACAGCATCGCCAAGTTCCTGCAGTTCCAGCTCACCGTCAACGTCGTGGCCGTCATCGTCGCCTTCATCGGCGCCTGCGCCATCCAGGACAGCCCGCTCAAGGTGCTCTGCAGGCTTCTCAACGGGCAGCATTGGTCTGCGATATGTGCTGTCTGACTGTTACTATGAAAGCTAGACAGAGACTCCTATAGTTGCCGATTCACCACAGATGAAAACTGAACTATACTGCTGAAAAACAGCGTTGCGGCATTATGCTGAGTGGGGCCCATTTCACACTATTCGGCATTCTATAGATTTTAAATAGTTATTAAGTTTATGCTTATGTTTTATTTAAAAATTTTCAAATGTACTGCTTTTTTGTGTTTGTGTCGAATTTGTGTGAATAAATGTATCTCTCTCTCTCTCTCAACTAAAGCAGGGGACTTTAGTTCAGTTTTAATCTGTGGTGAATCGTTCAACTGTCACTGTCAACAACAACTATCAAGTTCCCAGTCCAAATCGAATTTAGTAACATAAAATGCGGGTAAATAAGTGAATTCTTGTACTCACGTCAATAAAGTACAATCCGGACCGCTACATCATAATTGTAAAATAGGGAGTCTTTGCTTTGTCTAGCTTTCATAATAAGAGTCCCGTTGCCCGAGCTGCCAGTTGCCCGTTTAGAAGCCCCTCAGAATTATGTCTTAATATTCTGCTCCACTGTTCCATTTTTTTAAACGCTATAGGCTTGCGTTTGGCCACAATCACGCCTGATGGTAAGCGCAGATGTGGTCTACGATGGAGCACGCTTGCCTAGCAAATGCCCATTCACCCTAGACTAAACATTTACTCCCCAAACTCATCATCACGACCAGAGTTCGGAGTGTTCCCTCATTGCATCCCATATGTTTGTGCGCAGGCGGTCCAGATGCTGTGGGTGAACCTGATCATGGACACGCTGGCGTCGCTGGCGCTGGCGACGGAGATGCCCACGCCCGACCTGCTGCAGCGCAAGCCCTACGGCCGCACCAAGCCGCTCATCTCGCGCACCATGATGAAGAACATCCTAGGACAGGCCATCTACCAGCTGTTCATCATCTTCTCTCTGCTCTTTGTCGGTTCGTACCACCACCACACTTCAGTCTGTCAACTTGGACATTAGTTTGCTTAAACCGACTGCACCCACCTGGATTACGCTCTGACCCGAGATTGACATAGCCGTGATAGCCTACTGGTTCGACCTATGGCCTCTCAAGCAGAGTGTCGTAGGTTCAAACCCAAGCTCGCACCTCTGAGTTATTCTGTATTTCTACATTTGTAATTTATCATGAGCTTTTCGGTGAAGGAAAACATCGTGAGGAAACCTGCTCACTCATGCGGAGCAGTTCAATGATGTATGTGAAGTTTCTGATCTGCACTGGGCCCGCGTGGGAACTGTAGCCCAAGCCCTCTCATTCTGAGAGGTCTGCCCAGCAGTGGGACGTAAAAAAGGCTCATGTTGATAATGATGATGATGAACCTCGGGAACTAACGTGTTTAACACCAGGTCGGTGCAAGTCTATCTTGAGCAGAGTGAAGCATGCTCTAATTAATAGCCGACGTCAGTTGCTGAAGAAAGTTACTTCGTCGGCAATCACCGGTAAGCGAAGTGTTTAGCCTTTTATGAGATGAACTTGACACTACTCAATAATGTCTAGGGATCAAACGCGTATGGGAGTCAGCACATAATTGACCCCTAGACATTTTTGAGCAGTGTATACCCTTATCAAACTTCCTGGCGATTCCAAACCAACGCCCTTCTATTCTGAAGTTTTCTGAGGTATGTATTAAAAGTTTTCCAGTTGGTCCCGAAATCAGCGAACGCAAGAGGATCATTGCCGAATCTTGTGTCCCTTTAATTTTTCTCTAGAAATACGCAATAAAACGGCGTTTTTTGATTGTTTTTGTTAACCCGAGTTGTCCTCTGTTCACCTTGACCTTGAGCGGTCTCAGGCCGTCCTCATGTCTTTGCCGTGCCACGTTGCCGCCGACTGACAGATTTTTTTTTTTTTTTAAGGTGACCGCATCCTCAACATCCCGTCGGGGCGCGACCAGGCGCTGGGCACGGAGCCGACGCAACACTTCACCATCATCTTCAACACGTTCGTTATGATGACCCTGTTCAACGAGATCAACGCGCGCAAAATACACGGCCAGAGGAATGTGTTCCAGGGGTTGTTCACCAACCCTATATTTTACTCCATATGGATCGGCACTGCGGCCAGTCAGGTGAGAAAGAGTTCGTCATCATCATCGTATCAGCCGCAAGACGTCCACTGCTGGACGTAGATAGGACTTTCCCTAGGATCTCCACGACGATCGGTCTCGTGCTTTACTTTACCACAGTGTTTAAAGTGTGGGTCGCGACCAACAGGGGGGTCGCAGCACTTACACAGGGGGTCGCGAAGATTAGCTTCGAAAGTCTCGTGGTTGTGAAGAAGGAATGAAGATTTTTATAAGAACATTTTAATAAAGCAACAATATTCCCTTTCAATATTAAAAAAAAGGGCAAGTTGCGCACCAGTAACCTTCTGATAAATATAGGTTGCGTTTCAAAACGCACGATTGATTGGATTACAGAAGTGTGCGTTCTAAATATGAATTCTTATATAATAGTTGGGTTCTAAGGTTAATCGTACAAACGCGGTTTTTGATGGAAGGAATTTGATGGTCATTAAAGGACCGTGACACAAAAAAGTTTGAAAAACACTGCTTTACCAGATCGTCCGTCCACCTTACGGGAGGCACCAATGCTTCCCTACTCCAGAGTCCGAAATTCGAAGTTCGTATCCGATCGTCCCTCTCGCTTTCGTGTTAACCCATGATGCCGTGAGCGGGATAGTCGGATACGAACTTCGAATTTCGGACTTCGGGGTAGGGGCTCTGAACCTGACCTGACCTGGCCCTGACCTTGCGGGAGGCCTAGCAACTTCTCCTGGTACGCGGTAGCCAGTCTATAACCTTACGGCCATAAGTTCTAAGAGTAATGTGCCCCGCCCACTGCTACTTAAGGTCAATTTGCTGAGCTATATCGATAACTTTAGTTCTTCTACGGATCTCCTAATTTCTGATTCGATCCCGCTGGGATACTCCAAGCATAACTCTTTCCATTGGCCTTTGAGCTACCTTGAGAATGAGTTTTTCGAGCAAAAGAGTTGTTGGATCACGTTAGTAGAAATCCGAACCGGCCTTCTACTTGTTACCATCAAAATAAATAAAACATGGCTTCTGTGAAATACATAAATGGCGGGCGTCTTCCCATGAATGGGTTGCCACGAAATTATCAAAGAGGTGTAGATTGAACGTTTGATATTTCATTTCGGTCCCTGGGAATTAGTCAGGTCTCATAGGGGTAAAAGTGATAGCCTAGTGGTTTGACCAGTGGCCTCTCAAGCAGAGGGTCGTGGGTTCGAGCCCCGAGCTCTGAGTTTTTCGGGATTTATGTAATTTATCACGAGCTTTTGGGTGAAGGAAAACATCGTGTGGGAAACCTGTACACTCCTGCGAAGCAATTCAATAGTGTGTGTGAAGTTCCCAATCGGCATTGGGTCCGAGTGGGAACTGTAGCCCAAGCCCCCTCATTCCGCGGCAAAAAAAAGACTGGATATGATGATTAAAAAAGTTAGGGACAAGCTGCTATACAGAATATGTGTTTGTCTCTCAGGTGGTAATAATCCAGTTCGGCGGCATGGCGTTCAGCACGGCGGGGCTGTCGATAGACCAGTGGCTGTGGTGTCTGTTCTTCGGCGCCGGCACCCTGGTGTGGGGGCAGCTCGTCACCTCCGTGCCCACTAGGAAGATACCCAAGAAACTATCGTGAGTACCCACGACACTGTGCTGAGTGCCAAGAAAGTCTAGTGAGTACCCGGGACACTGTGTTGAGTGGCCAAGAAAGTCTAGTGAGTAGCCAAGAAACTATCGTGAGTACCCTGGAAAATGTGCTAAGTGGCCAAGAAAGTCTAGTAAGTACCTAGGAAATTGTAGTGAGTAGCCAAGAAACTATCGTGAGTACCCGGGACACTGTGCTGAGTGGCCAAGAAAGTCTAGTGAGTAGGCAGGAAATTGTAGTGAGTAGCCAAGAAACTATAGTGAGTACCCGGGACACTGTGCTGAGTGGCCAAGAAAGTCTAGTGACTAGCCAGGAAATCGTAGTCAGTAGCCAAGAAACTGTTGTGAGTAGTCAAGGAGCTGTAGTGATTACCCGAGATGTTTCGTGAGTATTCAAATAACTCTTTAGTACGTAAAAAAAAGACTGTTGCACAAAACAGAAAATTAACAAACTACAGGACAGCACTCATTTGCAAAGGCGACCTTATCCCTTAAAGGGATCTTCGGGGTATTAACCAGAGTAACTCAATTTCCAGTTGGGGCAGAGGTCAGCCCGATCCGGAGACGATTCAGCCGGGGCCGGATTACGACTCCGACCTTGACAAGAAACCTCGCGCCGGACAGATCCTCTGGATCAGAGGACTCACGCGCCTCCAGACGCAGGTACGGGGTGGGGTGGGTCGGGGGGAGGAGGGCTCTTGTGGGGGACACGGGAGGATGTTGGACTTGAGGGTTAGACGGGTGGGGGGTCATAGTATTTAGTGGAATGGCGATATATTGTTACTGTTTTCAAGAAAAAGGATCTCCAAATTGATATACTAATTACGTGAACGTTAAGGTTCAATTTGCGGTTTTTTTTATGTAGTGGCGGTATTATGGAGTTGATAGTACCAAGCGTTCGTGAAAGAGATGGATCGTCTTTTTCTTGGTTGTTTGGTGTTATCAACTCTATATTATATCGTAGGGATCCAGGTAGGTTGGTTCAACTGTTTTCGAGCGCGAATTCATTCATTTTTTTTTTCTTATTTCATTGACGTCATATTTGCGGTAATCGATATAATTGACAATTTATTACGTGCTGTCAGTTATTTTTTTCAAAATTGCATCTATTATGTTTGTGAAGGTTTAAGCGTGGATTCAGTATAATTATGGCTAAGAGAAGGGACATTTTCACTTTCAATATCTGGTCTAAAATGTCTCCTTTCTGTATAATACTTTTTACTATGACTATACCGATTAACTTCAAGTCCAATATTTTCACCTTAGCTTTGGGAGATTAATTCAACTGGCTTTTTGTAGTTGACTGTGATGAAGTTTGAATTTTATTTGTTTCTGAATCTCTTTTTAATCTTTTAAGTTACTAGGACAATTCCTATTAGTAATGAAAGCTTGTTGAATTAGTCCAGGGTTACATGTTGCATTTCACGTGGAAATGTCTACACTGGGGGACATTTAAATGTGCAATGTGGGCTATATAGGTACACTACACATTATGGGGTTGATGTGGGTATATATACACAGTATTTATATATCAATGTCGTCAGATGTTCGCATCTCTCGACGCTTGGCACACTCTACGTGGCTTTCAAAACTGAGACAAATATCAATAATGGTCATTTGAATCAAAATAATTTAACTCAGCTTTGAAATGTTTTCTGCATATTTTAATCAAACAAATTTGATTATTAGATGCTGAATTTTCTTCTAACGCCTCTCTGCAAATAACTTTACTAAAATTTGCACAAAGACGTTGCGCTATTTAAAGAATAGCATCATATTTAAAAATACTGATTTTAAGACTGTAAATTTTTAAAATTAAAAACGAATGATGCTATTCTCCTCTGATATATACAAAATAGGGTTTATTATTGCACCAGCGTCATCGAATACTTTTCTATTCGTGATGTGCTTGCGCAATAATAAAGTATGTATTTTATATGGAATTCAATGAAAATCAAAAATATATATGAGACAAACAGAAATACATAGGAGTGGCAGAAATATGTTCGTGCATTACGAAAGAGGGATAAGTTGTGAGTTTACAGCTAATGTATAAAAGTACATATGAGGTCAACAGGTCAACACAGCGGTACGTTGGGCATCCTAACGCTAAGTTACCGTTATATTCTCCATTTATATATATATACTTTTACTATTTTTGCATACAAACCGAATAATACCACCATTTTCAATACTATGCATCCATTATAGCATATTATCGTAAACAAATAAAGGTACGCTCTGAATCATTTCTTACACATATTTTTGTTTTAGACAAAGCCGGTGTCACAGTAATTTGTATTTAAGTAAAAAAAAAACACGATAAATTCTAAATTCAAACTTTCAAAATAACTATACGTTTCATTATTTTTTTTCGTTTTGATTTTGTTTTGTTCTCCGTTTTATTTCACTACTTTTATTTCATTCTCCTATATTTCTGTTCATTTTCGAACGATTTTAATTTGATTTTTACCTACACAGAGAAACACTTTACAAAGTAATATACAGTAGTAACGCTATATTATGTTTTGGCCCATTTATTAACGTAGTATTGAAACTTGTTCGATCGCTAATTTTGACACTAATAGAAAAAAAAATCAAAACTAACGACTTGCAAAATTGGCAACCGAGCAATTCTTGTATTAGATTTTGTTTTTCAAAAATCTACTTTCATTATTAACCCCGAGTGTGGTTTCATGACACCGCCTCCCCGCCAGCCGCCTGTGCAGCGGCCGGCCGGGCTGGCGCGGCTCGTGTCATGGGGCCAGACGGGACACTAGTGGTGCATGCGCCGACCTAACAGTCTTGACGCTTCCCGATTTAATTTACATTGGTTTACTATGATTATACCTGAGTTGACTGAACCCTGTACCCATTGGCATGCTCTTTATGTAGGCTGTGACGATGTTACTTATCCCTCGTGCCCAAACAGTTACTATGACTTTACCCTAGATATATTATATCGATTCACTCAACATCAACCACATCGCGGTATGAATATGACTGTCTTTCTCTATCTTTTATTTGACTCTAAGTCATACTGACTGTTTGTTTTTGTTTTTTTTTTATGATTTTCTGTTTTTTTTTTGTCTGTTTGATTTTATTTGAGGATATTTGCTTGCGCCGCCCGTACCCGCTAGCCGCTCGCCCGCGACTAACCGGCCCGACGATTGCAGTAACACCCATCCAGTACAACAGTCCAATGTTATTTTATGTCAATATAATTTCCGATTGTGTTCAGTTACTGCAATGAACGTTAATTTATTTGAGTGTGGAGTGGATTTTTCACAAGCAAAGACCTTTGGAGCATGCCGAGTGCTCACTAACATAGAGTTAACAGTTCGCGGTCGACCCGTCTCTTCCTTTGCCGTTGTGTTGTGGTCAATGTTTTGTGTTATATTTTGTTTTGTTGAGTTTGTTTGTTTGTGAGTGTTGCCCCTAGAGCCGTGTTCAGTCCGGTTGTCTCAGGTGGGTGAAGCGTCAAGCTGGAGTCGCGAGTAGTAGCCTTCGCCCCGCTGGCAACGCCTGTTTATTTGCGTCCGTTAGGCTTGCGGTTGCGTAGCGCGGCGTCCGGCAGAGGTGAGTGTCCCGTAGACCGTCTCAGTGTGCAAACAATAACAAAACCAGTGGTTCTGTATAGCTTCCTAACAGTTTTATTTTTATTTTTTGTAAATATACAGTTGTGCAAATATCGGATCTGTATACGCTTTTAGACGAACGCTTGGCGCTGTGTATTTTTTTTTAAACTAAATTAGCTCGAATATGTATTTACACAATTGTATGTTGTAAAAAATAAGATGAACCGACTCCGTATCCTTGGCTCCTAAGATTAGTTAGTTTTTATGTTTAACGAAAAGACGCATGTTAGCTGTTCCATAGTTTAAGTACCGATGGTTGCGACGTGCAGTGGTCGCAGGCGGCCGCGGCCCGGCTGCGCGCGCCGGCCGGGGCTGCGCGCCCCCCCCAGCCCGGCGTTGCGTAGGAGTAGCTAAGCTAGGGCGCAGGTTCGCTAAGGCCTCGACTCGCTCCCGATTGCGTTCATTTTCCGTTTTGGTTTGTTTCGTTTTCAGTTCAGTCGGCACTCTTCCGAGTCATATTCGTATCCCGACACGGCCCCTCCGGCCCGATACACGCATCAGTATACACAATACACATTATTAAGTTGTGTTTTTTGGTTTTTTCAAACGACAGGTTCTTGTTTTTGTGTTGGCCTGCTTAATGGGACTGATATGGGACACGATCAAATGTAAACTTATTAACTGTTCTCTAGTTGTGTTATACTTGGAGCGTGACGTCATTGCTTTTAAATCAGTTTGAATAAATGTATCTTTTTTTTTCGGTGATGCTTCCTGGGGTTTACTTTCTGTTTCTGGTTTATTTTTATGGGATCACTATGGCGGGCTATTAGTAAAATTGTTTAAGTGTGATGTTTCGAGTATAGTAAATGTTTTCCTTTAGACTAAAAATCCTCAAAAACGTAAATAACTAACGAATAGGTAGGTACGCTTTATTTTAATTTATAATTTTAAATAGTGCTTGCCTGTCCAATGACATCGATAGCAGAGCTTATGTAAAAGTCATGAAAATTACACCTTTTCGCCATTCGAATGTTTTTCATTTATATGTATAAATGAGAAATGCCAACTAAAATTTCAGTAGCTTGTTGTTTTTTTACCATACTGCATTATTTACTATTTTTAAGAGTCTTGAATTTTACAGGGATTTCACAAGTTGAACTAAACATCACTCTTGTTTGTAACGGATACTTTAAAATATTTCCATAAACTCTGTGGCATAATATCTGAGAAAATTAGCCACTTGAGTAAACGAATAGCTTTGCAAACAGAAGCTTAAATTAATTATTATTTCATCTTATCAGTCTTTCAAACTATTATTTCGTGAGACATTTTCTAATAATCATATTAACCTATTGAATATTGTGCTCGGGGTAAACACGCGTATTAAATTGCATTTTATCAAATGGTTTTTGCCCTGCGTTTGCATAACTACAACCAATTGATTTAATTGACTTCTTAATATTCAAAGTCCTGTCTAGTACTTAGTTACACTAATTCAGAAATAATTGCTCTTAATTTTTGCCAAAGACTTGTCGACAAAGCGTTTTAAAAGCGATGACGTCAACGTAGTGCCAC
Organism: Clepsis dumicolana; assembly: GCA_963691665.1. Classification (NCBI taxonomy): domain Eukaryota; kingdom Metazoa; phylum Arthropoda; class Insecta; order Lepidoptera; family Tortricidae; genus Clepsis; species Clepsis dumicolana. The sequence continues at coordinate 7,035,775 of OY829528.1, read as the reverse complement.
ATCAGTCCTCTAACCGCGACGAATCAATAGGACGGTGTCGATTGGCCCGGGGAGCGCGGCGTTGAGCGTTGTTGTTGGCAGCCGCGGCCGGTGCTCGAGACCGAGGTGTAGCGGCGCCGGCGCCCGCGCCCCCGCTCACGGACCCTCACGGTACCTGTAGCGTAGGCTAGAGTAGAGGGCGCTGCGACACTCTGCCCACACGCTGCACAGCCGCCATCTTGTGATGGGTGATCCCAAGCTCCGCCATCTTGTCGAACGCCCCCGCCATTTTGTGACCTGATCCGCCATCTTGTTTATCATGTGTTACAAAACCGTTTTCAAAGACTTCTTTCTTTCCTTTCTTTTTAAAGTTTCTTGCGACGGCGCATTTGTGATTGATTTATCTGTTTGCTGTAAATCCAATCAGGAATGATAATGATGAATTCCCAATGTTATGTCTGCCACGATGATGGTTTAAAAGTAACATGCTTAATTCGTGTAAAATTCGATATTATTACATTATTAACGAATGTGATGGTTCAGATATTCAGTTGCCGTGTTTGTTTTTAAATTTGTATTTTTTGAATTTGTACTTACTGAGTGAGCCATTAGGGAGCGTGGCATGCTTAGTTGTCAATATTTTCATATTTCACGTTTGCTACCAGCCATCCAAATGATGGAAACTGTCAGTTTTTGGTAATTCGAGGTATTCCATTGATTACTGTATTTGGCTGTAGGCTAAGTCTCGTTGGAGCTTAAAGATTGGAACTCTTCTTAGGATAAATGATTTCCTGGCGACCATATCAACTTCATCCCCCTCTCATCTCGCCCCTCGATCAGAACAGAGCAGAGTGTCGTAGAGTTTCCCTTAGCGTTACTACAATAATAGTTCTGTCGTCTGTCATGCATCCCCACTTTCCGGCTGTAGATGTTCCCCACGTGACGTCAGCACGCCTCGACTCGGTCGACCCAGCATCGCCCCGCTTGTCATCTAGCTCCCTCATCGCGGAGACCACATTGTTTTAAACAGATTCGCTAGCACACTTTTAAGTTTCCTCTCGCGAGCATGTCACTCCCAGCACCGGTCCCGCGCGTCGGCGGAGCGCCAGGCGCGCTAGATGCATGCGTCACGCGTATCGTAGTCCGTCGGAACTCTGAATACAGCATCGTTACGGCGTAAGGAACATCCACACCACACTCGGGCGGGGGCGGGCGCGGCGGGCGGCGGGCGGCGGGCGGCGGCGCGGCACTGGAGGGTTGTGTTGGTTGCAGCTGCGCGTGGTGCGGGCTTTCAAGTCGACGCTGGAGGACCTGGAGGAGCGGCTGTCCGCGCACTCGGCGGCCGGGCTGCGCTCGCGCCTGCGCGCGGCCGCCGCGCCCGACCTGGCCTACATCGACGACGACGCGCCGCCGCTGCGCACCGAGACCACCATATTCTAACACGCGCACACACACCCGCACGTTACTCTGTCCCGGGCCCTGGCGGCCGCTTTATTGATGTTTGGTTTGTAGCCGCGCTCGCGACGAACGATCGTACTTAACGCTATAATCTCCCGCGTAATCTCTGACGCCTTCTCGATTTGTCGACGCATATTTATGCTTTAAACGATTTATTCATCTAAGTGAGTCTTAATTTTAGTACATTAAGATTTTTTATTAAGTGTTGAAATTTTTAGAGGTAGGTTAGAGACGATAGCAATAAACCACATAGTTGAGGTTAGCCGGCGCCCACGGCCGCCGCTCAGTGCCTGTACATTTTCAATACATATTTTGTACTCTGTTGATGTTAATGTTTCAATAGTGTTTTGAGATTCTACTAGTTGACTCGCGTAGTCCCGGGGCCCACCCGTGGGTCGCTCGCACTCTGTACATATTATGTGACTTATGGAGTCACGCGTCTTGTGTGTATATCGGAGCAGTGATATTTTGTATAGCTATTATATACTTAAAAAAAACTCCATTTTAAAAATTGTAACTTTTGATTCTTAGACTTTGAGATTTTACTAAATTAAAAAAAAACTTTTTTAAAATTTTCGACTCTCACTAGCTATTGTGGAAGTAGGTATGTTTTATGAAAACTATTTTATGGTATAGGATGCGATCTTAAGCTATTTACGCAGTTTACGTGTTTATTTCATAATAAATTTTGGGACCACTTTTTACCCGAATCTGACTCGAAACTGGGATATAAATACATATGTACTGATCTGGCTTATTGCTTACCGGGTGCCGGGCTCTCGCTCGGAGTCACGACCGCGAACCTAAAGTTTAGTATGAATAAGACACTCACGCTTAACGGGAACTAAACGAGAGCTAACAATATGTATATCTTATAAAAACGTATTGGTTTTGCTAATGTTACGAGATCTATTTACATTGATTGAAATAAATTTTCAAACAAATTCCATAGTATTTTCTTTGGTTGATGTGGTAGTGGGCAAGTGGCAAGTTTTAGCGATGTCGCTCTTTTGCAGATGTTGACGGTAAGTTTAGGTGGCCCGCGACGCAGGCGTGAGTAGCCGGCGGAGCATGGCACGACTTGTCATTGTATACTTCCCAAACACTCGCGCGTACACTAGGTACCGAGTACTGACGGTTCCCGTATACCACTTTTACAATTCGACGCGAACGCAAGCGGCCATTTTGTGAATGGTCAACAACAAAATGGCGGCTTCAGACTTAGATTGTAAGTACTGAGTATTAATTGAAGAATTGTGTAACTGTATATGTTTATTTTGGTACAAATGTTGTTCTTTTGTTTATTATTATTTTTGCTTCGCATTTAAAGTGTGGTTATGCTTATGTTACAGTGTTTTGCATGTACAGATATGTCTGTGAGTATGCACATAGTGTGTTTTTTATTTTAGTAGATGTCTGATTCAAAGTTTTGATAACGTTACCGGCGGAGCTGCCGTGTTATCAGGGCTTTCGAAAGGATCCAATTTTTTTGTTTTTATTTAAAATAGTGTTATACTGTTCAATAACGTAGAACTGAAAATATAATTCATCACAATAACTTTCCAAACTTCCAACACTATTATAGTATTTAAGCAAATATACAAAAAAAAATGAAAAGCTTTATTATAATCTCCACTACTACCAAAACTAGAAAAATATGTTAACAGTTATCATTAAAAACAGCTTATAGATATATTTTTTTCACTTAGTTTATTACTGATTCGGTTGTGTATGTACTTATCGATAAGTTGATAATAATAGTATTTTTATTTATTGTTAAAAATACATACTTAACCGGCACTATAAACGACCAAGTTAATATTTAAAATCATAATAAAAAATTTAAGTTTTATACGAATTTTATTTTTGATACCTCGATAGCTACACAGGATTTTGAATCACAAAACTGGCATAGCATCGCGATAGCTCACATACCGGACTTACATCTGCGTAGTATAGCTTCCGACACGGTATTTAATATTTCTTTTAATTTATTTTATATATTAGTGTTTGCTCTGGATGCCCTCGCCCGACCCAGCTAGTGTGAATGCCCCCTACCCTAGACAAACAGGCACTTACAAGCAAAACTGCTTTCTAAAAACCTTTTTTACATTTCTACTAACAGCAATTTCTTCCCTATTAGTATAGTATTGGCATTTCACGATCAAATCCAAAGCCTTGTCAATTAATAAAAAATGCTCTATTCTATAAACTCTACGCACCAATATATTTTTTAATGGGATTGTTTTTTTTAACAACTGAACACTTTTTGGTTTTGGACTGCCAGTGACGTATTTTATTTTTAAACCGAATTGGCCACGAGCAAGGTTGACAGTGCGCGCGACGGCCGACTGACGCCTGTCGTTGTTTACAGCAAAAGGCGGACATTATGGCCGGCCGCAGGATATTTGTCAATAATTATTTGGCGGAACACCGAAGAATCAGCGTGCAGTCCGGAGGCAGTTCGCTCCCGGCGCTCAGCCCCGTATCGCACCAAAGCGATGATTAAAAAAAAAAAATCAATGCCCCAAAAATACTTAAAAGGAAACAAGGAAAAAATCAGCCACTCAACGGCACTTTTCGAAATTACTGCCATCAAATATTTAAAACGTAACCCTTTAACAGTTTTCTAAAATAACCAAACTACTTAAATTATATAAAATGACTTATTAAATAAAAGTTTTAAAGATTCTAAAAATGTAAAGCCGTAGTTTAAGAAGTGATTAATTGTTTACTGAAAGTATTAGGGTAAGGAATACATTAGAGAACTCGCAAATTATTTTATAGATTTATATATAAATATGGTGCACCCTTGTAGAGGAATATTCGAACAACTCCGCAAACGGACCCCTTGTAAAAGACATAAAATCCCTAATTTTGTATTGTTTTTTCAAAAAAAAAAAGCTTTCTGTAAATATTCCTAAACTTGTCTTTTGTAACAAATATACAAAAATATAATATTGTTATGTGTTGTACTAAATCGATAATTTATAATACGGGAAAAATAATGTGCCATTTTTATAAAAAAAAAAGATCTCACTAAAACGTGCTAGTAAAGTGCTTTTATATACGTTTACGGTATGATAATTAAATTTGCTTGTTATTGTTTGTTGGATGTTTCTGTGGAGAGAATGCTGACATTGTTTTTTTTATTGTTCTATTGGTCGACGAGTGAGTTGAGAATGTTTTTAAGTGTCTAGTTAATGAATGTTTTCATAGTAAGCTCGTTGTGTAATATTTTTGATGTGATTATGGTTATAGTTGTCGTTATGTATATGTACTGACCACGACATATACACTAGACACTTGGACATACTATTACCGTTACATATTTTGATTTAAATAGAAATAGTGACGCGGCGTTTGATAGACAAGATGAAGGTTTGATAGCACTGCATGACAATTGACTACTGACGTTTGAAGAACACTCTTGGATATGAATTGCGTCTAAGATTTTCCTTTCTGAAAGGCTGTTTGGTTGACGCCATTGTCCCGTATGAATTAAAATTGGAGGAGTTTGTAACTGAGCGGTCTGCTGCAGGCGGTCCCGAGCGCCCCGCGTACCGGACAGTGGCGCCACTTAGCCTCACTATATTCCGACACACTACACTACCCGTAGACGCCCTGGTCTTCCAAACTTTCCCCGTCTTTAGCAATACTGTGACGTCTTCTTTGAGTTCCTTTACTTTATTTAACAGTTATTTTTAGTTTTAATCTCAAGCAAATTTAACTATCCGTCGACTATGAGGGATATAGTGAACTGAAAATGTATACATGTTAAGTATAATAGCGTATATAATAAATATATTATATTATGCATCGAACCGCAAAATTGATAAATGCACTCGCGTAGATTCAAATCATGCCTGCTAATTTATTGTTAACATATGGTAGCTATATTTAAATTTAAATAAAACAAAATAAAAAAGTAATTCGTGTCTTGGTGTACACCAAATAGATTTTAAATGATAAATTTTAACTTAAATTTTTTCAAAAAATTTAAAAATTACGCTTATAGCGGCGTGCGCCGAGTAGCGAGGTGCACTTTTAACTAGCGTGAAGTGTACTGCGCTGTATCTGGTAACCTGTTAATTCGTTACTAAAGCTTCTTATCTCTTAAACTTTAGTAATAAAGTATCTGTACTCCAAAGTAACTTTCATTTCACCCTGTGCCACGGAGCTGCATAATAAGGTAATTGGAAGAGGCGCGCCGCCTCATGTCGTGCGGTCTAGATGTTAGTGCTTCGCGCTTGCCGCGCCGCCGTGTCCACGCATGCCCGCGCTAGGTAGATAGACCACACCGCGCACGCGCGCTGCCGCCCGCGCCCAACACGCGCACCCAGCACGCGTGCGCACCCTGCTTCACTTCAATAGATCACAAAGAGGGCTTTTTAGTGTTAAACTTAATTCCGAATCATTCATTTGCAGTTTAGACAAGTCACATCGCTTTTTCTGTAGTTAGCGTAGATTAGACGACACATCAATGTAGTCCTGGTATGTGAGCCGCTCCGGTGATACATATGTGTGCTTCAGAGACAGAGCATGACACACTACAGCCACACGGCGCGGTGTGCACGCGTCCGACACACAACACACACACGAGCACAAAAACAAAGTTAAAGAAAACAAAAAAACTTCGCATCACCACGGATCAGACGGATCACGATAGGCAACAAATGTTTGATGTACATCAATGTTTTACTGTATTTTTTTTATTATGTCCACGTTAAAAAAGGCTAAGAAGCCCTGGATGATTGTTTCAGAAACTAAATAGATTTTAAGTGCACACCCCATGAATGTGCTTCTTAAGGTTTAGGAGGAACCCTGCGTTTTATGTATTTTAGTTGTACATTATATTTATTTAACCCCGACCATCGCTTCGAGGCGCACAGCTTCGTACAGTCCTCGAGATCTTTCTGATGTTCACTTTCTGTTCGTGAAAACTTTCACTGCTGAGGGCGCGGACGCTGCGCAACCCGAAACCTCATTGAGTCTCGTGACTTGACTGAAGAATTGACGTGTTGTTTCGTCGGTTACACAGCGCCCGCGCCTCACTGCCAGATCTGTATATTATTTTTTTAACCTTTACTTCTATCTTCGTGACGTTTTCCTTCATGTTCTCGTTTTTATTTTCTTTTCCATGAAACCCCCAATTGCACACGGAAGGTCATAGGTGGCGAGTTACAGGAACGCCTGATCCCCGTCCCCTACAGCAAGACTTCGACCGACCAGGCTGTAAGATATACAATAATGGCGACGCTATTTCACTCACATCTCGTTTTTGTTCCGTTCCGATTATGTTTTTATATGTTCTCTAATACTCTGTATACTACAACTTTCTGTCTACTGGTCCGCTGTCTCTTTTGCGCCGACCTTTTTGTTTCGCTTCTCCGTGCCGGCATTTCCGTCAACACTAATTTTTCACTTCTTTCCTATTAATAATTAAGATGCTATTGAAGGTAACTTCCAGTATTTTCCCTAAATTTGTTATTTTCAACGGAAATGCCTGAATGCGTGGTGTAAACTCAAAGGTCAGTGTTGCATGCTTTCGCATTCATGCATGTATCCAAATGCATGTTTTGTAATTCATTTTTTTACATTGTATTGTCGATAATTTTTCCATCGGGAGTGTCGTAAAATTCCTTTTTTTATAACTCTGAATGTCGTTCAGTGTCCTCTCGATTACTTGATTTGAATTAAAAAAAAAAACTTAGTACTAGGTTATTTGTGAATCTTTAGTTTAATTTTCAGTATCTGTAAATTATTGTAAATATGAAAATATTTGTCTTGGGGATTACTTATAATTTAGCTTTCTCGAAGTATACCTAGTTTGTGTTACTTGTACTAAATATAGACAGGTAACATTCTATAAATTGTTAAATTTAACTTACGTTTGTAGATTTTTTTCCCACGCTGAGTCCATAGTTAGCCGTCACATCATTTTCTCATAGTGTCGGCGTTCGCTAGGAGCGCTATTTTCCGCATTTCTTCTAGCAGCCGATCGAACCCTCGCGAATAGCATCAGTTTCATATTTTTGTTCGCATCACACTCATTGCATTATTTATTTATTTTTTGCCTCACATTAATGCACTTTAAAATCGTGGGGTCCTTCAAAAATCATCGGAAAAAGTTTTAAAAATCACGGTAAATAGAGTCATTAAATAGCTTCTAGTGTTTTGTTTTCCTGTATCATAAACGAATGCTTTAAATTGTGATGATTTAGGTCAAAAACGACATCATTCGAGGAACGCTTACCATGCTTAGTCGACATGGAATACAGAATCAGGCGTTATATGTTGCTTAGTATGCATAGTGTGTATAAGGGTATCGCAGTTCCATGCTTGGTCGCGAGTAGCATAGTTGAGGTCAATCTCCAAATGCAGTCACAGAGGGCACTACGCTCGCCGCTGCGTCCGCCCGCGCGGTCGCCGCGCGGTCGCCGGGCGGTCTCACGGCGCGCGCAGCGGCGCTACTGCACGCCTGCTGGCCTCGGCCCGGCGTCGGCGTGCAGCAGCGCCGGCCAGCATGCTCCGACGGCCACTTGACACTACCGGCACTCACGACGATGTCTGTATTCAGAGGATCACGGGCGATGAAAGTTATCCCTACCCCTCACGCGAGGTTCGCTCGCAACGGAAACGGCAACGTAGACTTGTCGTCCGTAAGATCAGTGACCCTTACCGTTGCTGCTCCGCTGTGGGAGTTGCAAGCCTCGTGTCTCCCCCTGCATGGCGTCGGCCCGCGCCGATTACCTCCGTATCTGTGACTGGAATTTTGAATTACCTGCTTTATCGCCTCTTTTTTTATGGCTCTGTGTGCTTCAATTTATGTTTTACTAATCTGTCGACCGGCGCCCTGGCCGCCCTGGTCAGGGCGCCGGGCTGCACTCGTGCTGCTCCCGACTACCGGGTCACTCTGTTCTGAGCTTCCGTGTGTATAGCACGTCACTTTAGACCCGTTAGTTCTAGAACGGCAATAGATGTTTATGACACGAAACTAGCCAGAACAGAGCCCCGAGTTCTCATCGATTTCAATGTATATTTGACGGTGGAAATTATCCCGACTCCGCAGCACCGCCCGTGCCCGTCGCGCCCTCTCGGTTAGAAATGTGTTAACACAGTTCCATGTCACTAGATTGTGTTTACCTTCCGAACGAGAGCTGTGTGAGCGGCGGAGGTGGTTGCTGTGGGGGGTTATATGCTGGACGGAACCATCCATTTTATATCTGCTGCATTTTTAATACACTTCCGTGTGATTTCATCACCAGCACTACTCTTAACTAGCAGGTGAGATGACAGTCTGAATCTTGTTCGCTTTCTTGCCACTTACCCGGCACAGCATATAAAGCCTATTTTTACGGTTGATCTGTGCGACCATTTGAAAGACGTAGCTATGAGTTAGAATGTGACGTATAACGTGGCAGTCTTACTTATAGTTTTGTCTGTCGGATAGTTACTTGCACAATAATAATGGGTCACGTTTTGTCCGGCATATAACTCTGGGATCGGCGTAGCGTCACTACTATCTCCAAGTATTCATTGCTCTTGTTAACGCTACAGCTGACAACGCATATACGCGTCGCAAGCACCAATGACAGGAATGAATTAATGTTTCACCCCAAAAGATTAGTTGACCGACGATGTCAAAAAATTTTAAATCTATTTTTCAATCCCTGGAATTCTGTTAACTGACATTGGACATTTCAGGGGTAACAAACATTTTTTCTACTAGCTTTGATTACTGGCAGACTTGCCTTCCATTTAATCAAACTTGGCAGGTCAGGCCGTTGTTAGCAGACTTACTTTTATCAACACAGCTTGGAAAGCTGACAAAAACAAACTTAATAAACATTACGATGCGATGCGTACCACCTAAGTTAACAATTTGACCACGAAAGAAAAAACTGCATAAGGATAAAAAGCAAATAACGTTTTACGAAATAAAAGGTGTGTTGATTAAATATAAAAATTAAGTCTTAATGTGAAGGATTGTATTTTTTTTATTTTCTAAATTGTGCAATTTAAAATAAAATTAAAGCATTAATTAACAGTATACTAAAATGATTGCATATTTAAGTATTGCAACTGCTTTTGCATTTTTTGGTAATGCGTCAGAATTCCAGGCAATGAAAAATAAGGGTTTAATCGCTTTTTAAGCTCCGCATAAAGCAGCGTTTGCAGCGTGTAAATGCATTGTCTCTGTCATCGTTAACAAGTCTCAGGCGAAGTTACAGTAGGGCGAGCGTAACAGACGACACTAAAGCATTCAAAGCGTTGGCCAGAGACCAGTCAAGTATACCAGAGACCTGAGCCATGTTTCATAAAGCTACAAGTTACAATTTACAAGCGGAAGTCTCTTTCTAACAAAAGGTGATAGAATGAGACTTCCAATTGTAGGTAAATTGTAACTTGTAGCTTTATAAAACACGGCCCAGGGTCCTGTTTAATAACGAGTCGAAACTTGTAATACAAGCGGAAGTCTCTTTCTAATAAAAGGGGTTGAAAAGAGGTTTCCGCTTGTAATACAAGTTAAAAGTCGTTATGATACAGGCCCTAGATGCCAATAAATATGTGAACACTACCGGGCCGTGTTTCATAAAGCTACAAGTTACAATTTACAAGCGGAAGTCTCTAACAAAAGGTGATAGAATGAGACTTCCGCTTGTAAATTGTAACTTGTAGCTTTATGAAACTCGGCCCTGCGTGTTGATATACTTATAAGCTTCCCGCTGTTATATTTGACGTCTGCGCCCTCGCTTCTTAAAGCCGTTCCCAATATTCGATTTACCTCTCGTTGTGATCTTCTGACCAATTTAATAAATATACAATCCTACTATTTGCTATCCGTGGATGGTCCACCATCCTTCCATCGACAGATAGCAAGCACAGATTGTATTACCTACCGACAGTAAATTTTGCTAGACGGTAAAATTAAAGACAGATAGATGAAGTAAGTAAAAGACAAGTTACTAACAAGTACTTACAAAGGCGGATCTCTTAAGTCAACCTTTATGTTGTTATACCGTCAGTAGATCAAAACGAGCTAGATTGATTGTGAGCGGCTGATAGTGGTGCGCGCTGTTGCGCCGGCCCGCCGCCTCGTAGTGGCGCCGCGCCGGCCGGCCTGCCCGCGCCGCGCTAACGCTCGCTGTGGGCGCAGATCCGCGTGGTGAACGCGTTCCGGCAGGGGCTGGACTCGCGCGGCTCGCTGGCGGACGCGGCGCTGGCGGAGGCGCTGCGCAAGCAGACGGCGCTCAGCAAGCGCTTCAGCCACTCGAGCAGCGTGGAGTGCGAGGCGCGCGACGCGCTGGCGCCCGCCGACATCGACGTGGAGCGGCTCAGCTCGCACTCGCACACCGAGACCGCCGTGTAACGCGGCCCGGCGACCCGCCCCGCCCCGCTCACGGATGCAATAATTTAGCAGTAACAGTATTATAGCGCCCGACCGTGCCCAAAGACGTTCCCGACCGACGCTGCCATCGCTCTAATGTAACATTATGATATGCTAAATTGTGTATAAAATCATATTTTTAAACAGACGAGGATCACGTTTTGGTTTGAACATGTATGGCTGACGGAGCCGACGCTCGCTCCGGTGTAACTGAGCATAAGTTATATTGTTAACTAGTGTGTTTAATTATTCGATTGTTTTGAAAATATTTTATTATTATACGCGTGCGTTAGCGCGCGTCTGTTGAACAAATAAAAATATTGTCTAATTATTAATTTTAGATTTAAGCGCAAGGATGAGCGAATGGGCGTGTGTTTTTTGAAAAAAAATAAATTTTTCGCATACCATCGTGTCATCTCTTACACGGAATGAAATGTTTTGTATTGCTTTTGTCAAAGACATGCCGCGCCGCGGGCCCTCCCCGGCTACACTTGTACTTACATGCCGTATCTATCCAGCGTATGTATTATATTATGTATACAAATACTTTGACTAAATTATTACAAGTATTAGTTAAGGTGTTTGTTATAAATTTCAATAACTTTTCTTTTTGTTTTTACGACATTTTCCCCCTAAATCTAAGTATACATTTAAGTCATATCTCGAAGCGTAGACGCATCAACTAAAGTTTCTATACAAGAAACTTCGACTTCTTGTGTATAAACCGACGTAGTCCACTAAACATCTTCAAATGTTTAAATAGAAATAAACATTAAATTGTATAGCTGAAGGTATTTATTTGTAATGCTAGTCTCTTATGAAACAAAATACTAATTATTCAATTATTATAACGTACTTATTGATTATTGATAAATACTTCAAGTTTATTAAACAAAATATAGTCTACGGTGTAACGAATTGATTTTGTAATATTTTCTCTATGAGCAATAGCGGCGAGGCGCCGCGCGCGTCCCGCACGCGTCCCGCACGCGTTAGGATAAACGATTTAGCGAATCGGCAATGTTCAATTTTGTATAGAACGTTTCATAGTAGCGGTATGAGGTTGTTACGTTTTGTTCCCGCGACGCGCCTGCGCCTGCGCCGGGCCGCGAGCCGCGAGCCGCGACGACTATTAAAACTACTAAACAATCTTGTAAGTAATTAAGTATTAGCTTCGAATCAATAAAGCCTTTTTAAAAAAAACTTAGTTAAAAAAATTAACTATTGAAATTTCACATGTTTAATGTAGCTATGATTTCAGTGAATAGAGGTCATGGTTTTGTGTATTTATATATATTTTCGTTGATATTCGTTATGAGCCACGAGTTACCCAATGAAAGACATAAATTAGGAGTGTACTGTAGTGTTAGCGGGCGGCGTCCGCCGGCGCCCGCGCGACATCTATCGTTTCGACACAACAGTCTGCCACTAACCATTTTAGGTGATAAGTCCCATTGTTGTATTTTTCGTCTCACAATAAATGAAAATCTATTTTATTGTTTTTAACACTGTGGTTTTATTTTGTGTCGCCTCTTTGGAAAAGAAACCTGAATTTCAGAAGTTTGTTCGATGGGTTCGAATCCCATGTGACCATGGAAATGAAATCAGAAGTACCTAGCACTTTGCAGCGCTTTGCGTTTTACCTAGTTTTGGAACCGAATAGATCAGAATACTGACAACATACTTACTGGCAATGGATGCCCAGAACTGATAAAAAGCTGTATTCAAGTCTTCTCTATTTTATTTAATAAGTACAGTCGAGGAAATTAATTCCTGACCCACCATAGAACCTCTTCATAGAAAACGTAACGATATTTTCTTGTCAAGCAATGCGATGTCTCTAATAGAGACAGAGACTCTATGACGTTTACTTTCCTTGACTGTACATAATATTCTCGGAGATAAAAAAAAAAATCCGACGAATTGAGAACCTCCTCCTTTCTTGAAATCGGTTAAAAAGATCGCATTAACTTGCCTCTGCTACGTGCAGCAATACCCTCTAACCGTGCTAGAAACCCACAAATTAATAATGCACGAATGCACAAGCAATTAAAAAAAACCCTCGCACATTTAAACCACAAAACTAGCACTAAATTTCAAAAAATAGCACGACAAATGTTGATAACCGTCGCTGCAATTGACATCTATTGTGACTTTTCAAATTAAAACACAGTATCATTTCTTCACTTATATTTATTCAACAAGTCGTAGTATTTAAAACAGATAAGCTCACTTATTGGGGGGTGATGACGTTGACGGTGATCACGGGAACCCGGCCGCGGGGGGGAAGGTGATGAGCCCAGGAGGCGGCTCGGGGGGCATGAACCCCGCCAGGGGCACGCTGGGGTCTGAACAATAATAAACAAAGTATTAACAAATATGTACTTGAGATACGAGCTGTCGGTAGGCCTCCGACACGATGGAGCGACGACCTAGTAAAGATTGCGGGAAAGCACAAGACTGGTCTGAGTGGAGAGCCTTGTGGGAGGCCTATGTCCAGCAGTGGATGTCATTCGGCTGACATGATGGTGATGATGATTAACAAATATGTGATCAAAGCAAAAAAAGCATTTTTTTTAAACGGTAAATATTTTAGGACTTTTATATAACAAACCTAACCTAAAGGGTTCTACGCGATGGTCCTGAAATAAATTCTGAAATATTAATTTCAGAAAAAAAATGCATTCGGACAAACAAAAAAAAGGTGAAACGTTTTTTTTTCGAAGTTACTCGCGCGTCAATTATATACTCACACGCACAATTATTCGCCCACCCTATTTTTACTATTTATTGTAAAAATATTATTTATTTAAACAACAATTTTCACATTGATCAAGGAAAAAATGGTGGACGATTAATTTTGCTTGTGAGTATACTAGAGGGCTCTGTGCAAGTCTGCGGGCTCACCGAACTTGTGCGGCGGGAGGGGCGGGTGGGGCGGGCGCAGATGCGGCGGGTGGGGCGGGCGGCGCGCGCGCAGCAGGTGCAGCGGCGGCGCGGCGCGCGCGGGCGGCGGCGGCGAGGCGGGCGGCGGCGGCGGCGGCAGCGCGTCCCACAGCGGCACGTGGTCCGCGTGCGTGGCGGGGCACGGCCACGCGCAGCCCACGCGGCGGGACTTCTTCCTCTGCAACGTGGGACGATCATTACACCTCGTTATCTCAGGGCAGTGGCATCATAATAGTGAAACATGGGGGGCAATTGGCACAGTTTGATATTTATTGTCAGTAAAGTAAACTACTTGTTGAGTAAGTCTAATTGTAAGTACCCCTGTGAAGTTTTTTTTTTAATAGAAATTTAAAGAATCATTCTCCCTCAAACATTAGTTATTTGTATCACAAGGGAGCAAAATGATGTATTTACGGCGCGGGCGGTACATTGAATCTAGAGTGAAGCGAAGGATTGTACAATAGAATCCTGAGCGTAACGAGGGATTCAAGCGTTAACGCCCAAGACGAAAATAATTTTGGTCCTGAGTCACACACAACTTTTCACACCGACTATAATATAGTCACTATACTATACGGCCCGGATTGATTGTAAGGGAAAGCCGGGAAAGGTCACCATCACCACAGATAAAATATTTCTGAGCTACTTTTACCAATGTGTAAAAATAATCGAATATTACAATTGTATCGATTATCAATATTCATTAAATCAAAATATAGTCATCGATAGTTTTGATTTCAGTAAAACGTATAATTGATTGTGACAGATTTTTTAACTATTACGAAAAAATCATAAGATTTCATATAAGTAAATATGGCGTTGTTCATGATAAAACTTTAAATACGTTCGTTTATAATCGATTACGGTGAAATTAGAATCGATTATTTTATTAAGATCTGTGTTCCATTGGCACAATGCGTAAATGCTAATGCCAATGAACAAATTAAAAATTGGTCCCTCCCGTCGTGGAGCAAAACTTACTTTTCCGAATTTTTTTTTTGCAAAGAAAAATCTTCACAGGGATGTTCATTTCGACTTGCTCAACCCCTGGCTAAAGTCTTGACGGCTCATTAATCGAACTCTGTATATAATAGTTGATCAAAGAACTCTGAGGGTATGGAGACTGCGGACTCACCTTCTTAATAGGCGGTTCCTCGGTGTCGGAGTCCTGTCCAGGCTTGTACCCGTCAGCGAAGCTCACGCGCTTGCCGGCGCGCGCGCCGCCCGCCCGCCTTGACATTGACAATAGTACATTACTACAGAGGCCGGGAAGTAAAGGGTTGTCGGCCGAGTATATATAGGCGGCCGAGCGTAGCGAGGTCGGATAGTTAAGAGGCAGGCAACCCCTTTTCACGCCGAGGTATGTATAGTGCTTTTCTCAACATGCAATGAAATAAAAAAGAAACAAAAATACCTCAGACGTAGACGTAAGGCTGTATGGACTTAGTTTAATTTGCCTATCTGTTATTAGAGAAATTAATAAAAAAAAAGTTGTCAACTTTGCCTCCAAAATGATTAGGTAACTTGTTTTTCGGGGTTTGAGTAGACATTTTTACCGTTAATGTTTAAATGAAATATTTTAAATGTGTATCTTTGTAATTAAATTTGCAATTTAAAACTATTGAATTTTGCTAGAAATGTATAATCATGTCGATTTTATATAAATCAAGCAAGTAATCTTTATTGTTTTTTAAGAGCCGTTAAGGCAGAATATCATAACGAACCAAAAAGCAAACATGGCTTGTTTTTTTTTAATGGCTGAACGCCATGATGCTGTGTCACAAATACAGTAGAATGAAAATTAAAAAAGAGCATCTTGCCGGCCTAGGCCTAAGTTTGTATGAAATTCCATTTCCTATACACCTCGCCAAACCGCGCCGGTAACGTGATACGTCCCGGCCTGTTATTTGGAACGTAACGTCAATATTTCATTGCATATTTAAGAAACAGCACATTACACACCTAGGACGGATAAAATAAAACTGTAACAAATTGCAAGTTGCGTTGGATTGTCTTGGTTATTGTTGTCATTTCCACACGGGTACCAAAGTTTTTTACTACATTTGCAAAAAAATTGCAATGAAACCAAAAGCGGTGAGCCAGACGCTAGCACCCACCGGCGCCTTGGAAAAATAAAAAGCACTAGTGCGAAAAATCCAATTTTCCGCACTTTTTGAGTAAGTGTATTATAATTATCCATATTGCTTATATGCTTACGTGATCAAAATCCCCTTGTCGATGTTCTCCTTGTCTGCTTCGGCGTCCCGATTTTCCGGCTCCATGGCTATGTCTCCTAAAGCTGTAATAAACATTGTGCTCTAAATTTCGACTCTTTAAATTTCTTAAAAATTTACCTAATTTCATGCTAATTTCTGAAATATTCCTCCATTTTCGCCTATACCGACAGGACTTAAGGTCACAAAAGCATTGAAAATAAGTGTCCGATGTGTGTCTGTCTCACCGGTGTGCCGCAGCGCGCGGTCGATGCGCGCGTCGAGCGTGGCGCGGCGCGGCGGCGGCGCGGCGCGCGGCGACCGCGCGGCGAAGCAGTCCCCGTACTGCAGCCGGTCCATCGCGCCGTACGTGTCCATGTACGCTTCGTCGTACCTGGAACGGCCATTTTGAAATGTACGAACGAAGAAGTCAGCTTGGACAAACATTCTTTCATGTGTCTGTCTGTTCGGCGTCTGCCCGGCTGTTTTCCACAGGTCGCATTTCTCAAGCGATTCTCGAGGAATTTTGTGAGCAAGTTCGCTAATTAAACAGTTTTTAAAAAAGAAAAAAATGTTAAAAAATTACCCAGTCTTGGGGAAATTTTGTGCTCAGGTTCGATAATTATATAGGAGTTTTTTGTCGATTCATTTTTATGAAATTAAAAAAAAAATTCACGGTGAAGGGCCGAATTTAAGGGTGAAGCTGAAAAAAATTACTAGTAGTGGCCCATATGAGCTCATGACTTTTTTTCATCTAATTAGAATTTAACATGATTTTTTTTTATACCGTGTTTCAAAATTCTTACATTTCAGTCTGTGGCACTGGAAAAAATAAGCTGAGGGAGAAAAATTTAGATTTAAAAAAAAAATCACAACTACGCCATCAACAAAAGTAAGCCATCTTTACTAAACCTAAAATTAGTTATTTTCAGAAAGAAGTTCAGCTATCGACGGATTGTCTGTACTAACTGTGGCGTAGTGGTATGGCACGTGACACAGAATGTCAAAGACCCGGGTTCGACTCCCGGCGTTAAAAGCATTTTTTTGGTTTTCTGTTTGAATACTTAAAAAACTATAATAACTACAGAGGTAAAGATGACTGCGGTGGATGCGGAAAGCACAATCCGGTGTGAGTGGAGAGCCTTGGGGGAGGCTGCCGTCCAGCAGTGGACATCTTCCGGCTGACATGATGATGATGATAGAGGTATGTACCCCGTGCTGCTGTCGTGGCGGTTGGCGATGCTCTCGATCTGGTAAACAGGCTCCTCTGTCGGCGCGAAGTGCTCCGAACTGCCTCCGGTCAGCACGATGTTTACTTCGCTCGGTTTCAGGCCTGCAATATTTTTTTTAATTCGTGACATGCTAAGAAACAAAATTATAAGATTGTTTTTTTTCGTGTAATTTTTTGCCGATGACATCGTGCGACTGATTTTGAAGTAAAATGGATTCAATGCGTAAACTTTATCAATAAATTAATTTAATACACTGTGGCTTTTTTTTGGTAAATATATCGATATTTATTAATTGGGTCAATCAACTTATCATTGCCACTCGTTGCCATGGAGACGTACCCTGGGTATCACTACGAAAATATGATTTTCTAAGATCCCGCTCCCCCGAATGTCAGCAATTGCATGCTTAGGAGATGAAGTATGTTCGAATCGGCACACAACTGTCGAAATTTCTAATGTTTGATGAAGTGGTGCCTTAGAAAATCTTATTTTAGACGAGTTACCCAGGGGACATCTCCATGGCAACGAGTTGCAAAGAAAGAAAAGTTGATTGACCCAATTAATTGAGGGCCGT
Source organism: Clepsis dumicolana (assembly GCA_963691665.1). Lineage (NCBI taxonomy): Eukaryota > Metazoa > Arthropoda > Insecta > Lepidoptera > Tortricidae > Clepsis > Clepsis dumicolana. The sequence goes on along the minus strand of OY829528.1, from coordinate 7,017,982 downwards.
TTACGGAGTAAAACATACAATTTGTCATGCTGTCATATGACAAAAACGTTATGCCAACTTCGTCACTATGTCCCCCGGGTAACAGTACAAAAACATGATTTTTTTTAAGACCCAACTCCCCCGAAAGTCAGGATTTGCATGCTTAGGAGATGAAACATGAAGGAATTGGTATATAACTGCCGAAACTCCTCTTGTTTGATGGAGTGGTGCCTTAGAAAATATTGTTTTAGACGAGTGACCCAGGGGACATTTCCATGGCAACGAGTGGCAAAGAAAAGTTGATTGACCCAAATATAAAATCAGAAGAGACTAGAATTCAGGAATTCTCTTCTTAGTCTTGCCAAATAAAGGGTTAAAAGATGACTGATCAATGTGTTGGTGTGTGTGTGTGTGTGTGTGTGTGTGTGTGTGTGTGTGTGTGTGTGTGTTACCCCAGCGCGAGCGCAGCGGCGCGGCGCGCGCGGGCGGCGCGACGGCGTCCCCGGCGCGCCAGTCGCACTTGATCTCGCCGCGCCGGCGCAGCGCCACCGTCTCGATGCGCTGCGCCTCCGCCGCCGCCGGCAGCGGCACCTGCTGCACGCACACGCACACGTTGCTTTACTAACACCACTAGTATCACTTATTCCGACTGTGGTACTTGTATTAGTTAGAAAAAAATATTGTGAGCCAAGTTTCTTGGGGCGCATTCTTCTTTGCAATCATGGTCATTTCAAAACCAATGAACATGGACTCAAAAAATTGAATGTACTTTAAAAAAAAACAATAAAAAGCAAAATTTCTCGGCCTAGTACTTTAATTAAGAACTATGTTAACATTTTTGCAGTCGGGTCCGTGCCGTATTTTTTGTATTTGTAGGCACCCGACTGCGAAAAAGTTAACATAGTTCCTAATTAAGGGACCAGGCCCAGAAATTTTATTTGTTACTTTTCATAGGATTTTACGTTTTTAATTTTAATTAATTTTTTTGACACTTATTACATTCACTTTCCAAGATATCAACGGCCTCCCAGATTCGGATTCCCAGAACTTAGCCTTACTGAAGACATCAACGGGCTCTCACATTTGGGATCTGAACTTAAAAAGCCCACCGACATTGTCATTTCAAAATGTAATATCTCAAAAACGGCTGAACCGATTGGTACGAAACTTATCTAAGAACCGTCTCGATTAAACTAGCTTTCTATTAAAAAAAGCCGCGTGCAAATCCGTCCAGGAGCTACTATGCCACGTCTACACAGATACACAGGTCAAACTTATAACACTATTAAGTTTCAATTTTGATGTTTTGGACACGCCTCGGAAAGGGTTCCGTACCCTTTACGAAAAAATGGTCAAGTACGAGTCGCACTTTGTAGTTACGGGAATCAAATGAACTATTCCAGTGTAAGTAAAGGCCTACTCTCAAGCAAAATGTACGCAGAGTGGGGTCGTTTCATATAAAAAAAAAAAAAGTGTTTATTCCACAGAAAAAAATACAGGGTACCATGGGGACCATACCATGGGTCCAGTGCTAGGGTGCCGTGTACTGGCCTCTAACATTTTGATGTCGAACCCCTACATAACTCACATTGCTAGCAACGTCGCTCTGATAAGCCATCGCCAACTGCTCGTACATCTCGTAGTTCTCCTGTCCGTAGTCCGCGCCGCAGTCCGGCTCTTTGCTGTAGCCGCCCTGGCTGGCCATCACGTCATTGAAACTGTAGTTGGAGTTCTGCGAGGAGGGCCGCAGGTGGCTGTCGTCCTTCTCGTAGGCGCTGCCCACCGACTCCTGCGAGGAGCACTGCGAGCCCGCCTCGTCCGAGGCCCGAGGCTGCGGCGTGAGCTCTTGCGGCTCCTGAAACCAATGGAACGAGCAGAGCTCGGACAGATCATGGCAAAATAATTGCAACACGGTAACAGAACAAGATTAATACAGTCGCATTATGTACAGTATTATTTAATTATATTTTTCAAAGTCACTATAATAGAGTTCGGGGTAGTTCTCAATCCACTTATTAATAGTTTTTATTTTCACCATTTAAACTATTTAGAAATAACCATATGTAAATAATTTTACTAATTTAAATTTTCACCACAAAACTGTTTCAAGAATGCCACTTTGACAAAACCATGACAGATATGCAACTAAATAAGGTTTAATGTTAAATTTGCGGGTGGTAGGACCTTGTGCAAGGTCCGTCCTACCACCATCTTACTCGCTAATCCTACCGCTAAGCAGCAGTGCTTGCACTGTTGTGTTCCGGTGTGGAGAGTAAGACAGCCGGTGTAATTACGGGCACAAGAGGCATTTCATCTTAGTTCTCTGGGTAGGCAACGCATCTGCAATCCCTCCGGGGTCGCGGGTGTCTATGGGCAGTGGTGATCACTTACCATCAGGTGACCCACTTACTCGTTTGCCTTCCTCGTCGTATAAAAAAAATACGGTAATATCCTCTTTACATAATTATAATCTTAAGTATCGACTCTATTGAGTATTGTTCTATTTCCATATGTTTTTGCTATGACCTGTCCGAGCTCTGGTAACGAGTCAGGAGGACTGGCTGGGACCATAAAATGACGCGTTCCTTGAAAATGATAAGGTCCCGATCAATGAAGGAGGCAAGTCGACTAGCAGACAGTTGATAAAACTATTATTTTTTTTCAATTTATTCATTCCCTTACAATGTTTGAGAAAAGCATTATACATGCTTCGGCCGGAACAGGGGTTGACGGACTCGTACTATAGCCGGCCTCGTGTTACTCGGCCGTCTAATCCCTTCGTCCGGCAACCGCTTTCTTCCCGGCCTCTGCGGTAATGTACTATTAACACAACGTGTATATTATTTTCATTGAGTTCATTGATGACGCTATTTTATTAAGCAGAACCCTAAGTGCCATACGAAATCGAGACCTTTCGAAGAAACTAGTTACAACAGGCTTATGTATAGCGCAAAACAGCTCGCGGAAATGCTATTTTAATGCGTTCACCACTATCATCAGCATCATTATACAACACGCTGCATGACATACCCTCCCCCCCCCCCTCCCTAAATCGTTGTGTATTTAGGTGTACTTTTTTATATTGTTGTGTTTTGTATGTATGTTTCTTTATAATTTGAATTTTCCAGCACTTTGATTTTTACTGTCATGCTGTGTAAAATTTTGGTAAATAAATAAATAAATAAATAATATCACAATACATTAAATAACTAACCTTGAACTCAATCTTCTCAGCGTCGAGCTCTTCCCCCCGTTGCTCCATGAACTCCTCGTTGTTGCTCAGATCGAAGTCATCCATTTTGACCCCCTCCCCCTCCCCCTCCCCCTGCCCCTCACGCTCCCCCTCTTTCTCCCGCTCCCCCACTCCCTCCATCTCCACATCTTCTACCTCTTGCTTGATCTGCACCCCCAACTCGCTCTGCAGAAGAAAGAAATTACAAATACTTATTTGTATAAAAAATGGTGCCCGAAATTTGGAAGGTACAAAAAATGGAAGGAGGTAGGACACGTCTCATATGTCTAGACGTACAAACCAACATAAAAATATGTAAAATAGGCAAACAGCAAGAAATGTTTAAATATTTAAAGAACACTTGTACAGAAAAAAAAACAAAATAATACACACAAACATGAACTTTGAATTGGGCACCGACTTCATATTTGGCTAGGTCATAAAACTTATGACTTCAGCTGTCAAATTAATATAGGCATCGAAAGAGATTCGCCTCCTGAACGCATCAATATATTTATATAAAATTTTATGTAACTTATATAATATGAAATACAAAAAAAAAAGAGTAATATTACTAATACATACGAACGAATGGATGAAATACCTTCAACTTTTTTACGCAAAAAAAAAAGTTACAAGTTTGAGTTTGACAACGTCACATTACCGTCATAAACTTCTTTACTTTTACTAAGGTAAAGGCAATGGAACCATCCTAACGTATAACTGGAGTTACGTCCTTTTAAAATAAGTACCTTTTAATAAATTAATTATTAATCCTACTGAAAATTTAAAACTACCGTTGTGTTCCTCTTTCCAAGCAGAATCTATACCTATAAAACAGTACCGTGATTGACTGACTGACTGACAGACAACGCACAGCCTAAACCACTGGACCTAGAGACTTGAAATTTGGCAAACATATACCTTGAGTATCCTAGAGGTGCACTAAGAATCAATTTTTCGAAATTCCCACGGAATAGGGAACTAGCCCATTTTGAAATATTTCACGGGAGCAAAGCCGCGGGGCATAAGCTAGTCAAATTATAGTATTACTAGCTTATGCCCCGCGGCATTGCCCCCGTGAAATATTTAAAAGTGGGCTAGTTCCCTGTCCCGTGGGAATTTCGAAAAATCCCTTCTTAGTGCAGTCCACTGGTTTAGGCTGTGCGTCGTCTGTCAGTCAGTCAGTCAGTCAGTCAGTCAGTCACGGTACTGTTTTATAGGTATAGAAAAATGTGAATTCTTGACGGATCAATAAAGCACACAAAGCATTCCCTTATAAAGTTACCTGCAACTCTTTAACGTTCACGATCTCCTGCAGCTTGGCCTGCTGCCGCCGCGGCGAGAACTCCTCATCCGTCACCTTGTGACACCTCTCATCATCCGTCAGCTTCTCAGTCTTTATATTGTTAAGTATGTTGACATCAAACGCGTCGTCTCTCCTCTCCCCGCCAGACGTCCTCGGCCTGTCCTCGGCCTCCGAGCTGGAGGAACTGCTGGAGGACGAGCTGCTAGAAGACTTGGCTCTGGCTTTCTTCTTTTTCAGATTCTTCTTCAGTTTCGCTTGCTTCTTTTTCGCTTTCTTGTCTTTCTTTTTCTTCTTTGGCTCTGAAATACGGAAGTTATTGACAACTTAGAAAATTTGAAAAACCCCGACGTTGCCATTTCAAAGTTCAATATTGCAAAAACGGGTGAACCGAATTTAATGAAAGTTAGCTAAGAACCATCTCGATTAAACTAGCTTTCGATTAAAAAAACCGCATCAAAATCGGTATACCCGTTTGGGAGCTATGATGCTACAAACAGATACACAGATACACAGGTCAAACTTATAACACCCCTCTTTTTTGTCGGGGGTTAAAAACGCTTAAGTGACGCGTTGAAAATAGTTTTAAAATTTTAGGACACTACCTCAAATGGAAGCGGAACTGTAATATTTATAGTCTTTATTTTCTAATGAATGATGTAGTGAGTTTTCATTGTATTTAACTATTTATTTACGATTAAATTGTGGTATGACTATATTGTAAGAGCTATATTGTAACTTATATTTTTAATAAACTTACTGAAACATGAAAAATGCCAACCCCGGAATTTTCCTGTTTTTTTTTTCTGTGTATTCATGTTTCAGTGTGTTTATTAAAAACATAATTGATATTTACGGGACAGCCGTAAAAATAAAAAATTGGGGAAAAAAATACAAAAATGTGAGTATGTACCAAGTAGGAGTACCAACTGCGATCATATTTATATTGTAACTTGTTTTTAGATAATAAATACTTTGTGCCAGGTTTCTTGCGGCGCATTCTTCTTGGCAATCGTGGTGTTTCCGAAAGCGGTGGTAGACTCGAAAAAATCTTCTTCATAAAATTTCGAATTTTATAAAACTACGAGGGTTCCTACCCCGACTAAATTACCTTCGATTTCCTCGTCCGCCGCGATCTTCTCCGCTTTGGCTTGTTTCTTCTTCTTCTTCTGCTTCTCTTTCATCTTCTTGAGATATCTCTTCTCGGCGCGCGCGCGCTTTGCTAGCTTCGCCTTTGACTTCTTGTTCGCCTGAAATATTTTATTAATATCGCAATACAATACAAGAACTATAATCATCAACATCATCATGTCAGCCGAAAGAAGTCCACTGCTGAACGGCGGCCTCCCCCGCGGCTCTCCACTCAGACCGGTCTCGTGCTTTCCGCATCCACCGCGGTCCCGCTCGTAATATATCTATGTACTTTTCTTTTTATACGCAATATCATTGGTAGGGAGTTAATAATCATCATCATCATCATGTCAGCTGAAAGACGTCCACTGCTGGACATGCCGATGTCTCCTCGGTCACTCATTAAAAATATGATTTACTAGGGTACAAATCCACTAAAAGTTAGGAGTTGTAACAGTTTTAAGCCTATTCTTCAAGCCTCATCGCGTAAGCATGCTAGTAGTATACATGTCAGCCATTTTTCTAAGCAACTGTATCACTGTTGTCTCCTGAGTGACGGGACAGAATAACAACACTAAAAAGTTAATTGACCCAATAGTACCTTCTTTTTTTTCGTCCTCTGTGCCGCGGCGTCGTCGGTGGTGGACGACAGCGTGGACGACGATCTCTTTCTCTTGCGAGACTTCGCTTTGTCTTTCTCAACAGCTTTGTGTTTCTTGCTTCTGAAATAAACATTAATTTTAAAATATTGATAAGTCCCCGCAACCCGGGGCACAGCCATATTGGCATAATGTTTGAGGTCATTCACCCTGTGTTGCACCGGGAAATCCGGTCACTGTACACAAACGTCACTCAAGCCTCCATTCGTTAAAACAGGTCTTGTCTTCTTCTGACAAAAAAGGACAAACCAACTTTAACGGCATTTTAGTTAAAATATTCTTATACCTATAAAACAGTATGGTGACTGACTAACAGACAACGCACAGCCTAAACCACTGGACCTCGCTTGCAATTTGGCAAACGTATGCCTTGAGTATCCTAGAGGTGCACTAAGAAGGGATTTTTCGAAATTCCCACGGGATATGGAACTAGCCCATTTTGAAATATTTCACGGGGGCAAAGCCGCGGGGCATACGCTAATAGGTTTATGAATCACTAGCTTATGCCCTATACCTCTAGGATACTCAAGGCAGACGTTTGCCAAATTGCAAGTCTCTGGGTCCAGTAGTTTAGGCTATGCGTTGTCTGTCAGTCAGTCAGTCACGTTTGTTCGCGCACTAAAACCTTGATTTGACTCACCCAATGCAGGGATGCTCTATGGCCATCACCGAAAAAAGCATACACTTCAACTTATGTGTGTCACCTTGTGTCTCGTATAACACCGCTTACAGTAAAAATATTAATATAAATAGCCAATCGCCGCGCCGCTCCTCTCCGCTAACATCCGCATCACGCCACAAACCGGAGCTGCAGTCCAAAGGTGAGTGTCTCTGCATTGTGACAAGCAGGACACTGACTCTGCAAGGACCTACGAGGGGCGGCTGATAAGTAATCTCCTTGGTCAGAAAAATATACAAAAATAATGCTGGCTGGTATGGATTTATATTCGTTTGTTATTCTATTTTCAAAATGTATTACATTCATTTGTTTATTGCATCACGTTTATTTGTCTCCTACAATTGTTTCAAACATGTCGGTAGAAAAAGTGAAAATGGATAAAATCGAGCAGCGTGCGGTGATTAAGTTTTTGACTAAAGAAGGGAAGACGCCTTCGGAGATCAGACAGCGTATGTTACGTGTGTTTGGCAGTTCGTGTTCTTCCGAATTTGTTATAAAGTTTTGGTCAAAGCAGTTTAAGTTAGGTCGTGAGAGCCTGGAAGATGATCTTCGTAGCGGAAGACCAGTTTCGGCCGTCACCGATGAAAATGTAGCCAGGGTGAAAAAAAAAATATTAGAGGACCGACGAGTGAAGCAGTGGGAGATAGCTAGAGATGTAGGCTTCAGTAAAGAGCGAGTCAATGAAATAATTCATGAGCATTTGAACATGTCCAAGGTTAGTGCACGTTGGGTCCCCAGAATGTTGACTGCATTTGACATGGAGAGGCGTGTCAAATGTTGCGAAGAGTTTTTGGACATGAGTCGAGGGAAAGAGGAAGAAATAATTTCTTGAATTGTAACATGTGATGAGACTTGGATTCGACAATGGGACCCGGAAAGTAAGCAAGTCGTTACAGTGGAAATTTAAAGATGAGAAGCCGCCTCGGAAATTAAAGGTCTGTCCATCGGCAGGTAAACTTATGGCTACAATCTTTTGGGACACAGAAGGGATTTTGCTCATAGATTATTTACCGAAGAAAACTACAATGAATGCTGATTATTACTCAAGCTTACTATATCAACTAAGAGAGACAATAAAAGAAAAACGGCGAGGTAAACTAAGCAAAGGAATTCTGATTTAGCACGATAACGCACCAGTGCATACCGCCCGCACAACGAAGCTAGCAATTAAAGACAATGGCTTCGAAACCATTGACCACCCCCCTTATAGTCCAGATTTAGTCCCCTGAGACTATTTTCTGTTTAGACTGCTCAAAAAAGACCTCAGGGGACGAAGGTTTATGACCGATGACGAAATGAAGGCTGCGGTTACTGACTTTTTTGACGACAAACCGAAATATATTTTTTTTATGGTTTAAATTCAATATTTGAAAAATTTAATAAGTGCATTTTAGTAGCAGGGGACTATATAGAAAAATAAAAAAAAATAGCCACGACAGTCTTTTGTTTCATTGTTAGGTAGATTACTTTTCAGCCGCCCCTCGTAAGCGAGTGCCCGGACAAGATAACCCCTCATCCTGGGAATTGGCCATTTACACGCCATATCAACGGTACTGTTTTATAGTTATAGATAAGGTAAGGCCCCACCGTTTCTCCGCCGGCTCCTCAGCGTCGCTCTCCTGGCTCCAGCCCTCGCTGCTGAGCTTGGCCTTCTCCTTGTCATCGTCCTTGTCCAGCTCGTCCCCGGCCGGTCGCACCGGCGTGTTGCTCTGGGACGGAAAGTCGTCCGTGCCCTCCGGCCACACTGCCTTCATGAACCTAGGGGGTGGGGTCTACGAATAATATCTATGGAAGCGTAGCTAAGCAGAAAAAACCGGCCAAGTGCGCGTCGGACTCGCGCACGAGGGTTCCGTAGAAAGGTTTTAACGTTTTTCGCCAGTGTTTTAAGAAGTCCAGTGTTAGCAGAGCACTGCTCTTGAGCAAAATGTACGCAGTGTGGGGTCAACTTATATTGGTTTGTGAAATCTACAGACAGACATAAAAATTTAAGATTTTGAGACTTTTCGGAGTGGTTGTGCTATAAGAGCTACCTTCATACCAAATTTCAAGTTTCTAGGACATCTGGAAGTACCCTTTAGGTTTTTGAAAATCGGCAATTTGTATGGAAATAGCCTTTTTAATTACTGTATCTTTTGATTGCGTTGACTTGATTGATTTGAGGTTGATTTATTTCACAGCTTTAAGGACCCTACGAACGGAACCCTAAAAATGGCTCCACCAAATAGGTGCCGCTGTGGGCGGGGGAAAATATATGAACACTCCGCGCGTCAGTCAGCCGTAACATTCGTGACGTGTGGACTTGTGTCACGGGAGTTTCACTAGCCCGCACGTCACGATGTTCTGCGTAGTTTGATATTTTGCAAATATGCCATCGTTTGTCGTGAAATGTTGTAGAAGCCATACGGACACGAAAAACACTAGAATAATAATTTTTCATAAGTAAATTATACATTTTAAAAACCCATGGTTCATGGCTCATGACACACCGTCAAGCCTGAGCAGGATAATTGGATGGTTCGACCGAACATTGTCGAGAAATGATTAGCGCAGCCGACGCTCATTGGCGAGATGCGATTTTCGATGTGTGTTATGTGTACGTGCATCGTCGTTGTGCGTGTTATAGGGTCATATTTTCGTGCGTCGATGTATAGGCGTTATGCTTCCATATCTTTATTCAACATGGTATTCGAGTACCCCATCACCAGATACAACGGATCGGTCGAGGACTTTAAACATCTGACTAGGGGTACGAGTTTATATCTGCATAGCCGTAATTTTTTTTTCTATAACTTTTTTTTAACCAGTGTGTAACCGCGTGTGTAATAAATTTATTTAGTTCGCTGGGTGGGATATTTGCATTGATATAAACATTAAGATATGCGAGCTCGCCGGCGGCTCATATCACTGACAACAAATACGAAGTCCCGAACTGAATAGATGTTCAAGAAACTCTACAGAAAAGGGATTATGTCTAAAATACAGCTACTTTCTACTTTAGTGTTTATGACGATGTCGAAATCAGCTGTTCGCCTACTGCAGAATCAACCCCCTTTTCATCAGAACTCCATGCTCTTAGTACAGAGTTATTTCAGTCGGTTTCGGTTATTGTAAACCGAAGCAGACATTGGAACCTCGTCTCGCGGAGCTCCTATTTTACGCTCTCAAAGTTGACTCACTGATATTTTTTGATAATGGAAATTTGTAAATGGCGGGCGAAATAGTTTGGTTTCAGGACACTAGTCTAGAGTGGTATGGCGTGGCTCACCTCTGGTACTCCCGGTCGAGCAGCAGGTCGTCCTCCTTCACCCCCCCGCTCTCCGCCAGGCACTGGTGAGCGGGGGGGTACCAGCTGCGCTTCTTGGATGACGGACCGTCGAAGATTCTAAGGATTCAAAATGATCTAAACTGTAGTGAACTAAACGGATCACTCACGTATGTCAGTCGAGTATAGCCCGACATGTTTCGGACTAATCCGTAGTCCTTCCTCTGGGCGCACACGCCACGCCGGTGCACGTCGTAAACATGTCGGGCTATACTCGACTGACTCACTATGATTGAATCTCACGGTAGTTTCATGTTAAAAGTGGTCTAAGCTGGTCTGTAGTCGAACATTTATATTAGATAAATAGATAAAAAACTTTATTCGACAACCATGACTATGACAAATGCGGGTGAGCAAAGTAATTGTTTTTTAGTTTATGACAAATGCAGCAAGACAAATATCTTACAAGCTATACACACACGGAAATTTGTCACGACATAGCCGCGAAAAGGCGCTGACTCAGCATGGTGCTGCCGGCATTACTGCCGCAGCGCTGATATTCTGCCGGAACCTACAGTTGCAGCTTATTCGGTACGTTACGTTGCCAAGCAGATTTAGTACAACACTTACTGCCTATTTTGAACACAATGCAATTAGGCTCACACATGAACACAGAAGAAATACTTATAGACTAAACACAGCAACAAACGACAAAAAATTAACATTACAACTTAATTATACTTATGATGATCCTTTGTAGCCGAGGAGACAAACACAGACTATACATGTACGCATGAATAAAAGGCATCAGGAACTGACCTGAAGTTTTTGGCGATTCATTAAGTGTCCTAAACTTTAGCTTAAATGCCTTCCTAGAACTGCATATAATGCAAAACTGCATAAAAACTAACAAAATATGTTAGGAAAGGTGAATGGGCAAGTAGGTCTATCGGCGGCTTGTGATGAAATTAGTGTCATATGATAGCCTTGATGACGACCGGATAGCCTAGTGGTTAGAGACCCTGACTATGAAGCTTGAGGTCCCGGGTACGATCCCCGGTCGGGGAAGATGTTTGTATGGTGAATACGAATGTTTGTTCTAGGGTCTTGGATGTTTAATATGTATGTATATAAGTATGTATTTATCTATACATAAATATGTTTATCCGTCGTCTAGTACCCATAGAACTAGAACAGGCTTTGCCTAGTTTGGGACTAGGTGAATTGGTGTCAATTGTCCCATTATATTTATCTACATTTATTTGATATTATGGAATACTTTTTCTAAGTCACCATAATAAAACCTTCACCAAGTAATAATACTACATCGTTAGATATTAAAATTATCCCCGGCCGCTTATAGACCAGGTTCCATACAAATTCGACCATTCTCCTTTGTTGAAAAGTTAGTTTTCCGGCATGGCCACTAGTAACTAGCCAGTGCGGTAGCGTTCTGGCCCCTATTTCACCAACTCGACAATTGTCAGTTTTCAATGACAATTCGGTGTCAACTGCTGACTTAAAGAGCTTTTCTATTAGCGCGCTTCGTACTGGCCAAGAAATGTTGTTCGAATTGTCATTGAGAACTGACAATTGTAAAGTTAACATGAAACTACCGTGAGACTCAATCATAGTGAAATAAAAACGGATCACTCACGTATATAAGTCGAGTTTAACCCGACATGTTTCGGACTAATTCGTAGTCCTTCCTCTGGGAGCGCACGACCCAGCGGCGGCGAGACGCACACTGCGCGCCGCGGCTCTGCTCGCGCGACTACTAGTCCGAAACATGTCGGGTTAAACTCGACTTATATACGTGAGTGATCCGTTTTTATTTCGCTATAATTGTAAAGTTGGTGAAACATGGGCGTGGCAACTCGCGCGCACTCACTGGTCGCAGCCGTACACGCGGTCGACGAGCGGCATGCGCTGCGCGCGCAGCTCGCCCAGCACCACGCCGCGCCCGCGCACGCAGCCGCAGCCCGCCGCGCGCGCCGCCCACCACAGCGCCGGCGCGGACAATGTCTTCCTGCAACGCGAACGAGTATATGGGCATATGTTTTTGTAGCATTAGAAGGAAAGTAAACAATATAATAACATGGGCTAACTCAGAATTCAGAAGCGCAAGTAAGCACATTGAAAACGAATGTACATCCTTTTTAGACTACCAGGGTCGTGTTTTATAAAGCTACAAGTTGTAATTTACAAGCGGAAGTCTCTTTCTAACAAAAGGTGATAAAATGAGATTTCCGCTTGTAAATTGTAACTTGTAGCTTTATAAAACACGGTCCAGTACTTAATGTCATTTCAACACGTGAAATTACATCCACAACACCAACGTAATTTCCAGAACGTGAAAAATAGAAAGAAAAACAGGTACCCACTGAAAACTTAAGAAGGATGATGCGTAATTACCTAATTAAAAAAAAAAACTAAGTGCATTTAGACCAATTCAAGAATCTATTCGCAACAGTAGCTACTAGTGAAATCAACTTACTTGTAGCAACTCTTCTTGTCGTGCCGAAACAGCAGAGGCTGGCAAATCTTCAGAACAAAGTTCCACATTTCCAAAGATTCCATCGTCGCTTTGGACATCTTCCTTTCCAATGCATTATCTAGTTCCCTCTCAACCGAGAGCTCCTTCCTGCCTTCTTCAGATTTGCTGCTCCCTGCACTCTTGTATCCGCTTTCAGTACTCTTGTAACCACTCTCCGATAATTTGCTTTCAGTTGATCTGTATCCGTCAGAGTAGTCGCTCTGGCTTGTGCTTAACCGCATGCTGTCGTCCAGTTCAGGCGTGCCTTGGCCTTTAGAATAATCTGTCACTGGAGAATCATACTCCACCAAACCTTTGTCCCGACTATCTTCCTCGCTCAGGTTTTCTTGTTTTATTTCATTTATGATAGATTCCAAGAAATTGTCATCCGCCATACTGTCCGAAGTATTTGTATCTTGAGTGTACTCAAACGATTTTTTGATTTTGGTTTTGGCAAACTTTTCGAGCTTGATATCTTCGTCGAAGATATCTAATATCTCGTCGTCGTTTGGATCTATTTCGAATTTAAACGAATCCATTACGGGCTGCAACTTTTCAATTTTTTTTGTTGTTTTCGGACTGTCAATAGCTTTTAACAAGGCGTCCTTGTCATCTATCTTCTTAATGGGTTCTTTGGGCAACTCTATTTCGTTAGGTTTGGTTTCCTTGCGAACCGGTGTTGCGGTTTTAGCGGTCTTATCGTCAACTTGGGGACTGGACGTTTTCTCATCATTATCTAAAGACCAACTATCACAGACTAAGTAATCATTTAGATTCACATCAGTCTCTTTGACTTCCTGTTCCACTGTTTTTTCTACACTTTTCTCACTTGACTCTTTACTTTTTGACTGTTTCGGCTGTTTAGTATCAATTCCCCTTTCTCTGTTCCTATCACTACGTTTCTCCTTATGTCTATCCCTATCTCCTTTTCTATAGTCAGAATGTCTTCTTAAATCTGAGTATCTATCACTTTTTCTCTTACTACTACTACTACTATCTCTGCTTCTATCTCTGTCTCTGTCTCTATCTCTATCGCTCTTAGGGGTGTAATGGCGGTCGTATTTTTCCTCTTTTTCAACAATTTCTTCTTTTTCTTTTTCCTGCGCGGCTGGATCGTCTTTCTTGCGTTGGAATGGGTTGTCGTAGTCAGGTAATAGCTTTTGGTAGTCAAACTTAAACTCCCTACCTTCTGCTTTAGCAGCTTTCGCGTCTCTTATAATCTCATCCACTGTTGAAGCATCTGTAACATCACTTTACTGTTAGATACAACAACTTGCTTGCAGTTACGGACTATCTACCTGCTTGATAGCGAATATACTAGAGTTATTTTATGAGCTCACTTTAATTATTTCACTAAAGAAAATTAAAAAAAACTTAAGTTTAACTTATCAATATCATACAGCATGCACAAAAAGCGTGAACAGAAGGGGGCCCGGTGACTTACTCTTGGTTGCGCGGGGGCCCCGCTTGGGCCTCGCGGGGCTCGCGGGGGACTCGCGCGGCCCGAGGGGGGCGCGGCGCAGGGCGCTGGGGCCTACATGCGCATGCACACCAATAGCAGAAACATAAAAGGGGAAATGTGCGTGACGACTAACAGATTCAAAAGTTCACCATTTAATTTAGTTAGGTTATAGGTAGGTTTTTACGGAATCGCTGTATAAAAAATAGCATAGAAATTTATCAATAAAAAATAACAAAATTCTGTCTACGTATTGGCCGTTTGTGTGGCAAACCAAGATATAAAATAATTATTATGTCTTTTGAATCTTACAGTCGTCAGTAAAAAGTGATTAATTAGTGCAAAAAAAAGGTGAGCTTAAGGTTATTCGTTTTAGTTCAAACATTGACCAAACCAAGTGCAAGCAAACGCAATGTGCAGACTGCAGGTGTGAAAATAACTATAACAAGCAATGATATTTTAAGTAAAGATACGTCATATGCTCACAAAACAATTGAAAAACATGTTCCGAACATGTTGACATTTGCGCGCAAGTTTGGACCTTATTCGAGAGCGACAGATGATAAAGATAATTGTAGCCTTTTCTGCGGTTAATTTTCGGCGTGCTGATGACTTATCTACCTCGTTTTTATTATGTAATATCATTAACAACAAGGAAATAATTAAGAGCGTTCATTCCACAGGCCGTTAATCGAAGTCGGGTGCACACAAGCGTAGCACGAATAGCACTATCTAAAGTGTCATTCTATGGAACTCGCTATGTAAACAAACTGCCATAGTAAATTCATAATTCAGAGACATAGTCAGCAAGTTCCATAAAATGAGACTTTATGTGAGCATAGGCAGCGTCGACTGCTGTGAGCATAGCGCGAACAACCGATATTGATACTTAAAACTTCATCATCACCAGCCTTTTTTTTTTTATGTCCCACTGTTGGGTACAGGCCTCCCCTCAGAAAACTTAAAACTTAAATGAGTGAAATAAATGTTACCATATTTATTTATTTTTCTCTTCTATGGTATAACATCCCCTACATAAATGGGATTGGGCCGGACATGTCTACCGGATGCACTCAGAAAGGTGGGCGCACTCAGCCACATGGTGGGTACCGAACGACAGTCAGCGGCGGCGAGGCAGGCCCAGGCGGAGATGGCGAGACGACCTAGACTCCGCATTAAAAGATTGGCCCGATGCGGCTCAGGATAGGGAGATGTGGAAGTCAAGAGGAGAGTTCTTTGCCCAGCAGTGGGACACTATTACAGACTAAATTAAAAAAAATTAAAAAAACGGTGTAACATAAACCCTGTTAATGTACACAATTAATACAGTCTCGTTCTGAGACAGACCGGAACGAGACACAATACACCTTGCTTATGGGCGGCTACGCAAATTATACTGACGAGCAAAAATAACGGGACATTTTTCACACAACTTCGTATGGAAAGTGACCCGTTATTTTTGGTCGTCAGTGTATTTGAGATAACTAACTGGAATATAACTATAATCGCTGTTCATTATTCTGAACTAAAAACAATGAATTTGATCACCCGCGACCACAATAAGCCACAATCCGAATTCACAAGCACATCAGTGTTAGTTTTATAACAAAAATCGAGGATGCCAAACTTAAATGTATTTTTTAAAAGTGCTGATAGATCTGAGCATTCTAGGGAATGTTACGTTACTAGCGTTTTAGCGAGCATTCTAGCGAAACAAAATAGTACATTGTATATTAAAGACGGTAAGTAAGGAATTACGAACGAGGCTCTATGAGAAGCCCGAAGTCGAAAACCAAGGGCTTTCTGAGCCGAGGTTCGTAATTCCCGTACCGTCCATGAAACATTCAACATTTTTCATTACACTTGCTAGGAAACGTGGCGCGCAGTGCTGATGGAGCCGCGCAGTGCGCGCCATTACAGCCCTTGGGCGTTATGACAAGAGAAAAGGTCCGAGAGTGTTATTTAGAGCATAAAAGCATCGAAAATGTTCATGCAATGTTTGGCTCTGTTTGTTGCTCAGTCCGACAAATTAAAAAACAGTGAATGCTCAATGTTCTATTACAATACAAGTAAATGCTCAAAACTCTATCAGCATCAGCACTTTTGACATTAACAGTGAAATAGAAAAAAAACTTCATACATACCAAGAAAAGACTTGATTGGAGGCATGGCTTTTGTAGGCATAGCCTTATCGTTGTTGGAGCTGGGACATATGAGGCCCAACGGTATCCCCAGGTCTACCAGTTCCATCTTACGTTTCATGTCTTCAATCTCTGCGAGGGTCCTCTTTTGGAGGTCTACGTATGAATCTGTGAAGCACGGCAGACTGTTAAGATTACAATGATAGTAAGTGCCTAAACACTTTGAAACATTCAACAACTACATATTATGTTTCATAAATTATTTTGTATTTTAATACTGTCGCTGTACTGATTTGCGGTGCTTGATGGAGACACATATAATACATTTATTTAAAAGAAATAAGTAAAGAGAAATAACAATAAATAAAATCCTAAACTAAATAGCAACTATGATTAAATATCTAAGAAAAAGTAACTAAAAACTCAAATAAGAGACTAAATGGAGGCTAGCTGTATTGTGTTATAATACTTATAATGTTCACCACTTAGGTTTGATTGAAGACTGAGGGTACCCAGATTTCCAATAGACAGCTGCTGGGCACAGGCCTCCTCTCAGAATGAGGGGGCTAGGGCTACAGTTCCCACGCGGGCCCTGTGCGAATTAGGAACTTCACATACACCGTTGAATTGCTTCGCAAGAGTGTGCAGGTTTCCTCACGATGTTTTCCTTCACCGAAAATCTCATAATAAATTACAAATGTAATTACGCACATAAATTCCGAAAAACTCAAGAGGTGCGAGCAGGGGTTTGAACCCACGACCCTCTGCTTGAGAGGCCGTAGGTCAAACAACTAGGCTATCACTGCTCGTGACTTATTATGATACAAACAAATGGTCTATCAACTTTTAAGGTTGCTCGTTGCCACGGCGACGTCTCCTCGGTCACTCATTAAAAGTATGATTTTCTAGGGTACAAATCCACTAAAAGTTAGGAGTTGTAACAGTTATAAGCCTATTTCTTCAAGCCTCATCTCTTAAGCATGCTTGTAGTATAAATGACAGCCATTTGTCCAAGAAACTGTATCACTGTTGTCACCCGAGTGACAGGACAAATTAACAACTTTTACTAGTTGATTAACCCAAATATTTACCCTGAAAATGTTTCTTAGAGGATCCTGGTTTGGGTGGTTTTGGCAGTTTCTTTTGGTCATCCTCAACTTTAGGGGCCACCTTCACACTGCTCAGCCTGCCGATAAGCACTGTTTGAGCTGGAATTTATAAAAGATAGAATGTTGAATGATATAAGATACAGTATGGTTACACAGGTTATTTTCTGCAGGCCTATCGGATAATCTTGTAGCAGTTAGAAGTAATTTATTGAATCAGGCGTTACTTTGCGGAGCTCCATATTTTATGAACTAAAAACCATTACTTTGCTCACCCGCGACCACTAATGACAAATAGTTATATCTGTGCGGCCAACATATGTTTCCATGCAACACCTCCGCCTCTACTGTGACACGAATCAACACATGCCACACAGACCCAACTATAACCACCACCACTAAACTAAACGCTGACGCGTTACGGCACTCTCCACTAGGCCATTAACGAAGCACAATAAAAACCGCTCAACATGCCATCACTTCCACTACTGCCATAGTAGCAAGGGTGAAAGCCATAATTAAAAAAAAAAAAAACATGTATGCTCGCAAAACAACCTTCCTGCGGCAGTCAGGTAGACTAATAAGACACAGACAAACCAATAGCTGCAGAAACATTGATAATTACCCATGGAACTAGAAGCTGCGGGTTTCGCCAGCTGTGTTGGTGTGATGGGTGTCTTTTTTTGTATGGAGAATGCCCGAAGACGCTTCTTGGCATTCTCTACTCCTTTGGATGACGGCAGCAGACGGGTAGTGCCGCTTAGTGGGGTAAAAGGACCCTGTAAGATATTTTATTTTTTATTTTTATTTATTTATAAAAAACTTACACAGCATAACAGTTTAAAACTAAGTTACTGAGTAAGACAAACAAACAGGGAGAAAAAAAAAATTTGGTACAGAAAATATACAGAGAAAGATAATACTAATATACAAAGATAATACTCAAATACAGGAAGAGAGACTTGCATCCATCACCTCACAGAACCGCAAGCATTCATCGCAGACTTTCCTCCAAAAATAAAGTTGTATTGTAGTGTATATACATTTCCCAGTGGTAGATATTCTGAATATGATGTGCATAAATCAGCGGTGATAGCGTGATGATTATAAACCTTGCCTCAGTTTTACCAACTCACCTTTGAGTCCATGGCCACGGTCCCTGGAGGTGCCGGTTCATTGGAATCCTGGTTATCAGACCCCGGCAGACCGGAATTGGAGCCCTCGGAATCCATTCTTATTTGCTTATTAAAGGTGTAAAGCACTAAATAACGCGGGGCTCTAAGCCGCCGCAAAGCGATAGTTCACGGTTCACATTCGATTAAATTACTTGTAAGTATTGGAAAGTTAATTTTTCATTTTCATTTACCAAATACAAAACAAAATGGTGTGGTTTTTTTTTTATGACAGACCAATGACAGACAGACGGACATGACAGTAACAAGATGGTGTTGCAACTTTTAATAAAATGAACACCGCGACACCCTCTTTTTAAAACGCGAGCTCGTTATGTTTTTCGAGTTTGTAAAAATTGATAAACTCAATTAACTAACTCAATTAATATACTGCTTGCATAGAAAACTATCTCACTAAGGTGTGTGTTCTTTTTTCATTTAATTAAGTAAACTTTTTTGAGATTTTTTTTACTTTATTTACATAATAAAAGCAATTTACAATGACATTAAATCTAAGCTTAAACTAAATAAACTACAACTTAAAACTAAATTAAATCTAAATAAGGCCCCCGTGGCATAGTGCCCAAAAGGCTGGCAGCGTTGCCTCGCTGAATAGCGATGCTGATTCTTTGAGAGAGAAAACTGCCAGCCCTTTGGTCACAAGTTGCATCAACTAAGCGCTTTAAGACGAAACTCTTTGCAGTGTCAAGTTGGTAACGTAACACAATTTTTTGTTATTGTATCAATCACGCATTTAGCGGGAATTTTGAGTTAAGTTTTAAGTGATTCTAGCAAGTTTGATTTAACTTAGTGTTGCTTTTATTTTTTCTTTGTTGCTGGACTTTGCCAGTGACCCTTATTACCACAAAGACTTAACGCATTTATAATGACTAACTCCGCGTCAGTGAGCTAATTATTAAACCCAGACTGACGCAAGTCTGCCTTAATTAGTTTGTATAGTATTTTTTTGATTTACAATAAGCTTGAAATTACGGAGGCATTCTAGGTACCCCAAATAACAATTCACGGCTGATTCGGCGTCGAAATTTTAGATTTGTTAAATGCTACGAAACGGCTCCGAGCGAAGCTTGTAAGTACGACTTGTAAATATAACACCTACGAGCGGAATAAGCCACTTCAACACTAAAATTCCTGCTTGTAAGTATTTAGTTACAATAGTTATTAACAGGCCCTCTAGGATTAAAATTAGACATAAGACCATAAGAATAAATAACAACATAGTAGAACGGAATCTCTTTTGACCGAGTCCAAAACGCCGCCATTTATGTATCTACAAATACAAATATTCTTTATTGAAAACCACAAAACAGTACAAGGAGATTACAGAAAAACAGCCAGATATATTATAGCTTTTGTGTGAAAGAGTAACAAACATTCTTACAATCTGATGCATTTGTGAATGTAACTATTAGAACTAGTCATGACATCGTTTGTGTACCTACCTATATCATTAGTATGTATCATTCAAGATGAATGATAACTACATATTAATGTCGGCATTAGAACTGACTACAATAATTTCTGCCTACACGCGGCTACTTTGATATTTTGTTAGATCTACCTACGTAAATCATTAGCAAAAAAACGGATATGTTTGTGCACGATACGCCTTAGTCACTTCACCAGAATTTTTTAGATCTATGATATTCACAATTAACTTGTAGGCGAAGTAGGTACCCACTTCGGTATTTTTAATTAACAATTATTTGGATACCTAATTTAAGTTAATCTTAGTCTTTCTGCTAATGACTTCAGTATTAATGTCAAATTAAGTAGGTAATTCAATAATAAAAAAAAAAACAAAAAAACAACTTGAAATTGTTACTTATTTATTGAGATTAAATTAACTTAAAGGAACAATCAGTCTTTTACATAATTATCAGGTAAGTATCTCTTAAACATAATAATTTGAAAATCCTAATAAACCGAGTTAAATGACTTAGTCGACTTCTTCAATGGTGGGGCCGTCATTCCTGCTTTGGTATCCGGGCATGCCTCCCATGCCTCCGGGCATTCCACCCATTCCACCAGGCATGCCTCCCATACCACCGGGCATGCCTCCCATTCCTCCGGGCATGCCTCCAGGCTGACCGCCGGCGCCGCCGCCATGCATCTTGGTCATAATCGGCGTGCAGACCCTCTGTACTTCCTTCAGTTTGTGCTCATACTCTTCGATGTCGGCCAGAGAGTTGTTGTCAAGCCATTTGATGGCCTCCTCGCACTCGCTGCGAGCAGTGTTCTTGTCCTGCTCGCTCAGTTTGTCGCTTGCGTCATCCAAGGCTTGCTTGACGCTGAACACGTACGCTTCGAGCTGGTTGCGCGCCGCCACCTTCTTCCTCTGCTTTTCGTCCTCGTCCTTGTACCGTTCGGCTTCGGCGAGCATTCTGTCGATGTCGGCCTGCGACAGCCGACCGCGGTCGTTCTTGATGACGATGTTCTTGCTTCGCCCGGTGCTGTTCTCCTTTGCCGAAACGTTCAGGATACCATTGGCGTCAATATCGAAGGTGACATCGATCTTAGGAATACCTCGGGGCGCAGGTGGAATTCCAGTCAAGTCGAAAGTGCCCAGTAAGTTATTGTCTTTGGTCATTGCACGTTCGCCTTCGTAGACTTGGATGGTGACGGCTGGCTGGTTGTCGGAATAGGTCGTGAAGGTCTGGGACTGCTTGCACGGGATCTTAGAGTTGCGCTCGATGATCTTAGTCATGACGCCGCCGGCAGTTTCGATGCCGAGCGAGAGAGGCGACACGTCGACCAGCAAGACGTCCTGAATTCTGGAGTCGTTGGAACCGCTGAGAATAGCTGCCTGGACGGCTGCGCCGTAAGCCACGGCCTCGTCGGGGTTGATGGACAAGTTCAACTGCTTTCCTCCAAAGAAGTTCTGTAAAAGGCTCTGGATCTTTGGTATGCGAGTCGAACCGCCGACGAGGACGACGTCGTGAATCTGGCTCTTGTCCAACTTGGCGTCGCGTAGGGCCTTCTCGACGGGTTCCAGAGTTCCGCGGAATAGGTCGGAGTTTAATTCTTCGAATCGAGCCCGGGAGACGCGCGTGTAGTAATCGATGCCCTCGTAGAGCGCGTCGATTTCAATAGTAGCTTCGGTGCTAGAGGAAAGCGTGCGTTTGGCGCGCTCGGCAGCCGTGCGGAGGCGGCGCAGCGCTCTCGTATTCCCACGCAAGTCCTTCTTGAACTTGCGTTTGAACTCGTCAGCAAGATGATTCACCAGCCTGTTGTCGAAGTCCTCGCCTCCCAGATGTGTGTCGCCGGCCGTCGATTTGACTTCGAACAGCGATCCTTCATCAATAGTGAGAATGGACACGTCGAAGGTGCCGCCGCCGAGATCGAAAATCAAAACATTGCGTTCGCCTTTGAGGTTCTTGTCCAAACCGTACGCTAGGGCGGCGGCGGTGGGCTCGTTGATGATGCGCAGAACGTTTAACCCGGCGATGGCACCAGCGTCCTTTGTTGCTTGACGCTGGGAGTCGTTGAAGTAAGCCGGGACCGTGATGACCGCGTCGCGCACTGTTGATCCTAAATACGCCTCCGCAGTCTCCTTCATCTTCGTCAGAACCATGCTGCTGACCTCTTCCGGGGCGAACCTCTTTATCTCACCCTTGAATTCGACTTGGATCTTCGGTTTGCCGCAGTCGCTGACCACTTTGAATGGCCAGTGCTTCATGTCCGCCTGGATTTTGGGGTCGTCGAATTTCCTTCCGATGAGACGTTTCGCGTCGAACACCGTGTTGTTGGGGTTGAGGGCGACTTGGTTCTTCGCGGCATCGCCGATGAGTCGCTCGGTGTCCGTGAACGCGACGTACGATGGTGTTGTTCGGTTGCCCTGGTCGTTTGCGATGATCTCCACATTTCCGTGCTGGTAAACACCAACACACGAGTAGGTTGTTCCAAGATCAATTCCTACAGCTGGCATTTTTCTCCGTTAAATATTTTCAACTTCACAATAAAATACTCAATACTTTTTGCAGTCGTAGTAAGACTCGAGGGGTTTATACCGCTCAACTTCTCGTTACTTGCTCGCTTTGTGTTTACAATTGTACTGACATCCCGCCGGCGGTCGCTGCTTATATACCCCTCCGACGTCGACCAATCACGAGCCAGTGTTTCCTAGATTATTCTAGGCGGCCGTTTCGCGAACCTTCTCGACGGATCGGCGTTCGGCGATGTAGAGCAGGAAGGATGCCGAATGTTCTGTGAGTAAAAAAGAGAAAGGATAAAGTTAGTATTACCAGGTGGAAAAAAAAATCTTCAGTTCTGAATTTTCATGATTGGCTGAGGTGAGCTTGTGATTTTAAATATAAATAAACAAGAAATTAGATAAAACCCATTCTATTTTTTGAGGGGGTTTTAAATTTAAACATTTTGAATTTAAATACATTTTTAACATGAAACTACCGTGTGACTCAATCGTAGTGAAATAAAGCGGATCACTCACGTATATAAGTCGAGTTTAGCCTGACATGTTTTGGACTAATTTGTAGTCCTTCCTCTATGGTTGTATGGACATTAATCCCTTTGTCTTTCCTGAAAGGAGTCAAATTGAAAAATGCAGCTCTTCGTTGCAGACTGCTTCTTGTTCTACAATTTCGTTAATATTTTTTTCCAAATATTTAAACAAATTGTTGATGTTTTAAAAAATATTTCCATATTCGAGAGGTACGTTGAAATGCGCTTATCTGTTATGGGTATAAAGGGCCCCGCTAGACCTAAATGTCCAATATCTCGAGTGTAATCAAATGTACCTTAATTATAACACGTGATTCGAAAGGTACATTGAAAGAGCTTTCATTTGATAGATACTACTTTCAAGTCGCTAGGCCTTGAAACAACAAGGGGGCCGGCCCGCTGGCTCTATGGCGACTTCAAAGGCTATTTTTACCGTTATGGTGAAGGTACATTGAAAAAGATTATGCATTTCACGAGGTACATTGAAATCCCTGGACACTGGCATTAATTTCATCTTTGTAGTTCACAGGGGGTCCCGCTAGGTATAGACACACTAATTTTACGGTTTAGCATGGTATCACTGACCTGTCCATATAATGGACCGTTGACTTGGGGTGTATGTATGAAAGAGATGGCGCTATAGGTAAACTCCGCTTGACAAAAAGGGATAAAATCGTTCTCGAATATTAACGCGCGAACGAATTTGAAGTTTCTAGAATGTTCTCGAAAAGTTTGATATAAATTTTGTTTACGTTGTTATTTCAAGGGTAAGCTGTGCGTTTTTTTTTGTATTTTTAGACATCTAATATGAAAAATATTTTAAGCCTGGTTTGGCTATTATATGGCAAAAAGCAAATAATTCTAAAAAAAGGTCATGCGAATGTAGCGCCATCTATTGGTGTTAGCGTACGAGAAGTTTTTTCTTCAACAGTCAAGTGGTGAAGTCAAGGATTATAATGATAATGATATATTAATGATATATGAAAATTATAGGACTAAGTATTATTATAAAATAATGTATGTACGACAAAACCATAATATAAGTATGCAATTCTATTATAATGTATTGTTAGTTTACTGAGTTGGTGATGGTGAAATACTTGAAGTAAGTATGTGGCTGATTCAATTTGATTTATATTAATGTCTTCAGTAAATGTAATCCGTATTTCTCCCATTTTGTTATTTACCTACCTACCTACCCACTTAAAATCATTGTAATATAATAATGTAAATCAACACTTAAAAATATTAGTCATAGACATAAGACCTACGATCTTCCTAAGAAATATAGCCCAACCTAAAAAAAATACATTAAAGGGAAATAAGTACGGACAGTCTTTTACCCGACTGCCGAATGTCGAATGGGGGTTATGTTTTTCTAAGCATAATAATCAGTCGGTATTACTGCTACCTAGTTAAGATTTGCTAGATAAGGTGCATCGGGCTAATTCCGAAAACGGGTATATTCAGAAACTTCAAAAAATCTAAGTAACGGTAGCGATATATTTCTATTTTCATCATTACTCTAGAGGCCAGCTTTATTGTGCTCGCCGCATCAGTCATCACGAGCCGCTATTGTCGACCTGACGTGCATAGCGTCGATTTATCCCAAACAAGTGCTTTTCACGCCAATTTCGGTGATTCGTAATAACCCCAACAATTTTTTCTTGGAAGTTTGTTGGGTTATTTGAACAGTTGTTTAATTTTTCGATAAATTGTCGTTTTTTATGAAGAGCTAAGAGGAACACAACGTCCTAGCTGTGATTTGAAAAAAAATCGGAATAACCCCTCCGGGGTTATTCTGATATATACTCAATTCGCAATAAACCCACTTGGCTTATTCATAGTAATTAGCAGCAGTTCTCGATCTGTAAAACAAATAACACTACAATTTAGCTGTGAATATAAGAATCCTTAATTACAATAAAATTAAAGATAGACTAGTGTAGTTGCGCATGGAATGGTAAAGTCAGTAGCGCATTGTATTTCATTACATACCTACTTAAACAATTTTTGAGTTCCATAATATATCATATCATCATGTCATAATTATTCCTTATACCAGCTTCGTTATATGCAGTTCTTCTCTCGGTTTTAATAAACTTTACAAAGAAAATAATACACACTAATATACATTGCACATTATGATAATGAAAGTTTGAGAACCGCTGATCCTTCCTGGGGTACTTCCGAACTAACAAAGCTGTATGTAATGAAATTAGCGGTTCCAGTGAATAAAGTAAACATATATTGCGTGAGGGGTAAATAAGGACAAAAAATAACTGAGAAACTTCAGTCAAAGTATAATAAAGTCCATTTTTAAATAATTTCGGAATTACCCCAAGGTAGTTCGTAATTTCCCCAATGCCAAAAAAATACAACTCGATACTTTAAGAGCTTAATTTTAAAAACCCTACTATATATTCTGGATTCTATTACATATTTATGATAGGTCTGTTCATTAAGTAAACAGAGGTAAAACAACAACGGCAGTAGATACAAAACGTCTTCGAACAAAAAATCAAAATATAGACCTCAAGTCAACTCGCATAAATTTCTGTCGGAATTGCCCCGATGCACCTTAATACAATTAAACGGAAAGTCGTTTTAGGAAGTTGTGGAGGATTCTCTCTCTTGAAATGGTTGGAAGTTAATTTTCGGTTGCTCCTCACGATGGACACGGAATTTGCGTGAGTCACAAAAGGAAAGTAAGTATATTACTGATAGTTCTGTTTTATACATGTTCATTAATCGTAATATTTTTGTACGTAAATTGGTAAAAAATTCTGTCTGTTTGTCTATACAGACAGACAGACAGACGGACGGACGGACGGACGGCCAGACAGACAGACTTTCACTTTGTTGTCCGTTTGTCTGTCAAGACCCTTTTTCCCTGGAACGCGTTTAGGTAGCATGCTGAAATTAATATCAAATACCTAGGTACTCAAGCCTGCGTTCCCTTGAAGCGGTAAAAAAATCAACCTTTTAAGTCAACGCAATCATAAAACCGCCTTCAAAAAAAACCTTAGAAAAAAAACGTACAATAATCCTTTAAAATAATAATAAATAAAACAAAATAAAATGCATTTCGGTGTCGGTGCTTCATTCAAAGAATATTCCGCTCGCACCGCACCGACTTCATATTTCTGCTAGTTAGTGCTAGGCCATAAAACTTTAGGCTTTAGCTTCTGTTGTCCGAAATAAATGCATTTTATTTTGTTTTATTTATTATTATTTTACTTTTTTTTCTAAGGTTTTTTTTGAAGGCGGTTTTACTTTTTTGTTAAAAGATTTTTATTTCAACATTTTCAGAATTATCCTCCAACTCCTAACCGTTAAGGAGTTGTACCTTCCATCATCAGCTCATCAACATGAGTTGATGACTACCAGACGCAAATACTTACTTGAATAGCTTTAGAAAAGATATGAAACACATAATACGTGCCTATAAAATTTGAGGGTTGCCCTCGATTTCCCTGGGATCCCATCATCAGATCATAACTTGGTGACAATGGGACCACCTCAGGAGTATACCCTTTCGAATAAAAAAAGAATTTTGAAAATCGGTAAACAATTGATGGAGTAATCGATGTACATACATAAAAAAAAACGCATACGTGGAACGTAGAACCTCCTCCTTTTTTGAAGTCGGTTAAAAAGATACATACATGTAATCACGCCTCTTTTCCACGGGGGTAGGGTAGGCAGAAACTATGGCTTGCCACTTGCTACGATCCTCACACACCTCTTTAGCCTCCTCCACATAAGATACAATCATTATAAAAACCGGGCAAGAACGTGTCGAACACACCCAGGATAGGGTTCCTAAGCCATTACGAAACAGCCCTGGCATAGATACCTACCTAATTTAAAGGTATTTTCATCACACCTATTCGAAACCAGTGTTAGCAGAGCCCTAATTGATTTGATGAGCTCCCGGCATTTCGATACAGTTACATGTATCATGATCACGGGCAAACTGACGAAACTACGAAACGAGGGCAGACCGGGCTCTACAAACTGTTGGACTCTAAAACTGTTAAGTACCTAGGTACTTAGGTAATTTGAAGTGTATGAACTAAAAAACAATTACTTTGCTCACCCGCGACCACTAATGACAAATAGTTATATCTGTGCGGCAAATGTATGTTTCCATGCAACACCTCCACCTCCACTGCTACACGAATCAACACATGCCACACAGACCCAACTATCACCACCACCACTATACTAAACGCTGACGCGTTTCGGCACTCTCCACGAGGCCATTTACGAAGCACAACAACAACCGCTCAACATGCCACCACTTCCACTACTAAACCACTACCACTACTACTAGTAGTGGAAGTGGTGGCATGTTGAGCGGTTGTTGTTGTGCTTCGTAAATGGCCTCGTGGAGAGTGCCGAAACGCGTCAGCGTTTAGTATAGTGGTGGTGGTGATAGTTGGGTCTGTGTGGCATGTGTTGATTCGTGTAGCAGTGGAGGTGGAGGTGTTGCATGGAAACATACATTTGCCGCACAGATATAACTATTTGTCATTAGTGGTCGCGGGTGAGCAAAGTAATTGTTTTTTAGTTCATAAATATGGACCTCCGCAAAGTAACGCCTGATTCAATAAATTAATTTGAAGTGTCATCAAAATTAGTTTGGTAGGTAGGTACCTATATAAGTATATATAGTTACTGTGTAAAAGAGTAACAAATATCCTCAAACTTTCGCATTTGTGGATGTAACTAGTCAATGAGGTTAGATTTTAAACAAATTTTGCGTGTGCCTATATCATTATCATTAGTATCATTCAAGACGAAAGATACCTCAAGAAATATAATTATCATGTCTAATGCTGACATGATAATTATATTTCTATATGACTAGAATAATTTCTACCCATACGCGCCTACCTTGTTTACTTATTTTATTACACCTACCTACGTAAATCATTAGCAGAAAAACGGTCATGTTTTTGTATGGTGTACCTACTTACCTTAGTTACTTCACCAGGATTTTCTAGATCTATGATATTCACAATTAACTTGTAGGCAAAGTAGGTACCACTTTGGTATTTTTAATGAACGATTATTTGGATACCTAATTTAAGTTAATCTTAGTCTTTCTGCTAATGACTTTAGTATTTATGTCAAATTAAGTAGACCCTTAGTAGAAAAATAAAAAGAAACAAGGAAATTATTTGAAATGATAACTTATTTATTGAGATTAAATTAACTTAAAGGAACAGTCAGTCTTTTACATAATTATCAGGTATCTCTTAAACATAATAATTTGAAAATCCTAATAAACCGAGTTAAATAACTTAGTCGACTTCTTCAATGGTGGGGCCGTCATTCCTGCTTTGGTATCCGGGCATGCCACCCATTCCTCCGGGCATGCCTCCCATTCCTCCAGGCATACCACCCATTCCTCCAGGCATACCACCCATTCCTCCAGGCATACCACCCATTCCTCCGGGCATGCCTCCAGGCTGACCGCCGGCGCCGCCGCCATGCATCTTGGTCATAATCGGCGTGCAGACCCTCTGTACTTCCTTCAGTTTGTGCTCATACTCTTCGATGTCGGCCAGAGAGTTGTTGTCAAGCCATTTGATGGCCTCCTCGCACTCGCTGCGAGCAGTGTTCTTGTCCTGCTCGCTCAGTTTGTCGCTTGCGTCATCCAAGGCTTGCTTGACGCTGAACACGTACGCTTCGAGCTGGTTGCGCGCCGCCACCTTCTTCCTCTGCTTTTCGTCCTCGTCCTTGTACCGTTCGGCTTCGGCGAGCATTCTGTCGATGTCGGCCTGCGACAGCCGACCGCGGTCGTTCTTGATGACGATGTTCTTGCTTCGCCCGGTGCTGTTCTCCTTTGCCGAAACGTTCAGGATACCATTGGCGTCAATATCGAAGGTGACATCGATCTTAGGAATACCTCGGGGCGCAGGTGGAATTCCAGTCAAGTCGAAAGTGCCCAGTAAGTTATTGTCTTTGGTCATTGCACGTTCGCCTTCGTAGACTTGGATGGTGACGGCTGGCTGGTTGTCGGAATAGGTCGTGAAGGTCTGGGACTGCTTGCACGGGATCTTAGAGTTGCGCTCGATGA
Source organism: Clepsis dumicolana (assembly GCA_963691665.1). Classification (NCBI taxonomy): domain Eukaryota; kingdom Metazoa; phylum Arthropoda; class Insecta; order Lepidoptera; family Tortricidae; genus Clepsis; species Clepsis dumicolana. Next base: position 6,988,747 of record OY829528.1, on the reverse strand, counting down.
TCTTAGTCATGACGCCGCCGGCAGTTTCGATGCCGAGCGAGAGAGGCGACACGTCGACCAGCAAGACGTCCTGAATTCTGGAGTCGTTGGAACCGCTGAGAATAGCTGCCTGGACGGCTGCGCCGTAAGCCACGGCCTCGTCGGGGTTGATGGACAAGTTCAACTGCTTTCCTCCAAAGAAGTTCTGTAAAAGGCTCTGGATCTTTGGTATGCGAGTCGAACCGCCGACGAGGACGACGTCGTGAATCTGGCTCTTGTCCAACTTGGCGTCGCGTAGGGCCTTCTCGACGGGTTCCAGAGTTCCGCGGAATAGGTCGGAGTTTAATTCTTCGAATCGAGCCCGGGAGACGCGCGTGTAGTAATCGATGCCCTCGTAGAGCGCGTCGATTTCAATAGTAGCTTCGGTGCTAGAGGAAAGCGTGCGTTTGGCGCGCTCGGCAGCCGTGCGGAGGCGGCGCAGCGCTCTCGTATTCCCACGCAAGTCCTTCTTGAACTTGCGTTTGAACTCGTCAGCAAGATGATTCACCAGCCTGTTGTCGAAGTCCTCGCCTCCCAGATGTGTGTCGCCGGCCGTCGATTTGACTTCGAACAGCGATCCTTCATCAATAGTGAGAATGGACACGTCGAAGGTGCCGCCGCCGAGATCGAAAATCAAAACATTGCGTTCGCCTTTGAGGTTCTTGTCCAAACCGTACGCTAGGGCGGCGGCGGTGGGCTCGTTGATGATGCGCAGAACGTTTAACCCGGCGATGGCACCAGCGTCCTTTGTTGCTTGACGCTGGGAGTCGTTGAAGTAAGCCGGGACCGTGATGACCGCGTCGCGCACTGTTGATCCTAAATACGCCTCCGCAGTCTCCTTCATCTTCGTCAGAACCATGCTGCTGACCTCTTCCGGGGCGAACCTCTTTATCTCACCCTTGAATTCGACTTGGATCTTCGGTTTGCCGCAGTCGCTGACCACTTTGAATGGCCAGTGCTTCATGTCCGCCTGGATTTTGGGGTCGTCGAATTTCCTTCCGATGAGACGTTTCGCGTCGAACACCGTGTTGTTGGGGTTGAGGGCGACTTGGTTCTTCGCGGCATCGCCGATGAGTCGCTCGGTGTCCGTGAACGCGACGTACGATGGTGTTGTTCGGTTGCCCTGGTCGTTTGCGATGATCTCCACATTTCCGTGCTGGTAAACACCAACACACGAGTAGGTTGTTCCAAGATCAATTCCTACAGCTGGCATTTTTCTCCGTTAAATATTTTCAACTTCACAATAAAATACTCAATACTTTTTGCAGTCGTAGTAAGACTCGAGTGGTTTATACCGCTCAACTTCTCGTTACTTGCTCGCTTTGTGTTTACAATTGTACTGACATCCCGCCGGCGGTCGCTGCTTATATACCCCTCCGACGTCGACCAATCACGAGCCAGCGTTTTCTAGATTATTCTCGGCGGCCTTTCCACAGCCAATAGGGTCGTAGCAAATTCTCGAACTTTCTCAACGGATCGGCGATGTAGAGCAAGAAGGATGCCGAATGTTCTATGAGTAAGAAAGAGAAAGGATACAAGTTAGTAATACCAGGTGGGAAAAAATATCTTCAATTCTGAATTTTTCTGAATGAGTGGAGTGAGCTTGTGATTTTTGCATAGTTTTAAATTTAAATAAATTTTGCTTAAAAATAATGAACTTATACATGACCAATAAGCATAACCTTAATTTTAAAACATGGCTACCTAAGCAGTAAGCGACAACGTAATTGATTGAATTTGGTATTGTATTCCTGAAAAAAAAAATAACATTACCCATATTCTCTTTTACTTTTACGAAATACTATTAACACGGTACAGGGAATGGATTATCATCAATGCTTTATTTTTATTTGAAAATGATAATAATCAATTGAAAATTATCTATAACAAATGAAATGCATATTTATTAAAGTTACCAAAACCAATGGTTCCATTTTCTGCTTACTATGGAAAGGCTACTATTTCGAAAAATAAATCAGACGAAAGAATTGGACATACATACATACATACACTCGAAAAACATAACCTTCCTCGGACAGTCGGGTAAAAACACTCAAGTAATTTTACGATTTAGCATGGTATCACTGACCTGTTCAGATAATAGATCGTTGAACTGAGGTGTATGAAAGAGATAGCGCTATAGGCAAACTCCAGGTGACAAAAAGAGATAAAATCTTTCTCGAACATTAAGGCGCGAACCGAATTTGAAGTTTCTAGAATATTCTCGAGAAGATTGAAAGAAACTTTTGTTTGCAGTGTTATTTCAAGGGTTAGCTGTGCTAATTTTTTTTAGTCTTTTTAGACATCTGATATGAAAAATATTTTAAGCCAGGTTTACTATAAATCACAAAAAGCTATTTCTAAAAATAGATCGCGCTAATGTAGCGCCATCTCTTTGTGAGTAGCGTACGAGACGTTTTTTCTTCAACAGTCAAGCCTAATTTAATTAATAATGAAAAATGTTGGAACTATTATTAATATTTAAGTGAGTACGACAAAACTGTACTACATAATAAGTATAAAAATTCTATTATAACATACTTTTATTTACACACATATCATAAGTCCTCTATAATGCGTTCAGAAACCGCAGAAAATGACCTGCATTGCAGCACGTCGTCGCCTCCGCCGCCAGCCACCACGACCAGCAGGTCCAGCAGTAAAGTAATAGTCATTACGACATCGAATTCGATATCGTAATGACTTTTCGATATCGAATTCGATGTTTCAAATTTGAAAACGAACGTAATTTACAATCATAGTGAAATAAAACGGATCACTCACGTATATAAGTCGAGTTCAGTCCGACATGTATAAATAATAATGTCCGGGTCAAAATCCTCCCACTCATCCAAATTTTCAAATGTGCTGGGACGACGTTTTGACTAAATTAACTTATTCGGAAATTCTTACTTCTAGCTCAGTCCCAGCAAAGACCGTGCAAGGCTTTTGGCTTTAGGAAAGAAGGAATCCGGAGTCTGGCTTCACGCCTACCCTGCTGCCAACACCGGAACTTTCCTAGAGCCAGAAACCTTGAGGATTGCCGTAGGTCTGAGGCTGGGCGTCAAGTTGTGCTCACCACACCGTTGCCCCTGTGGTACAGACGTCGATCTATTGGGTCACCATGGACTTTCCTGCCAAAGGAGCGCCGGCCGCTTTTCCCGTCATGCTGCACTTAACGACATTATCCGAAGGTCTCTAGCCACCGCGAACGTGCCGGCCATTTTAGAGCCAAGCGGCATTCCACGGAACGATGGCAAGAGGCCGGATGGTCTTTGATTCCGTGGAAGATGGGTCGGGTCTTAGTCTGGGATGCGACTTGTGTCGATACCCTAGCCCCGTCTCACATCCACGGAACCATTAACAAAGCCGGCGCGGCGGCGGAAGCGGCCGAAAACAAAAGGCAGGCAAAATATCAGGGTCTCGGTTCAGCATATCATTTCGTTGGTGCAGGAATAGAGACCCTGGGTCCATGGGGTCCCGGTGCGCACGCTTTTTTGATTTAAAAAAGTGCCTGGTCGGCGCTACTGGCGACCAACGGGCTGGCAGCTATTTAAAAAAGTGCCTGGTCGGCGCTACTGGCGACCAACGGGCTGGCAGCTATTTAAAAAAGTGCCTGGTCGGCGCTACTGGCGACCAACGGGCTGGCAGCTATTTCAAAAAGTGCCTGGTCGGCGCTACTGGCGACCAACGGGCTGGCAGCTATTTAAAAAAGTGCCTGGTCGGCGCTACTGGCGACCAACGGGCTGGCAGCTATTTAAAAAAGTGCCTGGTCGGCGCTACTGGCGACCAACGGGCTGGCAGCTATTTCAAAAAGTGCCTGGTCGGCGCTACTGGCGACCAACGGGCTGGCAGCTATTTAAAAAAGTGCCTGGTCGGCGCTACTGGCGACCAACGGGCTGGCAGCTATTTAAAAAAGTGCCTGGTCGGCGCTACTGGCGACCAACGGGCTGGCAGCTATTTCAAAAAGTGCCTGGTCGGCGCTACTGGCGACCAACGGGCTGGCAGCTATTTCTCCCGCGAATCAGCGTCGCTGTTCAACGGGGGAATGCCGCCAGTCTTTCGGGCACCATGCCACGGGGGCCATATTTAGATTTAGATTAGTTTTATTTGTTAACAAATATTACTTTAAATATAAGTACTTAACTTAAATAATGTGATTTTTTTTACAATAAAAAAAAAAACATTTTACGAAACGTCCGCTCGGTATGTTTGTCTATGATTAAAAAAAATCTTAGAGTACTTATAATATGTGTGTAGATAAAGTAATGTATGCAGCTCCACATAATTAGGCCTTAAAACACTCGTGTGATCCTATTATGAAACTCAGCTTCGTCTTGTTTCATAAAAACACACTCGTGTTTTAAGGACCCTCATTATGTAGCAGTTGCATAAACTACTATTAGTTTACTGAGTTGGCAAAATATACGAAGCATATTTCTGATTTATTTATAAATATTATCTCTTCAGATTTGCTTAATGTAATTACTCAATTTTGTCATTTACCTACCTACCCACTTAAAATCATTGTAGTAATGTAAATCAACACTTACAAGAACAGTCAAGGACATAACTCGACGACAATGTTCCTAAGAAATAGGAAATATAGACACGGACTTTTTTACCCGACCGTCGAAGGAGGGTTATGTTTTCTAAGCAAAATAATCAGTGGTATTAGGTACTGTTAGTAACATTTGCTAGTTAACTAAGTACAATTAAACAATCGTGAAAGGCCGGGCTTGAATTTAAACTTAAATACAGAAAATCCAGTTTTTTGGGAGATTTTTTTTTCTTGGACTAGAGTAATAACACTAGTATTTTACGATGTACCTACCTACCTTGATTTCGCGTGAATTTTATTCTTATTTGCAGTTGCAACATTCGGAGCACCTATTTGTATGTACCCGACTGCTCGACGCAAAGGAGGGTAATGTGTTTATCAGCCTAATTTGTTTATGTAAGTACGAATGTATGTTTGTTCCTTCGTGGAGCTCTAAATTTTAATGATTTTTACGTAAATCAATTTGTCATAATCCTGCAAGTGTCACTAATGACATGACAATAATTAAAACAAGCAGACGCTATATTGCTAAAAATAAAATCGACCGAAGTATTATAGTACGGAACAAACTTTCATATTTATAATAATAACAACTACTTAACCTAATTAGTTACGCCTCGCCATTGTGACTAAAATGTGCCACATGTATTTGCTTTTTACAATATGTAAGTGTAAGTAATAATGCAAAAACCGGCTAAGAAAATAATTATCTGCTACAAGTGCTCACGGTCACACGACTAAATCGTTATTTTTGCAATATAATGTAGAAGTTGGTGTTATTTCGTGACACACCGTATTGGAGTTGTCTCTTTGTTGGACAAAATGACTATAAAGCCAGGATTAAAACAGGTAAATTCTTACGGCTTAAATTTCATCCTATATCATCTTCATCTATGTATAACAGGAAAGTGATAAGTGCATAGGCTTTAATTTGTAGCGAAGATCTTTCCTGAGCGTTACACTAGTGCAATCAACGACCGAAAAAAACGTCTCGAACTCGTTTGCGTTAAAGTGTCAATAGTATGATAATTATTTGTTGTCGATACGTGCCATTAGTGGCGCTGCCAATTTGACCATGGTAATTCAGACGTAAACGCGAACACGATCGAGACGTTTTTTGGTCGTTTATTACACTAGACGCTCCGAGCAAATAGTGTGACTGACGACCAAAATTGCATCTCGATCGCGTTCGTGTTACCGTGTCAAATACTACGTGAGTAGTATTTTGACAATACGAGTAATTTTTGACACAAAGAAAAACGCGTTACGTGTCATTACTATGGGCAAATCGGCAGCGCTAACGGCACGTACTGTCAAAGTATGTACCTACTATTCTCATATTATTCGACACCTTAGCGTGAACGCGATCGAGACGTGTTTTTTGATCGTCGATCACACTAGTCGCACTGAGCCCTTACTCCGAAGTCCGAAATTCGAAGTTCGTGACCGACCGTCCCTCTCGCTTTCGTGTTAATATTGGCCTGAGCAGGACGGTTGATATGATACGAACTTCGAATTTCGGACTTCGGAGTAGGGGCCATGTTTCTAAATAAACTTGACAGGCGGTATACACGTTCGGGGTGCACATGAACATGTTCTCGCTGGGCACCGCGTCCGCGTACTCCGGGACACTGATGCCCGCCTTGCAGGACCCCGGGAGCGGGTTTCAGATCGACCTGAAAATGGTGTCGTGGATTGGTAATATTTGCAACTAGACTAGACCACGTCAGACTATCTGTTAGTTTCGTTCTTAAAACTGTCCCAGTATTTTCGTGATATCAGACATAAGTACAGTCGAGTTCTCCAATATCTATACAGTCAACAGTTCAAAAATATCTATACACAGACCTTATTTGCAGTTACATAAGTTATGAACCGTTGGCTGTACAGATATTGGAGAACTCGACTGTACTTAATCGCTGTTGTTCTGTTATGTAGGTATGCCTATATGTATAAGCTATAACAGTTTTAAATGATTCGCGGTTAATTGCGTTAGACATAATGAGAACAGGATATTGACCGCGATTACCTTACAGGTTTGATGAGCTCCCGATATTTCGAAGCGGATAGTTTTAGTTAGTAAGTGTTAGTTAGTTAGTTTGCCCGTGATGTATAATGTGTTTCATATGTTTTCGAAAGCTATTCAAGTACTTGCGTCTGGTAGTCATAATCTCGTGTTGATGGAAGGTACAACTCCTTAACGATTAGGAGTTGGAGAATAATATTTTAAATATTAAAGTAACTGAAAATTGTGAAATAAAAAATCTTTTAACAAAAAGTAAAACCGCCTTAAAAAAAACCTCAGAGAAAAAACATAAAATAATCCCCAAAAAGCCATGAGTTTTATGGCTTCATGGCTCGTACTCATGGCTTTTTGGGGATTATTTTATGTTTTTTCCCTGAGGTTTTTTTTTTTCATTATGTCTAATGCTTATAAGCTCTCTTTAATTTGCAATTTTTCGTGGCTATTGACGGTTATCCGATTTTTCAAATGCACCATTCTATGTACCACATTTTTTTGTTTATGATGTGTTTTGTTTAATTTCACAGCTTCTATGCCGGGATGGTCTGGAATCGTCCCAATAATCATGCTGGGACCCTTGATGCACTACGCTGGAAGGAAAGTCAGTAATATTTGTATTTTAGGCCCAGTTATCATCGGCTGGGTCTTAACATACTTAGCCGCAGAATATAACTCAATCCCTATGCTGCTGGCAGGAAGATTCCTGCATGGTCTACCCATGGGAGCCGCTTATTTCGTAGCTGTGTGCATTGCAGAGTTATCTGCTCCGAAAGTGAGAAGTACCCTGTTAGGATTCAAGCCTATATCAGCTGTGTTAGGAGTAGCGCTAATGCATTTCATGGCGTACTTTCTACATTGGAAGCACGTAGCTCTAGTGGGAGCAGTACCACCAGCCTTGGGGTTCCTAGTGACTCTTTTCTGGCCGGAGACACCAGAATGGCTGGTGTCTAGGGCACGGTACGAGGAAGCAGAAACTGTTTTTAATTCACTCAGAGGGTACAGCATTGAGGGAGAACGCGAGATAAAGCAAATGATAGAATGCGAGAAAGCTAGGCGTCGACTTGTCGCCGAGAACCAACGTATTCAATTTTGGAAAAATCTGATATCACCTGTTCTTTGGAGCCCCGTAATGATATTGTTTTTTGCTGTATTAGTACCTTTAATGGGTGGACGACATTATATTGTGAATTATTCTGTTCACCTCGGCGTTCAACTTAGTGGTGACAAGACTAAAGGATACTTCTACACAGTGATCAGTAACTTAATAGCTATACCAGGAGCCTTCTTCAATTTATACTTACTGAAACGATTCAGCAGGAGGGGTATACTGATCAGTACTGGTTTTGTCGGATTTGTGCTGCTCGCCATTTCGTGTGCCATGCTTTATACTAGAACGATATACCCTAGTGAAACTTTATCGTTTTCCATTTTAGGCGTCTTTGGTGTGTATTACTTTTTAGGGAATTGCGGTATTTATCCAGTGTCTTATATTTTAATGGGAGAAATATTACCGTTGGAGTTCAGGGCCGTAGGGTCCTTCGTGGATGGCTTACTGTCTTGTTTCGGCATGGCGTCGGTCACGGCTGCCATGCCATGGTTGGAGCTAGCTGTGGGGATCCATGGAGTTTTGTTTTCCCTCGGAGTTCTAATGTTGGTTAGTTTAGTCTATCTGTACTACTATTTGCCCGAAACTAAAAACCGCACTCTGCACGACATCGGTGATCATTTCAGAGGCAAGAGTTCTAAAATACGACGCGAAGGCGATATAGCCTTCAGTGCGGACGAAAATAGATCGATTTTAGAAGTTGTTAAATAAAAGACAGTGTCACTCAACTTCTACAGCAAAATCAGCATCCTTTTACTATGAGCGAGCTTGGGCTATAGGTGTCACTCGAAATGTAGTTTAGGAACTTCACATTCACATAACACCATTCGCTTCTCAGGGACATGCAGGTTTCCTCACAATATTTTCCTTGTTTTTTGGAGAAGGAAACATCAGGCATACATAAAAAAATTCAAATAGTACCAGTAAGTACCTAATATTTAAGTCTTGTGTGATAAAATATAGCACTAATGTACGTGGCCATAATCAAAAAATGCTTATTTTTGAAAAACAGGTAAGTACTGTGCAATAAATAAATAAATAAGCATAAATATTCATTTATAACGCCATTAGATATCACATATAAAAAAAATACAATTCATGCATTTGTGTAATGGCAATTGGCAATAAATGAAGAATTTACTAAGTATGTTTTAAAACTCACATAGACGCGACCGCAAACATGACTTAATGTTAACCTATACATAAACAGTTTAAACAGTTGCCGTTATCGTTTAGGTATCTACTTTTATTTACTTGTTTTAAGTAGCTAAATAAATTTTGATTTCAGGCGATAACATTTAGCGTAAGTACTTTTGTGTCATCGATAATCCTATCCAATTTTCATTTAAGTACTTAGCTACTTACCAACTCGATTCATTGTTACAGTGCATAAACAATTTTATACAATAATATTTGACTACTAAATTCGCATAGAAGGTGTAACAAAATAACGGAAAGAATGTTATTGTCACTTGATTGCATCATACACCCCAGCCTAGCCGAGCCCCACGCCCAGATAACCATAAAATAACAATAACAAACGAACGTGGCTCTGCCGCGTCGAGAACACGTCAGACGTTTCGAGAAAGGTCGCGTCAGTCCCGCTACCCGCCGCTAGATGTCAGCGCCCGTATATAAACAAACGCCGGCCGCGCTGCGCGTCAATAGTCAAAAGAACTTTTACAAATTGACACGAGTGCGTCGCTGCAATTTGAGAATTTAGAGATTTCGAAGTTTAAAATCATCACAAAATGAAGAGATTCAGTGGATTTGCGTACACCTTAACTTTCCTAATCATCTTTTTTGGCGCTGGAAGCCGAAAACTTGCTTTCGCCGAAGAAAAATGTGAAGGAAATCGTGAAAGAAGTCTCTTCGGCCATCGGAACAGCTTGTTCGACCAGGACTTCGGGCTGGCGTTCTCTCCTGGCGACTTGCTGACTTCGGTGATGGCTCCCTTCGGCTTCCACGACTACTACCGCCCGTGGCGGCACCTGGCTGCCTTCAGCAGGGACGTCGGGTCCACCATCAAGGCCGACGAAGACGAGTTCACCATCAACCTGGACGTGCAGCACTTCAGGCCGGAGGAGATCACCGTGAAGACGGCGGACGGCTATGTGGTGGTGGAGGGCAAGCACGAGGAGAAGCAGGACGAGCACGGGTTCGTGTCGCGGCAGTTCGTGCGGCGGTACTCGCTGCCCGCCGGCGTGGCGCCGGAGGCGGTCGCGTCGCGGCTGTCCAGCGACGGGGTGCTGACGGTCGCGGCGCCGCGGCGGGACGCGGGGGCGGGGGAGAGGCGCGTGCCCATCACGCAGACCGGGCCGGTGAGGAGAGAAGCCAAGGAAGGCTCCTGTGAAAAAGAGTCGTGTGGGAAGCAGTAAGGATGTGTTTGGGAAGTGTTACGAATAGTCATGATTGAAGACTGATTCTTTTTTTCAAGTCAATAAAAAATAAGTTCCTAATATTTTTTTGTTTTCTTTTGCTTTCAGACTGTAAACTCTATACCATTGAAGCTATGTAGTAGCATGTTTTTGGCATAAAACCTTGTCGAAATCTTTTACTTTTACCCATTTCTCGACAAAAAAAACTAGGGGATTTTTGCTTTGGATTGGACATCTTAAAACATAACTATTTTTAGGATTCAAGAACAAAACAAACCAAAAAATATTATTATTATTTGTGCAAAAGGTTAAACGTGTAGCCTATGCTTTACTATTAACGAAATTATTGTCATTGCACTTGCAACTCGATTAATAAATAAATTTGAAATATGTTAAATCTTAATCTTACTGTAGGGTGATGATAATGTAAATAAAATAAATAAAACTTCACGTATAATTTCTTCTTATCCATAGTCGCGAGTCTAAAATCCGGTAGGATCGCTAGTGCATGCCCTGTACTTGTAGTCCGTGATAGGGGATTTTTTTTTGAAACTAGTCAAATTTGTAACTTATCATGAGCCTTTCGGGAAGGAAAACACTCTTGTGAAGCAATTCACGGAGTGAGTGAAGTTCCCAATCCACACTAGACTCGCGTGGGAACTGAAGCCCATCCATCTCATACTGAGAGAAGGCCTGTGCCCAACACTGGGACTTAATAAGGCTAGAGATGATGATGAGTCACAATTTTAATTCCAGCTGAAGTTTCGTAGCAATACACAGACGTGCACTCAGCAGCTAAGCAACCGACGCGTTCACAATGATCTAAACACGGCTTTATTGTTATAGACATAAGAGCTTGTGCAGAATATTCTGAGCACTTCGGTTGCTTAGCCTATGCTTTACTATTAACGAAATTATTGTCATTGCACTTGCAACTCGATTAATAAATAAATTTGAAATATGTTAAATCTTAATCTTACTGTAGGGTGATGATAATGTAAATAAAATAAATAAAACTTCACGTATAATTTCTTCTTATCCATAGTCGCGAGTCTAAAATCCGGTAGGATCGCTAGTGCATGCCCTGTACTTGTAGTCCGTGATAGGGGATTTTTTTTTGAAACTAGTCAAATTTGTAACTTATCATGAGCCTTTCGGGAAGGAAAACACTCTTGTGAAGCAATTCACGGAGTGAGTGAAGTTCCCAATCCACACTAGACTCGCGTGGGAACTGAAGCCCATCCATCTCATACTGAGAGAAGGCCTGTGCCCAACACTGGGACTTAATAAGGCTAGAGATGATGATGAGTCACAATTTTAATTCCAGCTGAAGTTTCGTAGCAATACACAGACGTGCACTCAGCAGCTAAGCAACCGACGCGTTCACAATGATCTAAACACGGCTTTATTGTTATAGACATAAGAGCTTGTGCAGAATATTCTGACCACTTCGGTTGCTTAGCCTTAGCACTTCTGCTGCTGACTGTACACCATTTCCAAATGATATTTTCATGGGTTATAAAATCTGCAATCCCGCGAACCGCTTGCCTGTCTGCCGGCAATGTGGTATAAAAATCAAAAAGGTAAATCGTATTTTATTTACATATGTATGTATTAGGAATTTCCTCCATATTATCAGTAGATAAGTTCGATAGATTACGCGACCAAGGCAGCTTGAATAACTTGTTGAATTAATTTTAGTTAAGTTGACGTAGCAAAAAGTTTTTCAAAATGCTACTTGAAATTGTTTGAAATGCAATTAAAATGTATCTCCGCGTGAACTCAATTAATTTGGGTAGCTAAATAAGTAAAACAAATACCGACTTCGTAAAAAAAAAAATACTTTATTTAAGCAAACAAATCAGTCTTAAAAAAATATGACCCTGACTAGTCGAAGATTTACCTAAAATAATTTTACTGATCCTTATCACAAGACCCCTGTTTTATCTCTTCTTTGGACTCCGTGCGGATGGGTCCGGTCTGCGTGATGGGCACGCGCCTCTCCCCCGCCCCCGCGTCCCGCCGCGGCGCCGCGACCGTCAGCACCCCGTCGCTGGACAGCCGCGACGCGACCGCCTCCGGCGCCACGCCGGCGGGCAGCGAGTACCGCCGCACGAACTGCCGCGACACGAACCCGTGCTCGTCCTGCTTCTCCTCGTGCTTGCCCTCCACCACCACATAGCCGTCCGCCGTCTTCACGGTGATCTCCTCCGGCCTGAAGTGCTGCACGTCCAGGTTGATGGTGAACTCGTCTTCGTCGGCCTTGATGGTGGACCCGACGTCCCTGCTGAAGGCAGCCAGGTGCCGCCACGGGCGGTAGTAGTCGTGGAAGCCGAAGGGAGCCATCACCGAAGTCAGCAAGTCGCCAGGAGAGAACGCCAGCCCGAAGTCCTGGTCGAACAAGCTGGTCCGACCGCCGAAGTGGCTTTTATCGCGGTTTTCTTCGCATTTTTCTTCAGCGAAACTGGAGCCGAAGTAGAGGAAAATGGTTAAAGCGTACACGAAACCGTTGAGACTCTTCATTTTGTGGCGATTGGCTATTGGAACTTGTAGTCTTAGAATCACTTAAATACTGTAGCGGTCTGGTAGCGATGCAATCAATTGAAAGTTCTTTTGACAAGTGACACGCCGCACTGTTTTCGTTCATTTTTATATTATGGACAATGACATCTAGCACTAGCAGCATGTAGGGTGCTAGAAGTTTCGCGAGTGACTACGTGTTTCACCGCGCCAGGGACACGTTGGATTATTAATTTTCGGTTATCTATCTCCTTTTTATCGCTTTCTTTTGATTGATGGTTGTTAATTTCGTAATTATAATTATGCAATTTTTATCAGCAGCGTTTACTACTCTTGATTACTGTTTATTTTCTAGAGTCTGGCCATCGTATCAAGAATTCAAGAGTTGACCATAGTAGATATTTAGATGGCTACTACTTAAATGAAAGTCAAAATGTAAAATTAAGTATCAAAACTATAAATTGTATGCAGAGTATTGACAACTCAAGTTTTTTACAAAATTGCCGCTGCAAGGTGAACTTGAGGTCAACCTTCAGTGGCCAGCTAGACTAGGTAAATAATGATATTATTATGTATTTCATCAGATATTTATCTAATGGAAAAAATATCTTAATAAAAAAGAGTGTGCTCAAAAGATATGCAACTGTTACGAGTAAGTGCAAAAAAACTAGTCTCTGTTCTCAATAGCATCTTTTAGCAGCTGCGATATTTATGATGATTAACGATCACAAATCACAATCACACCCAGGGATGTTATTATTTATTAATTATTTGCCGCTGACAGTACATATCACATAACTGTGTGCACGGCAGTGTCCCCGCCAAAACCAACAAAAAATGGTTTTACTTATGTGGGTACTGCACTGAAACTTTCGAAAAGCTTATAAGCTATCAAGGAAAGCATGTGGAAATTAGAAAGGACTAACAAAACGGTGATCTATTTGAACTTTTTAAACCCCCGACGCAAAAAGAGGGGTGTTATAAGTTTGACCTGTGTATCTGTCTGTGGCATCGTAGCTCAACAGATGCTTTTAGTTATTTTGACTGTATAGATGAATTACCCAATTTTTTTTCCCCCGATATTTATCTTCCCGTTCGCGTTTTTCCCCATTTTCTTTTTTTTCCATACATGTTTATAAACAGTCTTTTAATTTCCCACACGATTTAATTTCTATGCATTGTTTTCGCTACACGCATCTTTGCCGATGCATTTTTTTTACTAATCCGGATCATTCACCTACATATGTTTTACCTGTATTATAAATTCTCAATAGTCTACTCTTGTCATACGTTTTAATTTCCACTCATTAATTTCGCGCCGCACGATGCATAAATATTAATAATAAACTATTGCCATCTTTTAACTTTTAAATCTCAGGAGAAAGAAAAGGTTTGTCTTACTGAATAATAAATAAACGTTAACCCTATATTAGAATCCCTAAAATTGATTTACCTTTTGCCGATATACCTAAGGACGAAACATGTAATTTTTAAAATACCTAAAAAACATTACACCCAAGTTCGTAATACCTAATGGATGAAAGTACCTAATCGACGATTTACCTAAAGCTAATTAACCTAAGATCGATATTCCTATAAACGAAATACCTAATTTAAAACACCTTTTGGTGGTCTCACCTAAACTTGAAATACCTAACGTATACTAATAAAGCCCAACAGTATTTTATATAATCGGTTTGTCATATTTTTTACAAATCTTCGACGTCATTATATTTTTGAATTTTTCGAAAGCATCCAAAACATAGCTTAGGTTAGGTTAGTATTGCGTCAAGGCGCGAAGCGCCTTAAGGACGCGGAACAGGAGCTCCGCAAAGCGGAGCTCCGTTGACATTGCCTTACGATTGGTATTTTTTGATTTTGTGATACAAGATAGACGGAGCTCCGCCAATCGCGGAGCTCCTTTTACTCGTGGCGTGGCTGAGGCGCTTTGCGCGTTGACACAACTCTAACCTAACCCATGTTTTTTTAAGTTTCGTATACATTCCTGTTCATAGGAATATTATTTATAGGTATATTAAGTTAAGGTGAATCGTCCACAAGGAACTTTATCCATTAGTTATTTTGTTTATTAGGGCATTTAAACTTCGGTCATTCATCACTCGGGTGGAACGATCGTTAGGTATTTCGTCCTTAGGTATATCGGAATTAGGTATATAAATTTTAGGGATTCTAATATTGTAACCTAAATAAACAAAACCTAGATCGTACAAATTTTTCAAACCTTTTCAACGCCATAATCGCCACTCATACGCCAATGACAGCTAGGAACTAGAGCTAAAGGCAAAAGTCTGTTCAACAATGTCAACCATGACTGATATATCCGTCATTGGCGTTGAAAAGATTCATTTTACCCGTTATAGGATTAAGAAATAAAACGAACCAATATAAAAAGAGGTATATTTATATTATACTTAATGGATACATAAGTACAGTCGAGTTCTCCAATATCTAAACAGTCAACCGTTCAAAAATATCTATACACAGACCTTATTGCCGGTACCTAAGGTCTGTGTTTAGATATTTATGAACCTTTGGCTGTACAGATATTGGAGAACTCGACTGTACCAATTAACAAAATAACGTTTTTTACACAACATCGTGTTTAATAAGTAATTACCTTTTCCGGTACTTATTCAGAAGTATAAAACTCCGTAGTTCGCTGCCTAACATTATAATTATAACACACAATAACTACTTTAGTAAATTAAAAAAAAAACGACTTCAATACGTAAAAATAGTCGATCAACTAAACATCTGTTAGTATAATAAATAAAACATAAATCTATGAATTCACTCGGTTGGCTCAATTTCAACTTATTTCTGTATCAAAATCACAACTTAAAGATTAACTCAACTTATTCGAAATTAACATTAGATGTACTTATCAATTTTACTTATATTTAAGTACAGATAGTAATTTTACACATTTATCTATGGTGGTGTGTCCCATAAAATTATTATCTACAATCCCGTCTATTTTCTGATCCATGACAATATACATTTTATTTCGTTTTCGGAAAACATCTGACCGCATTTCATTTTGATTGTGTATAAAATTAATGTCTACGGCTTCTGCTCTTAGTTCTGACATGAAAAACAATAAGTTGGTGTTCTTATGAATTCTACAGTTCATCTTCTTATGCCAGCTTTCAACTACATTATTTGTTCTGTGGCGGTGTCTATAACACGACAGAATATATATGGTGTCAATTTCGATACATTGTTTTATCATGTAATTATTGAAACCTATCGTTTCCACTGTTTGGGGTGATGTTGCCAATATGGAAATCCGCCCTTCGTGTATTTTTGTTGCAGGCAAGTGTGCTAACGCAGCACATTTTGCGACGTCACTGTACCCTTCGCGAGTATTGGGTACTCCAAGTGTGTCCGCATTTTTATATAACGCTTGCGTATAGTGGAAGTAACAACCACTTAATTTTACTGTCGGGAATTCATTTTTAATAGCATTAATTGCAGCTAATTCGTAGTCTATTTTTATTTCATCGGGTTGGCAATTCGGTACGTGTTCTTTGATGAGCTTAAACATACGTTCGTATGTATCTTGGCGCTTGTTGGGTAGCAAAGCATATATACAGGGAACTACCCTCGTGTGGCTGTCGTCAGAACCTACGTCGCCATGTAACGTATACAATTGAATAAATGGATGTGGCACCATTTTAAAAGTGCCATCTAAAAAAAAGGTTTTTAACCCCGTTATCCATTCCTTGCATTCACTTGTACAACAAATTATTATGTCATAGTCGTGAACGCACACGAAATTTGCAGCTATATTTACAGGTACTTCAACATCTTCAAATGACTCGAACTTTGATGTCCTCGCTGATTTCTGGCGTGCTTTATATAAAGCATCTCTTACAGAATGAAAAGGTGGTAATTTGTCAATGTATTCCTCACACATGAATTTTCTCATTTGTTCTTTTTATATCGTAGGAATGGGTCTATAATCTTCTCTTTATTTATCTCTCTTTCTCTTTTTTATTTATTATTTCTCTTTCAATATCTATGGATTCGTAATCAGGCACACAGGAATGTTTTACATCTCGCACAATGTTCCTTTCCGATGCATCTAAAACTAAAAATCCCTTGCACGAACCTTTTCTGTGACAAACCCACACCGAAGAACATTTATTGGTCCGTTTCAAATAATGCCGGTAACCAGCTCGTATCAATATACGCCCTCCATGTGTACTTTCTAAGAAAGTGAATACACATGGACCCGACGAATGCCCTGGGGTTTCTTCGCTTCGATCCATCATATTTTGCCACTATCAATGCAATATTCTTTGATATTTCACAGGTTTTACTGACATTGACGTTGTCTGACTAAAATTAATAATTCATAGATATTGCCAAAGAGGTTCAACTCAATTGCTTTATTATATTATCGCCTATCTATTTATAGCTAAGTAGCTTTTGTTCGCAGTTCAGCCCGCTTCTGCATAAATTCGGCGAAATTAATGAGTGGAAATTAAAACGTATAACAAAAATAGACTTATAACATGAAACTACCGTGAGACTAAATCATAGTGAAATAAAAACGGATCACTCACGTATATAAGTCGAGTTTAGCCTGACATGTTTCGGACTAATTCGTAGTCCTCCCAGAGGAAAAATAGGCTGTTGAGAATTTATAATACAGGTAAAACATATGTATGTGAACGACCCGGATTGGTAAAAAAAATGCATAGGTAAAAGATGCGTGTAGCAAAAAGAACGAGTAGAAATTAAATCGTGTGATAAAATTATCTATTAGTTGCAGTATCGTATGGATAATAAAGCAAATGGGGAAAAACGCGAATGGGAATTAACGCGAACGGGAAGATAAATATCGGGGAAAAAAAATCTGGATAATTCATCTATACAGTCGTTATTTTATGTAATCTCGGAGAAAGATAACAAAATATATTCCATTTGATGAAAGTTTTTTTGTCGTTTATTTCACTATGATTAAATGTAGTTTCATGTTGAAAATACTTAGTTGACGTTTTCTGTACACTCTAGCTAGGTTTTTTTTCTTTAACTTTTGATTGTTATGTCTTTGACTTTTGAATGTTATCACTTATCAATCATACGTTTTCGCAATAATAATATCGTAATTACGTGTTGGCACCAGTAATGGGAAAAGCACCCAGTAATGCACAATAAAATTCTTATTCAATAGAAGAACTAAGGAAGATGTCTAATAAATTTATTGTACAGTCAGCGTCATATATATGGTGACATCCAAAGTGCTCAAATAGTTCGGCACACCATACAAATCGTATGGTGTGCCGAACTATTTGATCACTTTGGATGTCATCGTATATATGACGCTGACTGTACATCAGTCAATTTACGACCGCATGACCTTTAAATTAAGAACGCATCTGCAAACCCCTGGGTTGCGGGTGTCTATGGGCAGGGGTAATCACTTACTATCAGGTGACCCACTTACTCGTTTTCCTTACTTGTCGTATAAAAAAACCCACTGGACACAGACTTAAATACGTATTAGTATCTGTCTATTTCTAAAGTTGAAGTATTAAACCTTGAATGTTCCACCGATAGGATACATTTTAGATTTGAGATAAAGTACCTACTTCCCTAAGTAAGTGAACACTTTAACATGTAGAGAAAATAAAGATATTATAAAGACAAATCACAAACAATGAAATACAAGTTACAGAGGGTCGAGCACGACTTTACGAATGCTGCGTAACGTAAAATAGAATAGTAAACGTTGTCACACGTTGTCGAGTTTGTGCCTATGACGTTTGGAACCGCTCCCGCCCATGAGCGTATTTGGAACTAAAATTTAGTATTAGGTTTCTCGATCTCGATACGATAACCGTAACGTTACGCAGCATTCGTAAAGTCGTGCTCGAACCTCAGAGGTAGATTTATCCCTTTAAGGGATCTCTACCAGTCTACCTTTCAGTGGTACTTAATTTAAGGACCGACAAAGAGTGTAAGTACGTATTTTTAAAAGTGTGCGTGCAGATACCTATGTTGTTGTTTGTACTAACCGCACAGCCTATTACACAGTGTCTATAATTAAAATATTAAATTCGACGAAACTAAGGATATTAAGGGTAGTTTTTCACCAAATTATGACGTTATTTTGACCATTATTTATTTTTCCTGTGCACAAAATGGCATGCAGGACTGACCGTGTAGACCTTGACTTTACGTAAACTTACATTATTGTCACTAATAAAAACGCTTTTCAAAATTTAAGTCAAAAAAACGTGCTACAGCGCCTACAGGGTTCAGTTAAGAGTAGCTATTTTATTGATTTAGAGATATGAGCTTTGTCTGGATAGCGACTTAAGTAGGCTAATAGTTACTTCGAAGTAGGTACAGTCAAAGTCAAGTGTATGCGTAATAGTAAGCTTCAAATTTAAATGTGCCTGTGAAGTTGTCAGACCGAGAAGAGGGGGTATCACGGTGCCGCTCCCACATTCCCGTTAGTCTCTATGCGTCTCGCTTCCTCAACAAGCGACGCATCCTTAATTTTGCAATCATGTGCACCACATGCACATGATCTATGACTATCTTTTTTGCTTTTTTTCTTGTAAATAAAATTTTTAGGACTCCCAAGTTAACGACGAAACTTGGATATATATTTTTTAATTTTGTCAAATTAAGGAAACTGTTAGCAAGTTATAAAGTCAGTTTTGACGCTGACTATCAGACTATTCTGACTATAAATACTAAATAGGGTAGAAATGAAATAAATTATTACAATTAAAAGTAAGATTTATTAAACCCTACAAGAATAGATCACACAGACAATTTACAAAATCAGTCTTATCACAAACAATAAAACTAATAATACCAAACAATAAAGAGTAAATGCAGACACTGACAACTTTAAAACTTTACCTATTTTAGCACATAAATACACCTTGCCTTTTGCACATAAAACACACAACGTGTCCTCCGCTTAAGACTAGACGCTTTCTTGAGTAAGTAGGTATCCTATAAGGAATATTTACTTTTGATCCCCATTTGCCTGTGAGGTCTGATCCTTGATTTCCTTCCTGACTGGTCCGGTCTGAGCGATAGGCACAGCCCTCTGGTTGGAGACGGCAGGAGCCACTCGAGGAGCGATCACCGACAGCACACCGTCAGAAGACAGCCTGGACTCCACCGTCTCAGGGTTGCAACCTTCAGGCAAGGCGTACCGCCGAGTAAACTGGCGGGAGATGTACCCATGCTCATCCTTCTTCTCTTCGTGTTTCCCCTCAACGACCACGTACCCGTCTGCAGTCTTGACGGAGATCTCCTCGGGAGCAAAATGCTGGACGTCGAGGTTGACTTGGAACTTCTCCTTGTCGGATCTGATGGTGGAGCCGACGTCCCGGGCGGCGGCGGCCAGCTGCCTCCAGGGTCTGTAGTAGTCCCGGGACAGCATCGGAGCCACGGCAGCAGTGAGGAGGTCATCTGGAGTCAGCGCCAGGCCGAAATCCTGCTCCATCAGACGGTGAGGGTGGTCAAGACCCATGATGAAGGGTAGCAGAGACATTTTCTTCGCGTTGATAATACTTTTGCTTCTTGAATAAGATCGCAGTGCTTCGCACCGTAAGGGTAGTTTGCGTTTGTATAGCTTTCTTTCGAATGACATGCTGGTTCGCCGGCCGGCGAGTTTATATACAAAACACGCGCCATCTAGCGGTGAGTAGAATGTTCGCGAACGGGAGGCGGAGCGTGGTTCTACTCTTTGGAAGTAAAAGGCATTATGTTCCAATGGTTTCGTGGAAATTTCGATTGCTTCGCTTTGTTGTAGGGTTGAAAATGTAGTTGAATAAATGGAGTATCAAAAGCTGATATTGATCCGGTGTAGGCGAACGACGCGAACGTTCTAGTGCATTCTTTCTTTGTCCAGACGAAGTATATACATGTGGGTAATTAATAATTTATATTTTTGTATGCACCTACATCAGCAACTATAATTGAAAATTTTGCTAAAATCAATGCGAATACAGAGAATTGCAATGATTTAATTACATCGTACACGTTATTTAGTCATTAATTAAACCTATTAATCAGATAATTATTCATTAAATATACTTCACTTAAATATATTCGAAATGCAAATCTACCTTGTAAATGTTGCGAGTGCGACCAACAAAAATGCGACTGGCTCTAGCTAACCATATTTTTTAATTAACCTACTGAGCATCATGAGTTACCTACCTAACGTAGTCAAGTTTGGTAGGTACAGTTATAGGTATCATTACCTTATTTAATAAAAACTATGTAGGTACCAGGTCAGGTAGGCATTTATCAACAATGCACTAAGCAAGTAATTACTTGTTACGTATGTCTGTAAGCCGAGGAAACGTAACGCAGACATAAAAATGTTACCTATGTCATTAAAATTTGTCAACACTCTTGTAACCGAAGATACACTAACAAGCAAATAGGTAGCGTACTAAACAGAAACAGCTGCATAACACACATGTTTTTATACTTTCAGTACCTACTTACTTGCATTAATTTTTGGTGTATTTATTTAAATTTTTCTTGACTATCTTCGTGTGAATTCCTTATATTTTTGACGTTCAAAATGTAATGTAATTTTCAATAAGAAATAAATAAATTTAATTTAATTTAACAGTGCGTTATTTGCAGCTGCAGTGGCTCTGGCCTGGTAACAATGAAGATTGTTGCCCTTCCGCCATCTTTGAATCGACAAGATAAAAATAAAAATCCAATTTATCTCCAAAAGTTTTTTGTTAAGCCATTTCGCCAACTGCAGGTACTTTTTGTTGACTGTACCTATTTGTATTGTCATCCAACTTACATATGCACACGAAATTCCGAAATTCCATGTCTGTCCGATAATTGGAGTGGGTCCAATTTATATAGGTACACACATACAGACAGACAGACAAAGCCCGGGACGGATGAAACTAAACTAAAGCGTGTAAAAATATTCGAATAATGTGTAGGCATAAAAATAAGGATACTGTTTGATTTTTTTATTAACTAAGTACCATTCTAAAATCTTATTTCAATAAATCGAAGTTAATCGGAGGGTAGATAAATGGTACATAAGTAAAAACATTTTTCTGTGTTCAAACGATTTTCAACACAAAAAAAAAATCGATAAATAGATTGAAGTTTCATTTAAAATTTACCAATACATTAAGTTACACATAATTTGTAACAAAATTGTAATGAATAGGTTTCATTTTAAACATAGGTAACTAATTGAAAAGCTGGTTGTCCATAAAAATAAAAATAAAATAAAACCGCCTTGAAAAACCTCAAAAAAAAAAAACATTACCTAAGTAACCCTCTAAAGCCATGAGTTTTATGACCTAGCACAAATATGAAGTCAGTGCGGTGCGAACGAAATATTCTTTGAATGAAGCACCGACTTCATATTTCTGTTAGGCCATAAAACTTAAGGCTTTAGAGGATTATTTTATGTTTTTTTTTCCGAGGTTTTATTTTGAAGGCGGTTTTTTGTTAAAAGATTTTTTATTTCACAATTTTTAGTTACGTTAATAGTTAAAATATTATCCTCCAACCCCTAACCGTTAAGGAGTTGTACCTTCCATCGTCACCTCATCATCACGAGATGATGACTACCAGACTCAAGTACTTGAATAGCTTTCGAAAATATATGAGACACATGATACGTGCCTATAAAATTTGAAAGTTGCCCTCGATTTCCTTGGGATCCCGTCATCAGATCCTGACTTGGTGACAATGGGACCAACTAGAAAGCATACCCTTTAAACGAAAAAAGAATTTTTGAAATCGGTCCAGCCGTCTTCGAGCAATCGGGGAACATACAACGAATTGAGAAACTCCTCCTTTTTTTGAAGTCGGTTAATAACATTATTTACTTACTTACATTCATCCCATGTCTAGTTAAATCAAGGTTAAATATCATCATGAAAATTATTGTTTTTAATAAAAAGACATGTTTTTTAAACTAGTAGTTTGTGATGACCCTGTTGCTTTATGCTTAGGGGTTATGACACTTATTGTGAAAAGGTTCCAGCTGCACAGATGGGTCGAGTTATTTCGCTTGTTAAAGCTAAAAGCCTAAAGGTCTACCTACCTAACTTTATTACATTTACTTACTTACCCACCTATCAATTTTAATAGTTAATGCATACAAGGTCACAGAAAAATCTTGGCTTAATTGGCTAAGCAAGTACCTACCTACATGATTTAAAGAAAACAGTCATTCAATATTCATTCATAAACAATTCGACACTGATCTAGAATTCTACGTCGTAATATTCATAGTAGGTATAGTAGTAGAGTACCGTATCTAGAATACTCTAGACGACCTTGAGGCAGGTCACGGCACCCGCGTTGAATAATTTGATAAGAAGCTTCCACAATCCACAAATAGAACTATCTAGAATCAAAGTCAACCTTAACTCAAGCATGTAAACGCTCTTTCTGAACGGGCGCTGGAATCGACGCGAACATTCCAAAGAAAAGGAAGCTTCTCGAATGTTCGCGAATAGAGCACGGTGGATGAGTTTCTAGAATGGTGTCTGGCCAGGGGTCCGGAACAATTGGTTTGTATTATTTTTGATAAACGAATAAGAGCATTAAGTTTTTCCAATATTTCTTGTAAATTTAAAGACTGTATTGACCAATAAAGGCTTTGATTTTGATTTGCAGCGTATTTCTTTGAATAAATGGCCCAATTTTATTTTATTTTGAGTCGTATTTCGTATGGAACTATTTATGAAAAAAGCACCATGTAAAACCATTTTATGTGCTTAAGTCACTATTTGGTATTCCTGAATTAGTTAATGGATTATTTGTTTTGGAAATGCAAAATTTCACTTAATTCAAGAATAAAATGTTCTGTATCACTGTAATGTTTCAGCTACTCGACACAAGATGGCGTTAAACTTACAAGAATTAATAGTTTTCAATCGTAATAATAGATGTCGCACAAGAGGCGTGCCCTGAAACTAGCCAAGCATGAGCAAGTGGATAGCTTGTAGGAAGGGTCCTGATAAATAATATAAACATCTGTTTCAAATAATTCTTCACTTCAGTTTGAGCATATACAAAAAAAAAATTAACAAATACATAAATATATATATTTTTTAAATTTTCAAGTAATCAGTATTCAGAGCTGGCAGTACTGAAAATTGACATTTAGGTACAAAAAAAAAACTACGGAATACGGATTGCAGATGCAGTGTAAACAAACACTGAATTTCGTCTTTAAATTTTGTTTGAAGATCCCGTAAATCATTAGATAATTATGGTGAATTACTGTTGTGTGCAAGGCTGTGGCCGGAACAGCAAAAATAACAAACATTTGAATTATTACAGCTTACCAAAGGAGAGACGAAGGTGTAGTACTTCAACATTTTTATTAATATAATAATAATTTAATAATCTTCCTGGCCGATTCCGGCTACGACGAACGATGACCGTTTCACCTGTTACTGTTGTACCTGCGTCTGAAATTGCCAGACAGGACAATCAGTTGAGACTGTTTTACAAACACTATCACGAAATTGGTTTCACAGTTTTGACAGTAAACCTTTCTCAATTCTCAATATTTACGTTTCTACCTAGGCTCTTGATTGTTCTTATAACGACTTCATTTACTGTTCACTCTTTGGAAATGATAATCACTGGATAATCAGTACATTTTTACTATTTACACGACAGGCAAATTGAATGGCTGCAAGCGGCAGGCAGAGAGGATCTGCTTGACAAAGGCAAGGCCCTTGTATCCCACCGTTTTTGCTCACGCCATTTCCCTGCTTCGGCAATCAAGAACAAGCACTTGTGTGACACAGCTCTGCCTGCGCTGTACCTGCCAGGCACATGGAACGAAGGTACTTTAACTTGCATACACCTAAAACTCCTTTGAATTTTTACTCTAAGTTGATCAAATATGTTTAAAATAAGATTAAGTTATAAATATAAAAATTTGGCACAAACATATGTTAGAAACAAACATGCAATAGGAAAAGGGGTGTTATAAGTTTGACATGTGTATCTGTGTATCTGTCTGTGGCATCATAGCTCCCAAACGGGTGGACCGATTTCGATGCGGTTTTTTTTAATCGAAAGCTAGCTTAATCGAGATGGTTCTTAACTAAGTTTCATTGAAATCTGTTCACCAGTTTTTGAAATATTGAACTTTTAAATGACAATGTCGGGGGTTTTTCAACTTTCCTAAGTTGGTTAGGTTATTTCAAGGGTGAATTATAAAACCAATAAAATTTAAACTAAAACCAAAAATATAAACTGAAACCGAATCTAATAAAAATCTAAAAATGGCCCCTGTGGCATGGTTCCAAGAATGCTGGCAGCATTTCACTTCAAGGATTACATTGTCAAGTCCATCTAACATCTAGGAGGAATTTTGAATTGTACTGGAATTATAGTGTTCTTTTTCTACTAGTCAGATAGTAAAAGTACTGTTAACAAAAATATTTATTTTGTTCTTCAGAGGAAGTACAACACAATGGCATAGTTTGTGACAGCTGCCGTCAGCCGATCTTGGGTTTCCGGTACAAGTGTGTCACCTGTGAAGACTTTGACCTCTGCCAGAAGTGTGAGATGCGAGAGATGCACCCTGATCACTATATGCTCCGTATGCCCAAGCCACTGAAATATGTAAGCTTTCATGTTATAGATATAATAGTAATTCTTGAGAATTCTCATTTCCCTGGCACCATTTATCTCGACAAATTTTGACTGAAGAAGGAAATATCATTTAGTGGCAAAAAATGTGTCGTAAAAAAATTGACCGAAAGTAATGCCTATTTAATAAATAAAATTTCGTATTTAATGGTAAGTAGATGGAACTTTATTGAGATAAGTGGTATTAGGGGTATGAAAATACTCAAGAATTACCCTTTTTTTTATTATATATTCTTGTCCCTATATTCATGTCAGGCTTACTTAAGTCTTTGTCAAACAGCGGGCGGGGCGGGACGGCGACGCGATGCAGGCGCGACTTAGTTGTTGAGAGTGACGGCGCTGTGTGGCGTCATCTATTATTACTGATCTACTACAACTGATCACCGTCCCGCCCCAACCGCTGTTTGACAGACTTGAAAAGTATCTCTCATCACATCATTAAAATTTTCAGAAACTCGCCGACAACCTAATCCGAAAATGGCGGTTGTTCTTCAACGCGAAACACGTCACCCCGACCTCGGACACCGAAGAGGAGAAACCCAAATACGACAGCGACGACGAGCCCATAACAAAATACGTTCGCAACTATGATAGCAGTGTAGACTTATCTGAAGATGTCAAGAGGGTGATAAGGAACGAAGTGACAAGAGTTCTGGAGAACCCTGATGCGAAACAGGCTAAGAGGAGGAATCCACTGCTGATGTGCAAGAAGAGGATGGGAGAAGAGATTGCGAGGTCGATTAAGAGGATTAGGATGGATGGCACTATAGGTAATTCTTTGTTTTATATGGTACAACGGGGAACAAAGTCGTGGTACATTATCATGATAATCGGGACTTATCACGTAAAAATATATTTAAATTTCTCGACGTTTCGGACGCGACGTTGCGTCCATGTGGTCTCGAAGGGACCCTTCCCCGAGTCCCTTAAGTCTCGAGTATCATGATAATGTGTGAAAATCGCGAAAATTTAAATCAATACAAGGTCGTGGTAGCCTAGTAACCTATGGCATCTGTTCGGGCCGGACTGTAGGGACCCGCACTTTTTGGGGTTCAAATAAAACGCGATGCTTTTGGCTTCTGATCGGATCCGTAGAAGAGGTTGTTTCCTGAGAGATGGCTGGCTGACGACTGTGAGAAGACTCCGAGACGACTGACTACCAGATCTCGAGTCTTCTCACACGCCTCCCCGCGCGAAGCGCGGGGGGGTGTGGGGGGGACTTTTCAGGGCTCCCTGCCCTTTGAGTCGGCTTCATGCGCGCCCCATAACAATGGGACGGTCTATTTGTGCCATCTTGTGGCTTGGCCTCTCTGCGGCTTTTACCCGATTAGCCTATCTTTGGCGTTTCGGTTTGGATGCCTGTCTGCGGCTTATATCCCGTTTTGCCTATCTGCGGCGTGACGGGATCGTTGGCCTTTCAGCGGCTTTGAGGTTACTGTCGTCACCACGAACAGGAGACTCATCGCGGGGCACCAGCTCTCTGGGCTGAGCCAGTGCGCGGCGATCCGGGGGACGCGCGTGGAGCGGCGCGATCCCCTGAAGCGACGGGAAGCTGGAGTTGTCGGCGCGGTCGAACATGACGCGCGCGAGGTGGCCGATGAACTCGTCCAGACTCTGCCATTGGAGGCTGCGGCTGATGTCCTCGTTGCGCACGTAGCGGGGAGCGGCGACGATGGTGCGCAGGGACTGGGACTCCTGCACACGAAGACGTCTACGGTTGGTCTCGGCCACTAACGCGTACCAGGCTGGTGCCGCGTATGTGAGCCGGGACCGCACGTACGTCTTGTAGATCCCCAGCTTGGTGCGCACGGGGAGGTTGCTGGCGAGTACTGGACGGAGGCAGGTGCGCGCGTACTTGGCGCGCTGTACGACTTCGGCGACGTGGTGTTTCATAGTGAGTCTCTTGTCAATGGTGACACCCAGGTACTTTACGGTGCCTGACCAGGGCACCTCCTGACCGTGCAGACGGAGTGGCAGCGGAGGGTTCTTCTGTCCCATGGCGATGGCCTGTGTCTTCCCTACATTCACCGACAGTCTCCATCGGGAGAGCCAGTCGGGAAGGGCGTCAAGGGTCCTCTGGAGCTTCTTCGCCGCGTGTGCGATGTTCATTGAAGAAGCGAAGTATGCGGCGTCGTCGGCGAATAGCCCCAGCTTGACGTTTCCGATCACCGGGATGTCGTCGGTGTAGAGGGCATACAGGGCCGGGGACAGGCAGCTTCCTTGGGGGACGCCAGCTTGGATGCGGCGCTCCGATGAGGTGGCGTCTTCTACCGCCACGACAAACCTCCGTTCGGTCAGGAAAGAAGCCAGGACGCGGACGATGCGCCGAGGAGCTGGTGACGTCGACAGCTTGTACAGCACTCCCTCGTGCCATACGCGGTCGAACGCCTTCTCCATATCCAAGAGTGCTGCGACGGCGTGCTCCCTCCGGTTTCTGGTCGTCGCTAGGAAGTGGAGCACTCTTGTTAGCTGCAGTGTGGTGGAGTGGCCGATGCGGAAGCCGAACTGCTCCGGACGCGGTGTGATGTGTGGCTGCAGGTGGCTGAGCAGCAGTCTCTCGAACACCTTGGAGGTCGTGCTGAGGAGAGTGATCGGACGGTGACTCTCCGGTCTCTGTAGGTTCTTGCCAGGTTTGGGTATCATGATGACCCGGCCAAGCTTCCATGTCTGTGGAAAGTGACCCGTGCGCAGGATCCCATTGAACAGCCTCGTCACCGCCGCGATGGAGCGCTGCGGCAGGTGGCGTAGGGCCATGTTCGGGATCGCATCGGCGCCCGGGGCTTTCCTCGGGTTGCAACGTTTCAGGGCTCTGCCCACTTGGCCGGGTGTGAAGACGACCGGATCGTCAACCGCCTCGATGGGTGCCGCGAAGTATCTCTCCAGGTGTCGGTCCACTGCTGCGATGTGCTCAGCGTCGTCCGAAGCGTTCGGCTGGAACTGCCTTTCGAGGCACTCGGCGAAGATCTCCGCCCTGTCCTCCGCCTTGTACCTCAGCTGACTACCAGGCGCCGCGCGGGCTCTATTTATACTGCTCGGGCGAGCGCGGGGGCCCAGGGCGCCGGGTTCGTCTGTCTCTCTCACACTCGGGCGAGCGCGGGGGCCCAGGGCCGGATCCGATACCATTTTATTGTTTTCTCTATCTATTACTATCTATTTACATTGTTATGCTTAGGTCTATTAATCAACAATATTTACCTATAATTGTGCTTGAGCCTATTTTACTATATAACATTTATCTGTCTATTATAATATGATCTTAACCTATAACTATGAACTAAATTGTGGACTGCGCTGTCCCGCACAGCATCTCAAGCAGAGGATTGTGGGTTCGAGCCCTGGTATAAGGCGAAAACCTCTGCGATTTTTTAATATGTGCGAAATTACATTTGTAATTTATCATGAGCTTTTCCGAACCTATACCATTCTGAGAAGCAATACAATGGTGGGCCCGCGTGGAAACCTTAGCCCAAGCCCTCTTATTCTGAGAGGAGGCCTGTGCCCATTAGTGGACCATAAATAAGCTGAAGATGTTGTACATGGACCCACTATTTCGTGTTTTGTGAAAACCTGTAGTTTTTGGGTGGTAGGTTAAAACTATCCACACCAGACACAATCATAGGCTGATAGAATTGATTGATTGTAGAGGCGTGGAAACAGAATTAGCTGTAGATGAAAAAAAACCACGTCGCGGGCCGCACAATTAGAAGGTGCGGGCTGCAAGTGGGAGTCCTTTGTACAGCCCTGCATCAGAGCCAAGAAACCATACCGGCTATTTTATGCTCAATTCCCTATAGGTCTATGACATGGAACTCCACCAACAAGAGAGGGTCTCTCGAAATATCTCATTTAACACTTAACAAGACGGAGGCGATTTAACGACCAGATACACTTAATTGAAAATTCAATCTTAGTATCTGAATAATATGGCACAATATGAATAGTATTTATTTAAAATGCGACTTGCTTCAAAAATATCCTTTGTCAGGTATATATTCCATAGCTGCTATTGTTTCAGTGGTAGTATGTTCCAATAAATGGGCCCTTATTAAGGGATAATATTATTTGAAAAGCGGTTTAAACTCCAAGATAATTTCTAGGATATGATGACGAGGACAGAGCCGTACCTGAGGTGGCATTTGCTGATGTCAATGAGGAGGCGATGATGGAAGTCAAACACGAAGCCACTTCTTTAGCAGGAGGTATGTATAGACAGCAGAAAAACCTTTCCCGCGGGCCAGGCAAAAATCAATCTTATGACAATGTCATAAACATTTTGACAGGGGAAAGCCTTTCTCACTTTAACCATAATAAATTTTTAACATTGTTTGAAGTAAAGTTTGTCAACACTATTCTGTGCTTCGTTCGGTTAGGGTATCGCCATTTTGTCTATAGTGTAAAACTTTTTCAAAGTATTGTCTGAATAAGGCTATGGTTGCAAGTAGATGAAAATGTATACTTATCGCATTTTTTCAGATCAACCGCTGGTCCATGTAAAGTTGAGCGAAGACTTGACAGAGCTGATGATAGAGCTGGCGCCACACCAGAGCAAGATTACTTAGCCACTGCAGTACAAGGTGTCTTTAGTATAACATTTTAAGATGCTGCAGTGCAGTTGAACGTGTAATTAAATAAATATATTTAATTTGTATAGAGCACATTTTTTTTAATAAAGGGTCCATAAATTACGTGAGGCGTTTTGGGGACGATTGTTAAATAAAGAAAAACATAATAAAATAAGTAGAGTAATTCGTAGTCCTTCCTCTGGGAGCACACGACCCAGCGGTAGTAGCGCGACTAGCGGTAGCGTAGTTGTGTGCCGCTGTCAGCTGCGTCTAGTAGTCGAGCGAGCAGAGCCGCGGCGCGCAGTGTGCGTCTCGCCGCCGCTGGGTCGTGCGCTCCCAGAGGAAGAATTACGAATTAGTCTGAAAAATGTCGGGCTAAACTTGACTTATATATACGTGAGTGATCCGTTTTTATTTCATTATGGATTGAGTCTCACGGTAGTTTCATGTTAAAAGAAAGCACTAGACTAAAAATACGTATTTTTCAAAGATATTACGGGAGGGAGGAGGGGGTCGCCCAAATCACCTTGGACGCCGCCTTGCGTTGAGTTTATGTTGGGATTTGGATTTAATTAAACACAGCACTTCTAAATAATGGTATATTTTCAAAAATATTGTTACATGACCTGCATTATATATTTACAAAAATAAAAACACAATAAAATTAATATTCTCAGTTTTACAACCGCCAATGCTTAGATACAAAAATTAAATAAAAACATTACAATAATATCCAAGGGGTCTGTCGCGATACAGCACTTAGCCTTATATTTACAAAAGAAGCAATACTTAATAATATTTTTGTATATTTCTTTGTCGTTAATATGTGTAGTGATTTTTTAAATATTACTTAGCAAAAGAATGAGTGCATATGGCACAGTTTTACATTGTACTGGAAGTGAAGATGAAATTGTAAATTGTACTTCACGTGTTCATGAAATGAAAGAAACGACTTTCCTATTTCACATGGCATTGGAAAAATGAAATGCAAAGTTTTTTTTTCAAACGTAGTTTTCGATCAGAAAACCCCTAATCTTTTACTACATCTACACATATTGAAAGACAAATAAAAAAAACTTAAACCATTCCCCTGAATAGGTGAAAATATTTATTTTATATTGAAATTCTTCAGCCGAACACACTGCTGTCTTGAAACAGCACGACTTTCAGTATAATATCAATAATTTGTAGTCTTAAAAATAGGACAAAGCGCAAGATGCACTTAGCATTGCATTTAAATCACTCGTGATTAAAAGGTACTAAATAGTTTTAATTTTATCAGTTATTGCATTACCGAGTAGTAAATAAAAGTCAAGTCTTAGACTCAGTGTGTTCGATTGAAAAACGGCTAAGATTTATAAAAAGCGCCTTGTCCACTACAAGCGGTCTGAGCTTGATTTCCTTCAAATTATCATTAAAATTCAATTTTGTCGTAATTACGTCAAGTGAAACGAGCATAAACGAAAATTTTGGAATAAATACTCCTGATTGAACTACTACAGTTTTTTTGTAACTTTACTAAAATGGCAACACCAGGGCCGTGTTTTATAAAGCTACAAGTTACAATTTACAAGCGGAAGTCTCATTCTATCACCTTTTATTAGAAAGAGATTTCCGCTTGTAAATTGTAACTTGTAGCTTTATAAAACACGGCGCAGCTGACTGTGAGGTGTTTGAAACCAATGACCGGTTGCATAATGTGCGAATAAAATAGGCAGTTGCTCGCCGCGAACGCGACTACAGCCCCCCCGACTACGAAGTGCAAAATTCGAACTTCGTACCGTGCCGTCCCTCTCAAGCTAATATTATTTAACACGAGAGTGAGCGGGACGATACGATACGAACTTCGAATTTTGCACTTCGTAGTCGGGGGGCAGGGGGACTACTACGAAAATCGAAGTCGTATCGTATCGCCCCGCTCACTCTTTTATTACAATATTAGCGTGAGCGGGACGGCACGATGCGAAGTTCGAATTTTGCTCTTCGTAGTATAAGGCCAGGATAGCCCGAGAAGCGATCAATTAATTTTGAAGAACTAATAAGAGGATACAAGTGTCATGACCTTAACTTTAGGGTTGCTGGCGGCGGATGAATGCGAGCGACCGAAGACAGAGTGTTGTGGCGCGCCATGGAAGAGGGCTATGTCCAGCAGGGGACTGCTGTGGGCTGATGATGATGATGACAAGTGTCATGGTCGTGTGAACTTGTCGCCACGTTTGTGTCGTGCAAGACACAAGTGCACGAATTGTGACTCAATATTCCTCGTGATACATGTTCTAAAATGGTGTTTCGCGGAACTCACTCAAAGCGTGTAATTACTCTAATAATTGTTTGCGTGATTGTGTAGTGCTTTTTCGTGAGTGCATTAAAAGTGGCGACATAGATCCTAGAAGGAAATAGCATTTCTATCCCCTTTCTATTAGTTCTGTGATTGAATAGCAAACAATGCCGATTATTTCACTTACTATAATAGTCATCTCACTCGTTCCACTCGCCGTAACCGCTAGTCTCTGATAGTCCACCTAACCTAAGCTTAGTTTATTTGTTTTTATAAAAAAGTCGTAACATTCCTACGTTTTACATCGTTACAAAAAGCTAACACTTCAGTCGCTGGGCTTGCGCTATCCTCCAACACTGACCTTGAACACATACTAGAGATCGTTCGCGGTGAGATTAGGCCGTGCTTCCAATAACGCTGCATCGATATAAGTTTGTGCAATTGATTGAATTAGGCTTTGCTTTGCGGGAGACCGTATTCATGAACTAAAACCAACTAAAAAAGTGTTTGGTAAAGGTCTAGGTTCGAATATAGTAACATTTTAGTAACCTTGAAAGTGAAATCATTCCTGTGCGGCAAAGCACTCGTGTACTCGTATGTGAACTGTAATTTACTACAGAAATAATGTTTTAAAAATACAATTTTCCAAAATACTAGTTAATACGAAAAGAACACTATTACAAAACAGGGTAATGAACCGATCACTAACGTACATAAGTCGCGGAGCAGCAGAGAAGCCGAACTTTAGCGCGAAGTGTTCCTTTCGCTGCCGCTGAAACGAACGCTCCCGGTGAAAGGACTGCGGATTAGTCCAAAACATGTCAGTCTAAATTTGAGTTAATGTGAATGATCCGTTTATTTCACTGAATAAGTCACGGTACGTCAGTGTTAAAAACTGTTATTAAAACTAAATCATAAAGTAGAATACAGAGTTTCTGCCAAAACAACGGTATTTTTATTTTATAATAAAGCCCGAGGTTTTATGATATTATAGAAAAACACAGCCCTTATTAATAATGGCCCTACTCTGCTGTTACCTCAAAATTAGTACTTAATACAAGGTATAAAAATACAAAAAGATAGAGCGTGGATTCGTTTAACACAGCACTCAGTTAAAATAGGACGATTGTATAAAAAAAAACTCCAGTGGATGGCGTTATGCAGCAAACAGCCACGTTTCTTTGTCTAAAAAAAGATACAAGAGTTGACAATTTTTTAACGACAATCTGTAATATTTATGATTGTAATACATAAATGTCTGTTTTTAGTACAATCCAGGAAACTAGGTCGCGTACCTCGCAGAACCATTTCGCAGCAAAATTATATGTCATATTTAACATACGATACATTTTCCAAGGAAAACATTCTGCAATTTATTGCGAAAAGGTACAACAGAGGTACGCGATTTCGTTTCCTCGTCTATACTAAGGCATCCAATTTAACTGAGTGTTTATAAAAAAATGTTTCATGACCTGGGGGTCGATTTTTGAATCTCATTTGGTGCCTAAATTCTCATCCATGACATTGATATCACTCTTTGCCAAAAGCCTTGTTTTTGAATGTCATAGACATGCATGTCAACATAGTGGATTGAGCTTAGCTGTCACTGCCAGTGGTCAAGAAGTCACTCAGTGATCTCGTTTACGAGTGGGCGAGCGAGTGAGTGAACGATTCGAATTTGGTATCTATGATAAACTTTCTGAAATCAGTTTGTTTGTAATGTTATCAATTCATTCGATTATTTGCTCATTATAGAACCGGTTTATTAATCACCGGGTGAGTTTAAAAGATCGACCCCCTGAACTAAGGTTATATTATGAGTTAAATAAAAATAGTTAACCCAGCAGTAGCAGGTAGCCTCGTTGTTCAGTCTTAACCTAAATCGGAATGGCACAAGCCCTTTACAGAAAGTAATCAGTGAGATGTTTACTCGATTTATTTGCGCTTGCATTACAACTGCAGTAAAACCTTTTAATTTAGTCAATTAGTTCTGTTAATACTTGATTTAATCTTGATTATTTTGATTTTGATCGCAGTTGGTATGCAAAAGGGCAAATAGTATGAAAACACTATTACCGCTGTAAGTAAGCCAGGGGCCCATTGCATAAAAAAAAACTTAGTTATTTTTACTCGTTCCTCAACTAAGTTTCACTCCATCGTGCCATGGACCAGGTTCCATAATTCTACTGGCACTTATCAACAGTACAATGTTTTATAACACCCATGCACCGATTTTTTATTTGGTAAAAAATATTAACGTATTGTATATTTTATTTAGTTCATACAAAATCTAATTACGTAGCTTAACTCTAGATAAAAAATACCTACAGACAGTCATACGTGTCACAAGACAAAAATAATGTCTTGTTTTAGTATAAAATAATATTGTAAAACAATCAAAAAATGTTGCATGGATAAGGGTTGTGCACACTGGAGGGGCAAACACGTTTACGCCTTTGCTTTTCTACAATAATTGCTATTATTTAACTGTTGAGTATTTATTTACATTACCAATAAGAATTTCACATGGATTCCTATAGTTTCAAGAGGCAGCATGCACACACCTTAATGTAAAAATTTGTGCTCGGGGTACTTTGCATAATAACGGCCCTAGTTTAGAAAAAATAAAGATTTTTAAAAAACCTTTCACATTTAATGTCAAATACAAGTAAAGTACGTAACAGTCGGCTCTAAAACAAATAAACACATTTTGGAGCCGGCCGTATTTGTAGATAACTTAAAATTATACAAATGCATAATTATTTGTTATAGCAAAATAAATACAATTTAAAATTTACCTCTCCCCCTCGCACTATATCTCCTACTAACTCTCTTTGGACACGATTTCGCTCTCGGCATATTACGATACCGAAAGCATACAAAAAGCCTAATTACATACTATATGACAGATCTACTATAGTTTGATAAAATGGTTGCTGTGTAGGTGCGTTCAAACACATAAATAGTTTTTCCTCCCATTTGCATTAATAAGTTTTTTTTATGTCAAATATCATTATTTTCATTTGCAATAAATAATAATTTCGTATTTATCCGAACGCACTTGATCAAAAATATTGTTTGTCTATGTAACTATAACCTACACTTTTACACAAAATCTAGGTACTGTTATCATTATCATTGTGGCAACTCAGGTCTCAATAAGCTATTTTAAACGTTACAAAAATTATCACTAACTATCATGTCAATGTAATCCACAGTAAAGCAGCAGTTATATTTTATAACCTATCTAATAACTACGAAGTAAAAACATGAGATACAAGAAACTAGTGATCACTGATTTTGTACACGGAGCTAACAAAAAAAAAAAAGCAAATGCAGCATCTAATAAAACATAAATTCGTGAGCAAAAGGCAAACGTCATCAAGAGACGAGAAAGCACGAAGACAATGCTATTTATACATATAAAAAAAAACTGTCATTCGGTAGAAATATCTGACGATAAATTAATACACAAGTGGTATAAAAGTGGACACAGAATTTGAGCGTAGTTACATAGTGTAAGGACCAGTATGCAATCTCCAAACAATGCCAGCTGGCACTCGCACAAGCGCACGATGTCCGCACGCAGTCAGCTCCCACTTCGAGTGCAAATTCTGCGCTTGTTTTGTAGATTACACACCGATATATATACTGTGGTAGTATAGTCCACACATCGCTAGTTCCCCTATGAGTAAATTGAGCCTACCGTGTGAGTACAGTCCGTTCCATATGGCGCTAGGCACGTGGGCGGCGGGGCGCAGCTTAACTGTCTTCCAGGAGGTTGTGCAGTTCCGCGTAGTTTAGTATGGCACGGTGGAGGAATTCGTATTGCAACTGTGGACGGACAAGAGTTTTTGTCACAAAACGATGTTTATATTCAGCGCCTTGTAAAGGGGGTAGAGATAACACTCAGAGCGAGCGAATCAAATAGCGAAGGTTTTATTTTTGAAATTTTAGCTGCTTCGATTCCCGGTGTAGATAAGCTGGTCGGGAAATATGTGAAAGCAGTTTTGTTTCTTTTAAAAATAAAAGAATATTTTCTTTATGTTAAATACTCTACTTTCAAGACCTTAAGGATTCCCTTCTAGGGCCCACAATATTTTTCTACCCTATATAAGTCTATTCTGGCGTGGTCAGTAGGTCTAACACAACTCAGTGTTACTTCAATCTCGCGCGAGAACAACTGCACGTCCTTTTCTATCACTCAGAATGCAACGGGACGGGTATAGGTCGCGCGGCGAATTAAGATCGCTTATGAAAAGTGGAAGGGGGATGCGCAGAAGTCAATTCTAAGGTCTATTTGGTTGCGCAGAGGGGTGAGGGGAGGGTGCGCGCTGGCGCCGACACGTTATTGGTAGATCAAGTCGTTCTTCCCCTCCCTCGCTTCGTTCACGCGTCACGTGTCTCTTGAGTACTGTTGCACACGGATTGTTTTACTGTATTAGTAGTAAGTACGTTATGATGTCGTAGTTAGTGAAAAAAATGCCCAAATATAAAGTTTGAACATGGCAAGCCAGAAAAATGGTTTACGACGTGAATTGTTATGTTAAAAAGGAAACTTATTAAATCATGGATAATTAAAAGCACGTAAAAAATACTACCAAGATTCTGAATAAACATACTAGCAAAATAAGTCACAAGCAAAAACGAGTGTTATATGTTAGGTGACTAAAGGTACAAAAAAATGCGAAATGAGAAAAATATATTTCAAAGAAATACACTCAGAACTTGACAATTTTGTGCGCAATTGTACAGGTGCGCCAAATTGCCCCCACCAGTTTCGCCGAGCGATCATAATCCATCGCGCGGCCTATAATATGATCACGCGCGACAAACAAAGCCGACCCCGAAAGACCTGGGGGGCTAGCACGCATGCCATTTTGTCGCTTGTCGCTCAGTGCGTCCTTCACTGATTCCATCACTATGAAAGGGACGCACTGCGCGACAAGTGGCAAGATGGCGCGCGTGATACATGTGCTGACCCCTAGGAGACGGGATAAGGCAAGGCATGGAGTACGTACGCTGGTGTCGATGGTGCGGGCGCGCTGCGAGCGCACCTTGCGCGCGGCGGCGCACACGTCCACGCGCCGCTCCGTGCGCAGCTGCGCGATCAGCACGCACAGCGTCGCGAACAGCGCCGACCGCTCCGTGCCGAACCTGCGCACGCACATTACACACTATCAATACACTGCCAGTCAAATTGCTTGCATGCACAGCTATCAAAAACAATGTAGGTTATTTTACTTAAATCCATTATGAAAAACCGGTCAAGTGCGAGTCGGACTCGCGCACGAAGGGATCCGTACAATTATCTACAAAAACGGCAAAAACAATACACTCTTTTTCATCGGGCAGTCGTGTAAAAAATCATGTCTGTTGTATGGGAGCCTCGCTGAAATATTTGTTTTATTTTGATTTTAGTATTTGTTGTTATAGTGACAACAGAAATACATCATCTGTGAATTTCCAACTGTCTATCTCGATTCATGAGACATAGCTTGGTGACAGACGGATAGTGGAGTCTTAGTAAATAGGATCCCGTTTTAGTCTTTGAGTACGGAACCCTAAAAATTAAAATTGTGATATGAATTTAATTATTCAAACGAATCGTTAATTTTTTCATTCGTTCAATAAGTCACATCACTATTTTACTTTCACCAGAAACTGACAACACTGATATTCTGTTGTAGTGATGTAAACATTCTACTATAGGGGAAAGATCCGATGAATTAGATAGGGGCCGTTGGCGGCGCACCAGCAGTTCGGTACTCTCTGGCAGTGCAGCTACGCGCTGCACCTGTAGCTTACAGTAGCTTAATATTTTATATACGACAAGGAAAACAAACTAGCAAGTGGGTCGCCTGGAGGTAAGCGATAACCACTGCCCATAGACACCCGCAACCCCGGGGGGTTTGCAGATGCACTGCCAACCTAGAGAGCTAAGATGAAATGCCTCTCGTGCCCGTAATTACACCGGCTGTCTTACTCTACATACCGGAACACAACAGTGCAAGCACTGCTGCTCAGCGGCAAGATTAGAGAGTAAGATGGTCCTTACCACCCGCAATTTGAGTGGCCGGCGACTGACGCCGCTGCAGGGGGCCGTAGCCCTGACCAGCATCACCGCCCCCTGATTTATCGGAGACGGCTCGGTACTCACTGGCAGTGCAGCGCCGTGGCGGAGGCGGGGTGCGGCGCGCCGGCCTGCCGCGCGGCGTCCGCCAGCTCGGCCAGGCCGCGCGTCACCTCGGGCACGTGGCCTGGCGCCGTGGGCCAGCCGTGGTACTGCAGCTGTCGCACTGACGTCACGTCACCGCTCTGTTAAAAACAATGGGTACTGTACTGCACATGAAGCACGGCGCGCCATTTTGTCGCTTGTCTCGCAGTGCGTCCCTTTCATAGTGACGGAATTAGTGAAGGACGCACTGAGCGACAAGCGACAAAATGTCACGCGTGCTAGCCCCCCTGAAGTGGCATACTGGAAAGAGTTGCCAAAGTAACGTCAGTAGACTCGCAAAAGTTACTTTATTGGTTTGCCCGTTCATGCCGCAGAGTATAAAGTTGCATGTCGAGCTGTCACGAAAACTCGATTAAATAAGTCCTCGTTCGTTAACCTTTTCAACGCCAAGGACGCTTAAAAGCGTCATGAGCCGACGTGCCTAAGACGCCACCAACGCTTTTAGGCGTCCGGCTGCACTGACGTTATGCCAACATGGCGTGTGGATGACAACTTTTGTATGCGTCGATAACGTTGAAAGAGTTAAACGAAATTCATAGTCGATTTTTCCCATGCATTCACAACAGCACAGGTTGCTGAGGATTTTTTTACATCCATCCTTCAAGTTTACTGAGTAGATTATAAAATTCTTACGTAACTGCTAAAACTTTACATAAAATTCTTACGTAACTGCTAAAACTTTACAGTACGGTCACTTAATTACGCGAGTAACATGGCGCAAAATAAATTGCGGCATTTGGCAGTAAGATTTTTTAACATCATTTGATATTTTTGACATTATAGTACCTTGTTATTGGTGACTCGGAACTGCCGCCTCGTGTAATAAGGGCACGATTCGCTCTCTTCGTATT
Source organism: Clepsis dumicolana (assembly GCA_963691665.1). Classification (NCBI taxonomy): domain Eukaryota; kingdom Metazoa; phylum Arthropoda; class Insecta; order Lepidoptera; family Tortricidae; genus Clepsis; species Clepsis dumicolana. Next base: position 6,949,535 of record OY829528.1, on the reverse strand, counting down.
GCACCGAGATGTGTTCATATTGCGCCGTGCCGTCGTCCCAGTACCGCGGACACTTGCCCTCGCCGAGCTAAAAAAATTTTTTTTTGACGTTAAATAATCTGCCAATTATTTTTAACCGCCGACGCGGAAGTGTTCCTCGTGCGATAGGCATGAACTTGTATTGTACAGTCACGAGCTTTAATTTAGGACCCACCTAAGGTTGAATATCGTGTAGCAAACTAACGTTATTTAGACCTAACATTTTAATGCTGTGTCATTTGTCATAATGTTTACCATCGACAACTTACGTTTACGTCTCTAGGGGCAACCGCTCAATTACGTCAACCTGTCACTTTAAACAGATCAAAACACGATCAAAATAATTTTCTTGACTGCACTGACACATGTTCGTAATTAGAAAACCGTGGTAATAACTTTTTGCAAAGAGGTTATCGTTATCATTTTTAAGGGTCGATTCGATAAGACATTTAAATATCTTAACTTGACATTTCAACACTATCGAGTTGATATTTCGACCTTATTGCATTATGAATGTTCCAACAACATTGAGGGTATTAAGGTAGGTACTTTAGCCGCTTTCAATAACTTACCTCGCTTAACATAACAATTGTAGACACGTTGTGTTCGGACACCATCCGCCAGAAGTCCATGATCGTGTTTGGGAGCGGATCCTGCGTGATGATGTAGCCTTCCGAGTTGTCGTACGCTGGAATTAAAAGATAATACATTAAGTTTTTTATTACCAATAATAAACTTATGACGTCATAAGTCATAATCAAGTAATTCGATAAAAAATTTCGTTTTGACATAAAAAAAAAGCTGCTTGTTTGACCGACTAGTGCAACATTCACACTGGAAACACTCTCTCTATATTTCATTTTATTAGCATTAGAAAGACGGTAAATTAATCTTGACATGCATTTTTATTGAAAGACTCTTTTTAAATATAAGTTTGTAACTGTTACGTATTAAACCGTAACAATATAAATAATTGAATCTCATTGTTACTTGCCATGACTGATTTTTAAAAAGCATTTTTCAATAAAAAGACATATCAAGATTGTTTACCTTCTTTCTAATGCTAAAAAAACGAAGTATAGTCTAATTTAGCTAGCTATTTTTTCTGAAACTAATTATTTCAGGACCATCGCGTAGAACCCTATAGGTTTGTTTTATAAAAATCCTGAAGCATTCAGTTTCAATAAAAAAAATGCAAGTTGCGAAATGATCATTTTGCGAAACGAGTCAGTTGTACAACGTTTGTGCAACATTAGTGAACCCCACCCGCGCGCACCGACCTTCAATGAACGAGGCGTTGATGTATGTGCAGTAGTGCGCGGGCGGCGCGGGCGTGAGTATGACGCGGTTGCGGTCGTAGGGCAGGCAGTCCTGGCCGCGGTTGCGCGCGCGCGCCTCTTCCGCCGCGCCGGCTGCGCACGACTTTACCGGCTCCGGCACCGGGGGGTTTAGGATCTTCTGGAATATGAAACAAAAAATGCCGTGATAGCCTAGTGGTTTGAGCTGTAAGCGGCGATTACACTGACGCGTTCACCTAACGCGGTCGCCGAACTTGTAGTAGCTTATACTACCGTGTTCTTTACACTTTTGCGGTCGCCGCGGGTGCGGCGAACGACTTACCATATCTTAACTAATATTATAAATGCGAAAGTAGCTGTCTCTCTGTTTGTTACCTCTTCACGGGAAAACCGTTGCACCAATCTAGATGAAATCTGACAAGAAGATAGTTTGAATATTGAGGAGTAACATAGGCTACTTTTTTATTCGGGAAAATTGTTTAGTTCCCGCGGGATAGCGATAACCGAAATCTACGCGGACGAAGTCGCGGGCAACAGCTAATTATTAATAAACCTCTTTCAACTAAAATGCCGTTAAAGTAAGTTTGTCCTTTTTTTGTCATATTGATTAGTAAGAAGACAAAACTTATTATAACCAATGGAAGCTTGAGTGACATTTACAAATACTGGCATTAGTATAATTGCCGCTTTCAAAGTCAAAGTCAAAGACATGTTAATAATTTTAACTGCAACGTAATATGTAGGATATTACATTTTTATTTTGTATATATTTTTCATTAACGAGTTCTGACATGTAACCTGCACATTGTTACTGTCTGTGCGTTGCCACATCCTATAAACCAATACAGAATACAGTCATTCGTCAGCCCTCTAGACAGGGCAATCGTGCGGGGCGTGAGGGGCGAGGCGCGAGATGCCCGTATTAGTTAGTAGCTCGGGACACAACTTTCAGGGCTAACGCGTTTTGTTTTAGTTGTCGTGTGCACGAATGGTGCATACGGCATGTGCTGTGAGAGAATGCAAGTCGTCATCTCGCACAAAGATCTGCGATTTTATCATTATCATCAATTTATTTAACTTGTTAAAAATATGTAACCGCCCCAGGTGCTGTGGCCTTGCGGTTGCGGTGTCGACATTTACGCAAACATCAAAGTCGTGTTTTTTTTTCACTGTGGCGTTGCTAACCTCGAACTCGTGCTCCATTAGGCACTTGTCAGCGCCCTCTGGCGTGTTCCGGAGCCGGTCGATGCTGGCTTTGAGCCGTGACGCCGGGATTTCCGTATCTCCATAGTGAGCGTACTCGACTAGCGCCCGGTACACAAACACATATTGTTTCTGTAAGAGAAAAACAGACATTTTAGAAAATGGATTTGGCAAGTAATGACAATGCTAAGATCAAAGAGACAAGCTACTTTTTATAGGCATGTAAACGTGACTAAGATGAGAATGAAAGAGCCCAAACTGCGATGCAATTGTAAGCTTGTATCATGGCGGTTTTTCTGACTTACGGTTACAACACACTAAAGTCTGTTTTTATATTCAAGAGATTAAAATTGTAGCTAAGTAGTCATTATGACTTATGTCTTTTTTTTCCGAATGGTGCTTTAGCTGTCATTTTAGTATCTTGAATAAAAAAACATACTTTAGGCAAGTCAATCCAACATAATAAATTAATACGTTGGCTAAGGAGCCCATGCACTAGACGGGCAAGAATTCCCTACAAGTAGTAAGTTAGTTGCGAGACAGTTTTTAACCCCTGATGAAAAAATTATAAGTTTCACCTGTGTATTGGTATGTCTGTGTATCTGTCTGTGGCATCGTACCTCGCAAGCGGATGGATCGATTTCCATGCGGTTTTTTTCAATCGAAAGCTATTTTATTTGAGATGGTTCTTAGCTAAGTTTCGTTTTAGAAATATTGAACTTTGAAATTACAATGTCGGGGGTTTTTCAACTTTCCTAATCAGTCATCACCAGCCTTCTTTACGTCCCACTGCTGGGCACAGGCTTCCTCTCAGAACGAGACGGCTTGGGCTATAGAGTATGAAATGACAATGTCGGGGGTTATTCAACGTTTTTTAAGTAGGTGTATGCTAACCAGCGATTGGACGAGGAAGTTCCTCTGGCGGCGCAGCTCGGCGACGGTGGCGAACACGGCGGCGTGGCGCTCGGCGCGCAGCTGCTCCAGCAGGCAGTCCAGCGCCACCAGCGTGCCCGTGCGGCCCACGCCCGCCGAGCAGTGCACCAGCGCCGGCCCGCCCAGCCCCGACCACGCCTCGTTCACGCGCTGCGCCCCACGCCGACATACACACAATTTATACTTCGTTTTAAACCAGTGATGCGCAAAAGTCCAGGTGGACTTCTAGGGGTCCAAGGGAAACTCGACGGGGGTCTACGTTAACGTGAAAAAAAAAAATACGGGGATTTAAAAGTTTTAAGTGTCGACGGTCCACGAAAATGTAACTGATTTCGATAGTAGATAAAGAACTAAAACGATCGCTTGGATTTACATACTTATCAATTTAGGCAGAAAATGTACTAATCAGAAAAATTAAAAGGATATATGTAGCAGCAGGGGCTCCACCGAAACCAGTACAATTTTGAAAGTGGTTTACGAGAAAAAAAACGTTTGGGAACCTCTGTTTTAAAACATTCAGTGCCGTCAACGCACAATATAACGTCATTCTCCACCAATGAGAGACAATTATAAACTCCTGGCATATGATTGGTGGAGAAGGAGAATGACAAATAGACCTCACTCGACACTAGCGATCCTAACGGATTTTTGACTAGCGATAGCCCTCATTTAATGACCGGCTAGTGCATTTGATGAAAAATTCGAAGATGGCTGCCATTGCAATAATTAACCCGTATCCATTAATATAAACATCAGGATATGCCCTTTAGAACATTTTGAAATAGGAGCGATGTTGCGAGCCCGCCGGCGGAAAGCGTGTAGTACCACAAAATGGGCAACAAACACGGAGTACCGAAGGGCCCTTCCATACGCTTCTATTTACAGTTTTAGAAAAAAAAAAATACGGTTGTAAAATGATCATTTTGCGAAACGAATCAGTTGTGAAACGTTTGTCGGTAAAATAATAATAAATAAATAAATAATAAATATCGTGGAACAATTGACACCAATTGACCTAGTCCCAAATTAAGCAGAGCTTGTGTTATGGGTACTAGACAACGGATAAACATGTATGTATTTATCTATATTAGTATTTATCTATACAATATTACAATAAAAAATAAATAAAAAAAACTATTAAACATCCAAGGCTCGAGAACAAACATTCGTATTCATCATACAGACATCTGCCCCGACCGGGGATCGAACCCGGGACCTCAAGCTTCGTAGTCAGGTTCTCTAACCACTAGGCTATCCGGTCGTAGGATGATCGGATACCCGCTATCAAGGACGATAAAACCAAGAGGACTGCCAATGGCTATACAATGTCGCGTTCCTGTAAAATAATGAGCCTGCTGTAGCTAGTTTCACTACAGAGAGGTCTAGAATCTAAATTCGTTTTTTCTTTCAGTTCATAGATGGCGCTATTGTGTTAGTGGTGGTAATGGTACAGAGACCCGGCCGTAGTAAAACTAGCTACAGCAGGCTTATTATTTCAAAGGAACGCGACATCGTATAGACACTGGCAGCCCTCTTGGTTTTATGGTCCTTGCCCGCTATATAGGTATTAGTGTATGCCCGCACCTTTATGAACCTGAGTATGGACTGCGGGTGCTCGGGCGCGGCGAAGTCCTTCCACATGAGGAAATGATACTGGCGCACGGTGCGCGCGCCGCCGTCTTTACCGTCGCGCGGGGACGTCGGCGCGCTGGCCGCCTCCGCATCCTTGCAGTCTGGACGGGGTAAGAATACTATTAGTAGTATTATAGGCTAATACAGTCAGCAACAATAGTTGCTAAGCAACCGAATTGCTCACAAATGATCTGCAGAAACTCTTACGTTTTAAGTGAAAATGCAAAAGTATCAAAATTATGAATTCTCTAAGAGTTAACAAATAGGAATTATAGTCGTCCCACAATAACTCTGCAACGAACTGACAACAGTAGAAATCTAAAGTCTGTTTATGGCAACACTGATTTATAGTCAAACAACACGTTTTGAACTTTGGATTAGATTAAACATAAACTGGTCATCGTTCATCCACCATTAAAATACCTCTCATATTTCGTTTTCTAGAATTTTTTACCGTACAACGGCAAAACCTACTAAACACTGGCAAAATTGTCCTCCAATGGACAGAGTCATATAAAAAAAAAGCAACTTTTGATTGCTATCATTATTATTTTTAATTAAAGAAATGTCTGAGTGACATAAAAAAAGTATTACCATAGCGTGATTTTTCTGGGATGCCAATTAATAACTTAAGCAGAGTTATCGTGGGACGATTATATGACTTCTTACTCGAAATGTTGCCAACTCAAGATTTCTCAAAATTGTCGCCTTTTTGCAAGTTTATCTTTCATTAGCTAGGCTTTCAAGTAATTGAACAATTGACTCGTAACCGAGAGAAATCGTAGAACACTACGCACCGCCATTCCTCTTAGCGACACCGTTGCCCTCCACTATGGGTTGCCCCTCGGCGTTGGTCGGCTGTTTAGTAATTTTCAACTCCCTCACGATGTAGTCCGAATAGCTGGAACAAATTAATATTAGTAAGCCGTGATCGCCTAGTGGTTTGATCTATGGCCTCTCAAGCAGAGGGTCGTGGGTTCAAATCCCAGCTCGCACCTCTGAGTTTCTCGGAATTTATGTGCGGAATTACATTTGTAATTTATCATGAGCTTTTCGGTGAAGGAAAACATCGTGAGGAAACCTGCACACTCCTGCGAAGCAATTCAATGCTGTGTGTGAAGTTCCCAATCAGCACTGGGCCCGCGTGGGAACTATAGCCCAAGCCCTCTCATTCTGAGAGGAGGCCTGTGCCCAGCAGTGGGACGTAAAAAAAAAGAAAAGGCTGGTGATGATGATGATGAAGTTGTTTGTAGCCCAGTACACGAAAAATTTAATATTATCAATGATAGGACTAAACCCAACTGCAGCCCACGCTACGCAAATTTCATACAAACCGACCCGCAGCTACATTTTTCTATGGAGCGTAGATAGCGCGCGGGACAGTGGTACCTTCACCACACCGTTCTTTTTATTGTTTACTAGCTTTCGCCCGCGGCTTCGCTTCCGTGGCGGAACTCTCTATCCCGTGGGAATTTCGAAAAATCCCATCTTATTCCGGGCGTACATTATAAAAGGAACCTCTATGCCAAATATCAGCTTTCTAGGACCAGAGGTTTGGGCTGGGCGTTGATAGATCAGTCAGCCAGTCAGTCACGTTTCTGTTTTAACTGTTTAGACTAGCTTATGCCCTGCGGCTTTGCCCCCGTGAAATATTTCAAAATGATCTAGTTCCCGATCCCATGGGGATTTCGAAAAATTCCTCCATAGTGCACCTCTAGGATACTCAAGGTACATGTTTGCCAAATTTCAAGTCTCTAGGTCCAGTGGTTTAGGCTGTGCGTGGTCTGTCAGTCAGTCAGTGACGGTACTGTTTTATAGGTATAGATGTCGAATTTGTGTTAATAAATGTCTTTTTATTTCACAAGAATAAATAAACAAAAACAAATATCATGGGACAAGTGACACCAATTGACCTAGTCCCAAATTAAGCAGAGCTTGTGTTATGGGTACTTGACAACGGATAAACATACTTAAATACATATTAAACATCCAAGACCAAACATTCGTATTCATCATAAAAACTTCTGCCCCGACCGGGATTCGAACCCGGGTCCTCAAGCAGTAGTCAGGGTCTCTAACCACTAGGCTATCCGGCCGTCAAAGAACGGAAGAGCGGAAGTAAGGTGACCCTCACCGTTTCTCGGCGACGTGGTGCACGGCGACGCCGCCGAAGACCCTCGCGCCGCGGAGCTCGTCCGGCCAGTACTTGGAGCACTTGACCTTGCTGTACTCCTCCAGGTTGGTCAGCATCACGATCAGCTCCAGCCCGTGCTCCCAGATCATGCGCCAGAAGTCGTTCACCGTGGTCTCCGTCGGCCCTTGCGCGCATATGAACTTCTTGTGTTCCTGCAATATAAATAAATGAATCAATATCATGGGACAATTGACACCAATTGACCTAGTCCCAAACTAGGCAAAGCCTGCCTAGGATAAACATACTTATATAGATAAATACATACTTATATACATATCAAACATCCAAAACCCGAGAACAAACATTCGTATTTGTAATCAATTAACAAAGTATTTGGAAGAACACAACCTGCTCCCGGACACACAGTCGGGGTTCCGTGGCAAACACGGTACGGCAACTGCCCTCACAAAAGTCACAGACGACATCATTGCGGCCTCAGACAAGGGAATGGGAACTATACTCGTATTGTTGGACTTTTCCCGCGCATTTGACTGCGTCAACCCTGCATTGCTGCTCGCAAAAATGGCTCACTACGGAGTATCTGAACCGTCGTGCAAATGGTTTCAGTCATTCCTCACCAACATCGAGCAATTTGTTGAGCTTGATACAGTGCAAGGAGTAATAGTTAAGTCAAGCACGCAACAGATCAGTCGAGGCTCACCACAAGGGTCTATCCTAAGCCCTTTATTCTTCGTACTTTACACGGCAGATCTCATAACACACCTAAAACATTGTAAGGCACACCTATACGCAGATGATACCCAGTTGTATTATACATTTGCACCTCAAGACCTGAATCATGATGTGAAAAAGATAAATGAAGACCTTGGGATTGTCGCAAGCTGGTCAGTTAGGAACAATCTTGTTTTAAATCTCACGAAATCCCAGTTCATCGTTATGGGCAGCAAATGGCAACGCAAAAGGATTAGCGAACAATGCCCAGTGGTCCAAATAGGAGGGAAACCAGTCATCCGTGTCGAGCAAGTGAACCTTGATTTGATAATGGACGGAGAAATGCGGTATATGGAGCATATCAATACCAAGATTAGAAATGCCTTCTTTAGACTTAAGTCACTGTACAGTTTACGGAAGTACCTGTCAGTAAAAGTGAGGGAGGTTCTCGTAGTGACTTTGGTTCTATCACAACTTAACTACGGCGACACTGTATACGGCCCAAGACTTCTGAGCAAAACAAATAAATCCTTACAGCGCGTGCAAAATGCACGCATACGCTTCTGTCATGAGGTACCAAGGCGGGCACACATTACACCCTATCTCAACAGCATCCTTAATCCTTAACATGGCCAACCGAAGACACTTGCACTTGGCGTTCGTGGTTTGAAAAGTAATCGAATTCCAAACACCTAGGTATCTATATGACGAGCTAAAGTGGGTTAAAGACGCGCGTACAAGACCGCTCAGAAAGAACCGAGAAACCGAACTCAAGGCACCACAGCATAAAACTGCTTTATTCAAGGGGGGCTTCAAATTTGCCGCAACAAAAATCTGGAACGACTTGCCACCACCAATACGGGAACCCATGGCTTTGTTGACGTTCAAGAAACTAGTCAAGGATCATCTCTTGAAAATGCAGAGGCAAGGATGCCCCTTTCTAACCTATGATTAAAGAACCGTATATTAACATATGATCAATCTACAGTCAACCTTTCACCAACCATACCTACTATATACCTAAAAACTTGTCTAATATGCATATATATTAAGAATCATACACCACACACTCACACGCGCACACACAGACACACGCGCACACACAGACACACGCGCACGCTCACACGCATAAACAAACATGCACATGCATCAATTTTTTTTTAGATTGCATTGTAGCTACATGCCTACTTAGTTTTGTTTAAACGATTGTTGTTGTATATCTTAGTTCTAGTTACGGCCACCCTTGCCAAAGGGGCCGGGCTGAGAACCAGCGCTGGGAACCAAAACCAGCACTTGCTGAGATCGGCACCCATTGTCAAGGTGTACCAAGTTTATGGTTAATTCTTTGTATTTATACGTTTATATTATTATCGTTTATACTATGGCAATAAAGAGTTTGAATTTTAATTTGAATTTATTATACAAACATCTACCCGGACTGGGGATCGAACCCGGGACCTCAAGCTTCATAGTAAGGGTCTCTGACCACTAGGCTATCCGGTCGTCATTATTTTACGTGGTAATATTACTAATATTAAACTTCTGAATTGTTACAGCCTAAGTACACAACAAACGGCCTAAGTACCTGTTTGACAAGATACTCTGGGTTCGGAACATACACGATCGGAACACTCGAGGACGGGCGTCGAACAAAGCCGTGATACCCAAGCATCATACAAAGGGATGCAGAGGTGGATTCAAATTTGCAGCATCCAAGATATGGAACGACCTGCCACCCCCCCTTCGTATAAGTTTGTCCCAACCCACTTTTAAACACAAGCTTAGAGCAGTTCTCTTCGCAGCACAAATTGACAACAGCTGCAACTATAACTAGCTGTGTTCAGTGTTATTCTCAAATGCCAAACGTTAAAGCGTTAAAATGTTTTCATTAACCTATTTGGTTGTTTTAGTTATAATGTTCATTTTATTTAGGTTTTGTGTTCGTTCTCTTTTGTCCGTCAACCAACCCGCTGCATACGCTTTTCTAGCACGAGTCAACAGGGGCGGTCTGAAAACCAGCGCTGGCAGCTTCCACGCAAGCGCAGCATTAGCTGAGCCTGTCCCTTTTGCCGCAGTATGGAAAGGCTATGTTTTTACATATAGAATACTCGCTATGTTTTTAATTTTAAATGTTGTCTGTATTTAGTTGTATCTTTATTGTTATTGTTGGCAAATAAATCTTATCTTATCTTATCTTATCTTACAGAAACAGGAATACACAGAAAGCCAGAAAATTTATTTTTTCCCGGGAATCGAACCCGGTTCCTTGACATTCCTTGTCACGTGTCATGTCTATACACCAAAGCAAGCGATAATAATTAATTACAAAATGATATTACGATTATTATGATTGAATCTTACTAATATTATAAATGTGAAGTTCGTAAGTTTGTTGGTTCCTTTGTGGTTTAACCATGTGTAAGTTTTGCAAATACGATGTGCATAATTTTTATACCAGATAATTGACGAAGTCCCTAGCAACAAGTACCTAGTCAAGGATAATGATTTATTTTTTCAATTTATTAATAATATTGATATAAGCAACCTGTATCATTGATCCTGGAATATTCCGCCTTTCGGCACTGAAAGTTCATTTGTTTCGTCTTTGCGATAAGTAAATCATACGTGTTTTTTTTTTGTAAATTCGTATATAAATTAATATTCGTATATATGCGTGAAACCGTAAAATATTGTATTGTAAAATATTTCCTTGAAAGAAACTGGAACATATTTAATAGGAGAGCAAAATAATATACTTAAAACAAATTGTACAACCACGCACTTTCGACTCTAACAGCCATTTAAAATATTCAATTTATCTCCTGTTTTGATCTACTGACGATTTTTTTGACTGAAATGACGAACAATTTGCTATCTATATAAAGCCCACCATCCTTCCATCGACAGATAGCAAGCAGAGATCGGATTGCCTATTGACAGTAAGTATATTGAGACGGCAACATTGGTCAGTAGATCAAAACATATGAGATAGATTGAATATTGGGCTGTAAGAGTCATTAAAAGACTTTTCGGTACGTCTTACTAAGTAGTACCTGATTAGGGTCCGAGGGGTCCTTAGTAAGCACAGAAGGACAGACAAACACAGTTAGATAGATATGTATACAGAGAGAAGTGAGCATAGAAATTAAGCGTTGCATGCAGACGATCCCGGTGTACATTGCAGTGTATTTTGGATAATAATTAATGTGAAATTTATCAAACGACTAGTTTATTGTGACAATAAGACAGACACAGTACTTTTATTTAAAATGTATAAGTAGTTGCTGTGAAACGTTGTAAACTAAGTCAAGAGTCAAAGTTTCTCACAGCGATTATAATAGCACAGCAAAACCAGAACACTTTACTGGCACGACTTAATTGACCAGATGTATAGCGTCTGCGCGTGAAATGGGTCAATCAACTTTTCTTTCCCACTCGTTGCCATGTGTCCCCCGGGTCACTAGTCTAAAATAAGATTTTCTAAGGCACCACTCCATCAAACGATAGGAGTTTCGACAGTTATATGCCAATTCCTTCATGCTTCATCTCCTAAGCATGCAAATCCCGACTTTCGGGGGAGTAAGGTCTTATAAAATCATATTTTTGCAGTGTTTTCCAGGGGACATCTCCATGGCAACGAGTGGCAACGAAAAGCTGATTGACCCAAATACGTAAATTCAGAATTACAAAGGGATGTCCCAGAATTATTACTTACAATCTAAACGTCTTAGAAATACGAACAGCTAAGAGTCTACATAAAGTAAATTTACGATCAGCTGAGTCAAATAATAAGTATATTATTTAAATAGTTATGTTAATTTTAAGTTTCTCCTTTCTGTTAATTTCTGCCACCTAACTTAGCCTCTTCATCTTGGTTTCTGTATTTTGGCTGTCTGTAAGAGATCGCTTTTAAGCGATAAGACCTCAACCAGACCTGTTTTTCTGTAATCTCCTTGTACTGTTTTTTGGTTTTCAATAAAGAATATTTGTATTATATTTGTACATTAATTGGTACCTTGTAACCCATGACGAAGTTGGCGTTGATGTAGTCCGAGCCGGTGATGCCGTCGAGCTGGCTCAGCTTGACCCGGGTCTGGTCGTAGGCCTTGATGTCCGGGTACCGGTTCTTGGGCTGGTTCTCGCGGGCCTCCGACGCGTGGCAGGTGCGGTCCGGGTAGCACTCCGGCAGCATTTGGAGCAGCTGTGGAAATAACGGTCAAGATTGTAGTGCTGCTTCATTTATATCTACAATTCTACACCCATATCATAAGTCCTCTATAATGCGTTCAGAATGATAATGACCAGCATTACGACAGTCAGTTTTTATTATCAAAAATCAATAAATATTAGATGGTATCCCTTCATCTGGTAAAGAAACGTTTGCCAAACTGATTCATTTCCCAAATGTTTCACTTCCCAAAACGCATTTTTTTCAGAAACTGTAAATATTTCAGGATTTATTTAAGGCGAAATACATTCAGATTACTTCCAAAATGCATGATTCGACTTCACGGAAAAACCAATTTTCGCCTAATAAATCTGCAAATCTAACATTATAAAAATTTAATGATGAAAGTTTACGAGTTTAACTAGTGAATGTGGGGACCCGAAACACGACTGATTAAACTTGCCTGGATAGAAAACAATCGCGAAGTTGCCGAAAAACTGCCTTTTTGGTAAAGGAAAATCTATTTTATCCGATAATGTGTTCGAATATCAAAATGATTTTTTGTCTACATATTCATTAATATGTATATTAAGGCCTGTGGGGACCACTTTATTTTTAAATGGTGATTTTCATGGAACAAAAGGTATTGTATCCTTTCACGCTACGAGACATGCGCGACGGCCTGCCGGCGGCCGGCTGCTTCCTACACCGATCAGTCGGGCCGAGGCCTTCGTGGAGGGTACCCGTGTTTGTCGTCTTAGCGCGCTACGCTCCGCTTCTTAGCCATAAATAATTGTGTATTTGTACACTAAAAACAAATATGTCTGTAAATATACTTCAACGACCAACAAACGTGACGAATAAACGTAACAAACAGAAATTATCGCGACTAAAAATCAAGAAATGAAATTATTTAACTTGACAAGGTAAACATGTCAGCATAGTATGGATCGGCATTTTTCCCAAGATTGTAATTAAATTATTTCACACCTAGCATTTTTGGTTGTAATTTGTATTTTTACGTTAAAAGAATAGATTTGTATGAGTTCCAAATATACAAGTTAATACGTACAAGCTATTAATGTTAGTGTTTTTCATTTTTCATCCTATTAAAGTTCGTATTTATGCTGGGTGTAAGCTGCATATAATAAAATCTTCGTCTAAGACGAAGGCAATTAGGCTAAACATCCACCACACACGCTTGACATGCTATGGAATCACTCAGAATACATTTGATATTTAATTTCGTTTCCTTAGTAGTTTGTAGGTATTCTAAGACTTAGGCAATCAGATTAACAGACACGCACACAATTTGCCACAATAATTAAAGTTAAATATTTTTTGATTCAATAGTTGTAAGGGACTTTACTGTACGGTTTAAGGTGGCGGACGACACTTTAACAATTTTGACTTAAAAAATGATCATGGGTGTCGATGTCATGCAATTTGGCTGCGGTGAGTTCGAATTTGATACTATTGTCGATCCACATCCACATCGAACTATCCACATAATGTAACATCTTATTTTTGTACTACATTTAATGCGAATAAAATATATTTCTATTTCTTTCTTTCTATTTCAAGATGGCGGATGACAGTTTCTTATTATTGACGCAAAAAATTGGGCAGATGATTGAATTACTTGCAATCGAAGTGAAAAAGTCTTATCCATATTATGCAAACAATTTTGTGATCTGTCTTCGCGCGCTGTCAATGGTGAGTATGGGTAGATGCGGGGCCCCGCGCGTCAGGTGACCGTCGGTTGTTTATTTCACTCCATTTCAACATTCCACGCAGGAGCTGATTTCACCTTAACCTAAGTTAGTTTTATAAAAATCCTGAAATATTTACAGTTTCTATAGCCCTGAAGTGGACGAAAGTGTGGACTGCATAATTAATGAATTAAAGATGATACCGAGTTAATGTGGTTTAATAACGAAATATAAAGACAAAAGGAAACATCAAACCAATCACTAGAACTCCTAACAAGACAATACAAGACAATGTAATAAAAAAGAATACATAAAAAAAAATCATAAACACTAAAAATTAAAAGAGTTCGCAACAAGCCCTATTACACAGTACACACTATAACATTTGTCATATCAGGCGTGACACACGGCCACACCTAGTGTGTCACGTGTCGCTGGGGGCGCGCTCACCTCGAACTCTTTCTGGAACTCGTAGTCGGAGTCGGCCTGGCGCGCCACGTAGGCGGCGGCGAGGTCCTCGAGGGCCACCGGCGGCACGGCGGGCGGCGCCGCCGGCACCAGCTGCTGCCTGCCGCCGATGTGACCGACCACGTATCTGCAACACCATATTTAACACTCGAGTTTTAAAAGCCGTGATAGCGTGCTGGTTTGACCTGTGGCCTCTCAAGCAGAAGGTCGTGGGTACAAACCCCGGCTCGCACCTCTGAGCTTTTCGGAATGTATGTGCGGAATTACATTTGTAATTTATCATGAGCGTTTCGGTGAAGGAAAACAACGCGAAGGAAACCTGCCCACCCCTGCGAAGCAATTTAATGATGTGTGTGTAGTTCCCAATCCGCACTGGGCCCGCGTGGGAACTATAGGCCAAGCCCTCTTATTCTGAGAGGACGCCTGTGCCCAGCAGTGGGACGTAAAAAAGGCTGGTGATGATGATATTCCAGTAGGTCTAGCACAACTCACAGTGCGACTTCTATCTCGCGCGAGAACAACTGCCCGTCTTTTTCTGTCACTCAGAATGCAACGGGACGGGTAATATAATCTTGCGCGACAAACAAAGTCGCGGCCAGTGTGCTAGCCCTACAGTAGCTTGTCTCTCATTGGTGGAGAATGACGATAGACCTCACTCGCCACTAGCGATCTTAGCGGATTTTTGACTCGCAATGATGCGTAACTATTTTGACACTCGTCATCGATTGGAAATGTCAATTTTTGTACGACTGTGATAGCTCTGTTTCAGATACCAATTGTCAGCCCATACAAAATGAGCACGATGGCGATTGCGAGCGAATTATACAATAAGCATACCGTTGCCATCATGCATATATAATATATAATCCTCCTGGCCGAATCCGGCTATGGCCATCATGCATGATTATGACAAATAGCTGTCAAATTTTTTTAAATAAAAAAAAGGTATCAGTACGACAAAAACTGCTACTCTGCGACTACACGTGTAATACTGCTACGTGTATGCGACCAATGTATGTCTTCATGCAGTGCCTATCCACCTCCGCTTCAACACAAATCAAAAAATGTTACAAAGACTGATAGTGACACTAGGCTTTCGAAGAACTCTCTACAAATTAATTATTAAAGCACTAAACTACACCACGTTCTAACCATTCACATACATTCCTATTGATCTGTATGAATATTGGTCACTATTCATAGTGATATGACTGATGATAATTTCCCTATCTTTACCATTGCTCGTTTTACATGACAATTCGAACTACATTTCTTGGACAATATGAAGCGCGCTAAAACAAAAGTCCTTCAAGTCAGCAGTTGACACCGAATTGTCATTGAAAACTGACAATTGTAAAGTTGGTGAAATAGGAGACAGGTGTTTGTCACCTGAGGGCGGCCTGTATGGGGTTGAGCTCGACGTGCGCGTGCGGCGGCGGCAGCTTGCGCGCGCGCCGCGTCTGCACCACGCAGAACACTATCGTCGCGAGCAGCAGCAACGCGGCCACCGCGCACGCTATCTGTAATAACAATAGTAGTTTTTGATATAAGAGCGGAAGGTATGTCATCTTGCACGAGCCTGAGCCGCTAGGCGAGGGTCGAGACTAAGGACGAGTGAAAATGAAACTTCCGCACGTGTACCAAAGGGACTTTTTAACACATTTGCGAAAACATGACAAAGAGGGGGCAGGCCGAAACCACTCGCAGGAGCCCGGCTCCGTCTTCCTCCGCCGGCTCCTTGGAAAAGTAAAAAGCACTAGGGCAAAAGATACAACTTTCCGCATGATATGTAACTAGAAAAAATGCCACTTTTTGAGCAGCAGTATTAATAACAAACTTATGCCAGACAACGCAGTTCGAGTATTTATTTTTCTGGTCTTTCTGTATATTTACGTTTCATTTTGAAATCTGAGAAAAACCATCTCGTTGGAACTAGCTTTCGATTTAATGAAACGCATCCAAATCGCTTCACCCGTTTAAGAGCTACGATGCCAAAGACCACGGACCAACCACCCTCTGGACACCGCATCTTCTATAATTTACTTGGAAAGTCATTACGAAAAAAGCCGCGGTGAGCGGGCCGGGGGAGTGCGTCGTGATTGGTTCATAGCTTGTCATCTGGTCGAAAGTGAGCCGCGATTCGAGTCTAGAGAGATTTATAGGTGCGATGAGCATATGCGTTTCGGAAACGTTCGCCCTGACATTTGGTGTCCAGAGGGTTGTTGCCCCGTGCCACAGACACACACACACAAAGCGATCAAACTTATAACGCCCCTTTTTCGTCGGGGGCCAAAGAACAAGCTTACCTGCAGCGCTAATTCCATAGTATTTGTGGAGTGAGCGTTGTGAGGAATGGCGGTGTTGAGGGCGGCCGTGTATTCGCTGAACAAGGGTTCGTCATCTGTTCCCGCTGCAACAAGAACAAGGCGTGTTTGTTCTGAGCCGTATTTCATAAAGCTACAAGTTACACTTTACAAGCGGAAGCCTGTCATACCGGTATGAGCGGAGCGGTCCAGCAGTGGATGTCTTTCGGCTGATATGATGATGATGATTTATACCTTTACAAATAAGTAGCAGCCCGTCCCGGCTTCGCACGGGGTAGACAATTATTTATTTTTGGAAATTTGGATATAAAACACTTTTTTTCACAAATATTTTTATTTATTAAAAAAAATCCCACAGTTATATTTGTATGTAAGTCTATTTATGTTCAATTTCTTTGATGGTTTAAGTGGCGGGCACTTAAATAAGTAATATCTTTTGAATGGAAAGTCCAATTTAAATAATTTAAAAACTATTTTATAGGTAGTTAAATGGTCTTGACCATAAAATAATTTATTTAGATAAGGATTAATATAAACACATAAATAGCATGGTTTGAATTTGGTTAGCATTTTCATTAATGTTTAAAATGAAAAAAGTTGTTGTAGTGACATAACTACAATAGTTGGACATATGCTACCGCGGAGTTTTTTGTAGACATTATGATGTTCTTCAATATTGTTGTACATTATTTTGTTCTATCGCTAATAGTTTCGGCAGCGCATTCGACGAAAGACATTTAAAGACTCATTTTTCTACACCTTCGGTTACATTGTTCAAATTTTACCAAGGATCCCTAATTTTTTTCAAAATGAAATGTACCCTATGTCAAATTGGAAGAATGTAGCATTCTATTGGTGAAAGAATTTTTTTAATCGGCCCAGTACTTTTTGAGCCTATTCATTACAAACATACAAACATACAAAAATAGGTACAAATCTTTCCTCTTTATAATATTAGTGTAGATATGAATCACTCACGTATCAGCTCCACGAAGACTGTGTAGTTGGCCTGCGGGTCCAGCTTCCCGTCCACCACCTCCAGCGGCTCGTCCCTGGCCACGGACTTCTTGTCCTTCAACGTCTCGTCGTTCAGGAACCTGTAGTCAATATGGAGGATGCCTCTTGGTCAAATCAGCTATTTTTTCTTAAATGTCAAAACGATTCGATCGGATCCGTTAGTGTGAAGTTTGTATTGATCTACTGTAGCGACCCGAGCGCCACACGCCGATGACGTCATCACTGTTCTACATCGCGCTAACGAAGTTTCTCAAGTCGGTTGCATAAATACAACTTCCAACTCTCTTCCCCCGGACTTCGGTCGCCAGGCATAACATCTGCCTGGAGAGAGATCTCTCTATTGGAGTCCTCTCCAAACTACAGAACTGTGATGTCATAATTTTCAGCGATCACACTGCTTCCTCTTATTAGTTTTTGTTGAAATAAAAGTAGTTTTAATTGCAGTAACAAGTGAGGCATCGGTTTTTTTGGTTCTTCGGAAGTATGATAAGTGAAAAATGTGAAATGATTTTATTTTGACACCAGTCAACATCCATATTCGTAAATAGTTTTTACGCGATTAGCGGCAGGATTAGCGAGTAAGGTGGTGGCAGCGATCCGGACGGACCTCGCACAAGGTGCTACCACCTGTTACTGGCAACAAGAGACAGATTGGATAATGGGAACAGTTGTGACCTTACCAACTCGGCAGGAGGACAACACCGGTGAGTTTTAGTGGGTAAACCTCACCCCTTTCCCCCCTTCATGGAGGGAAGTCCCACATAACCACCGCGTCGTCCCCACGGCGCGGGGTATGCGTGATGCATTTCCTAGCGTAAAAAAAGTAAACAAAAATGGTGTAGTGACCTGTCGTCGTCCGCGGAGCGCTCGCCGCGGCCGGCGCCCGGCAGGTCGTCGGCCGTGACGGCGGCGGCGGGCGCGGGCGAGCTGGCGCGCGGCGGCGAGCGCAGGCGCCGGCGCACGAAGCAGCGCGCGCAGCTGCCGTTGCGCTCCCCCGGCGGCAGGCCCACCGAGATCTCGTCACCGAGGATCAGCTCTTCTTTGGGGAAGTGGGCGCTGCACATCATTTTTAACGTAAGACATATGCTACTAACCAAAATAGTTATTTATGATACAATTGGAAAGTAGGCAATTCTCAACGAGTGGCGGTGATCTTAAACACGAGCGTAAGCGAGTGTTTTAAACCGACACGAGTTGGAAATTGCCTTCCGCACGTATGTCATACAATGTTTTACAATGCATTAGGCGAGGAAACAAAAATATACAAAGTCACCAATAAAACCCAAAACAAATACCTACCACAGGCTTAAATTAAATTAGCAGTATGGCGAAATAATCTCAAATAAATTTTGTAGGCCTAAAATTATTTTGAAACTTTCGACAATAAGTACTTTTTGATATAAGTGCGGAAAGTATGTCATTATGCACGAGTCCCGAGGTGTCTAGGCCCGAGCAGCGAGGCGAGGGTCGAGTCTCGGGACGAGTGAAAATGACACTACCGCACGTGTACCAAACTAGGTTTTATAATACATTTGCGAAAAAATTACAACGAGGGGGCGGGGCCGCGCCACCACCAGCCATCGTGCAGGTGAAGGACGGCGTCCCGGTACCGCCGGCGCCTTGGAAAAGTAAAAAGCACTAGTACGAAAAATACAACTTTCCGCATGAAACGTAGCTACAAAATGTACCACTTTTTGAGCAACTGTATTAAAAAATATATTTGTAAAAGCTGTTGTCCACCTGTTTGGAGACTAAAATGTAGAAGAAAGGTCTGTGAACGTGTTCAAAGTGAGAATTTGAACAGGAAACTAATGATTGCCAGTTTTCGGAGCGGCACTAACTTGCTGAAGACGTCGGTGACGTAGGCGCCGGGCTCCGCGTTGGGCGCATGCGCGTCGTGATAGCTGAGCGTGGGCAGCTCGGCCGGCGACGGCAGCTTGCTCCAGCCCAGCCCCGGCAGCAGACGCACCACGTACACCCTGGGGACAACACTACTTATAACAACATCGTTTTTTACCCGACTGCGAAACGCAAAGGAGGGTAATTACCAGTTTCGGTTCCACCCGTCTCGGTGTCGGTTTGCGTACAGTCTAACCCTGTTATTCATAAACCTATATTAACGAAAATGCCGTTAAAGTTCGTTTGTCCTTTTTTGTCATATTGACAAGAAGAAGACAAAACCTATTTTAGCTAATGGAGGGTTGAGTGACGTTTATGAATCAGGCCAAAAGTCACCAATACGTTTTTTTATACGACAAGGAAGGCAGACGAGCAAGTGGCTCACCTGATGGTAAGTGATCACCACTGCCCATAGACATCCGCAACCTCGGGGGTGGGGTTTGTAGATGCGTTGCCAACCTAGAGAGCTAAGATGAAATGCCTCTCGTGTCAGTTATTACACCGGCTGTCTTACTCTCCACACCGGAACATAACAGTGCAAGCAATGCTGCTTAGCGGCAGGATTAGCGAGTAAGATGGTGGTAGCGATCCGGGCATACCTCGCACAAGGTCCTATTACCAGCACTACAATATGACTTGTGGACTTGCCTGTAGCAGCAAATCGGGCCGTTGCGTTCGGAGCTCCTCGGCACCACAACTCTAAGCGAGTACTTAACGGCGTCATCAATTTTCTCGGCGTGCTGCAAAAAAGACCAATAAGTTACTAATCCACCAGGGATGTTGCGGATGCAGATTCTTTGACATCTGCGGATGCGGATGTCATGTTAGGTACATAAAAAGGCAAAAAATCATACTCTTTAGTCAGGAATAGAGCTGAAACTTTTCATGTTATTGTTTTCTTTTGATGGTACTGTTTTCACTGACCTGGGGTAAACACTAACCCAGGGTTAATCATATTATATTTTATTGAAAGAGGGAGGCGAACGAGCAAGCTGGTCACCTGATGGTAAGCGATCACCGGCACCCATGTGAACCAGCAACCCCAAGAGACTCACTAGTCCGTTGCCGGCCTTACTCAGCTTCGCCTCGTTTCATAAAAACACACTCGTGTTTTAAGGACCCTCATTATGTAGCAGTTGCATTAACTACTATATCGATATTGATAGAAAGCATTAAGTCATTAACGCATGCCCCTAGCGATCGGGTTCGGAATACTTAGGGATACTTCGGATTACTTCAGAGCGATCACAACTCCCCCCGCACCGCAGATAGTTGACAGAATTGTTTTCTTTCAAATTCGCATGTATTGGGTCTCTATAGGGATAAGTGCTCGTAGCCGTAATTACACCGGCTGTCTTACTCTTCACACCGGAACACAACAGTGCAAGCACTGCTGCTTAGCGGCAGGATTAGCGAGTAAGACGGTGTCGGAAAAAACTTAACATTTTTTTGCAGCACATATTTCTTGGCAATAATGTATCTTAGAGCAATAAACGGCTACTTCAGTCGAGTTTATCCAGACACGTGTTTCAGACTAATTCGTAGTCCTTCCTCTGGGAAGCTTAGTAGGTAGTACATTCTATATGGACCGTCACAAAAATGACAAATAAATTTAGTTTGGAAAAATTGAGGACCTTTTTCAGGTAGAGTAGTATTAGTAGAGTAGTAGAGTGAGTTACACCTTAGGCCTCATCTGCACCTTCCATCAAGTGAGATAGGGGTCAATCACTGGTCAGTTTATAGTAAAAAAAAAAACTGTTTTTTAGGGTTCCGTACTTCAAGAGGAAAAAACCGAACCCTTACAGGATCACTTTGTTGTCCGTCTGTCTGTCTGGCTGTATGTCTGTCTGTCTGTCAAGACTCTTTTTCTCTGGAACGCGTGGAGGTAGCATGCCGAAATTAATAACAAAGCTTGCGGTCCCTTGAAGCTGTGAAAAAATCAACCTTCTAAGTCAACGCAATGAAAAGATACAGTCATTACAAAGGCTATTTCCATACAAATTGAAATATAAAAACATAAAGGGTACTTCCAGTTGTCCTAGAAACTTGAAATTTGGTATGTAGGTAGCTCTTATAGCACAACCGCTTCGAAAAGTCTCAAAATCTTAATTTTTTATGTCTGTCTGTACATTTCGATGACCAATATAAGTTGACCCCACGCTGCGTACATTTGCTTCGGAGCAGGGCTCTGCTAACACTGGACTTCTTAAAACACTGGGGAAAAGCGTTAAAATCTTTCTACGGAACCCTCGTGCGCGAGTCCGACTAGCACTTGGCCGGTTTTTGAGTGTTACCTTGATGAATTTGGGCCTTGGCGGGCTGTCAGGCGGGGCGGGGTTAGTCGTGCAGTTGGTGACCTCTTCCAGTCCCCGACGGCGCGTGCGCGTCATCGCGCTCAGTCGCACCGTGTATTTAGTGTTGGGTTTGAGGGTGTCCACCCTTAAAGAGAAAATTAAGTTACTTGGGGGTTCATAACTTACTAGACTTCTGTTTTTTAGAGTTCCGCACCCCAAAAGGAAAAACTGAACCACTTATAGGATCACTTTGTTGTCCGTCTGTCTGTCCGTCTGTCAAGACCCTTTTTCGGCGTCCCCACACATCATCATCATCATGGGGGTTCACCCCTCGAATGCTTCGAGGATGTGATCGACTAGCGAGATTTACCTCGGAAAAGATTACCGTGACCCAATAAACTTTACGAGCAAATGAACCCGTGGCAAAGCTTGCTCGTAGCTCGCACCCTTTACGGCGAGATATTGTTGATAGGATTTTTTTTCTAAAATTAAATTTGAACAGATAAGGCCTTACTGTGCCCCGAGCGCGAATATTCCAATCCTACGTAACGTAACCGGCTTCTACTCGCTATCGAGAAAATTTGTATGACGATTGGAACAGCGCACCCTGTGCGTATTTGGTACTAAAATTTTATATGAATTTTGTTGTGATGTTTTGGCGATGGCGATTTTTTGTTGCTCGGGGTACTGATACAAGGGTAGCTTAGTCTGGGAATCGAACCCAGGTCCTTACACTATACACTAAACCAAGCCACTTACCTCACAGTCCTGGAGTTGTTGGTCATAAACTTTGACAAAGGCCCCCAGGTGTCTGTGGTAGTGATACCAAACTGGTTGATATATGTCATGTTTCCGGTCACCTCCACCTGTGAACATTAAAGCTTCATTTTTAACCGCCGACGAAAAAGAGGGGTGTTATAAGTTTGAACTGTGTATCTGTGTCTCTGTATATCTGTGTATTTATTTATTTATTTACGAAAATAATTACACAGCATTACAGACAAGCCAAAGCACTGTGAAATTCATACAATTAAAACAAGCACAACACTTATAACACAACAGTGGTACAGAAGATAACAACATTGAAACATTTACAAGCAATTAGGAGAGGACGGACGGTCATCCTTCGCCTCACAGTACTTCATACACTCACTACATATACTAAAGCAGCTAGCAAAAATATCGCAGTCAAGTGCTGATGCAAGAAGCGCGTCTGTCTGTGGCATCATAGCTCCCAAACGGATGGACCGATTTCGATGCGGTTTTTTTAAAATTGAAAGTTAGTTTAATCGAGATGGTTCGTAGTTAAGTTTCATTAAAATCGGTTCACTCGTTTTTGAAATGTCAATGTCGGGGGTCTTTCAACTTTTCTAAGTTGGTTAGGTTATTATTCGAAACTTAAGTGCTCTTGTGCGAGTTATCCGAGCCTCATTGGATGATTTGCACAATAATTAAAGGGAAACGTTTATGTTGGGCATTAGTATCATATCCCTATTTCACCAACTTTACAAATGTCAGAGCCGTACTGAAGACAACAATGGGCTCAATGAAAATAATCGATTTATTGATTATTTTTGTTTTTATTTTTATGAAACATTCATAGTATGAAATTCATTCATCTCTTGCCACTAATACGTAACTGTAGAAGTTCCTTAGTGGGTGAGCCGCTTGATTAAGCTGCTCATAGATGGCGCTGAGGAGAGATCTGCCAAATAAAGAACCTCCTCCTTAGTGAAATAAACAGATCACTCACGTATGTCAGTCGCGGTTCGGTCACGGTTTGAGTCTCACGGTAGTTTTATGTTGAAACCTCCTTTTTTGAAGTCGGTTAAAAATATAACACAATGCATTGAAAAATTCGTTAGGTGCACCAAAGTTAAGCATGGCTTAATTGGTGGAGTGTGATACGGATTACCGAGGTTGCTGGTTCTAATCCAGCTGCTTAACTGATTTTTCTTTGCATTGTCATTGTATGTTGAACAACAATGGCCTCTCATATTTGGGATCTGAACTTGACAAAAACCAACTGAAGGTTTTATTTCAAAATGTAATATTTTCTATAAAACCTAGGTAAGAACCATCTCGATTAAACTAGCTTTTGATTAAAAAAAGCGGCATCCAAATCCGTTCATCCGTTTAGGAGCTACGATGCCACGGACAAACACACAGTCAAACTTATAACGCCCCTTTTGGCGTCGAGGGTTAAAAACTAATGATAAGCGCAGCTTGATCAGTGAAAATTATGACGTCATAGTTGAGTACATAACTCAATACAAACTTCATACTCAGCGATCGTTTTGACATTTAAAAAAAAAGTTACTGGTTCGTCGAACCATAGAAAAAAAAAAACTGTTTGTTTAGTGTTTGCAGTGTCTGTTTCATTATTGTTTTCTTTTTTAATTGTATGTGTATGTGGAATTAGTCTGTAATAAATATATACTCTGAGGCAAAATTAATCGCCTATCATTTTTTTTCCATTAATGTAAAACTTATTTAAATAAAGAATACTTTTGACGATGGAATAGCCTAGTGGTTAGAGACCCTGACTATGAAGCTTGAAGTCCCGGGTTTGAATCCCGGTCGGGGCAGATGTTTGTATGATGAATACGAATATTTGTTATCGAGACTTGGATGTTTAATATGTATATAAGTATGTATGTTGCACACATTAAGTATGTTTATCCGTTGTCTAGTACCCATAGTACAGGCTTTGCCTAGTTTGGGACTAGTTCAATTGGTGTCAATTTGTCCCATGATATTTATTTATTTATATATTTACATCAAATAGTAAAAACAGGGTGGGCGATTAATTGTGCCACTGAGTATATTTTGTTTCTTTTTTCTATCAACTTACCATATACCCCTTAATCTCGGCGTTAGGCTTAGCGGGCGGGCCCCACGTGAGGGTCATGTGGTTCCGGCCGTCCTGCTTGAGACACGCGATGTGGACGTCCGTGGGCTTGTCCGGGGTCCCGTCCAACGTCACCGCCTCCATCTCTTCGGACCAGTTGCCGCATTGCTTTGTGTAGTCGGAACAGGCCCGTGCCTAAACAAATAAAATAAAAATGTAGGGTAATTTTTACCCTGGGGGTGATTACCCCAAAGCGATAATGTTTCTTGAGGGGTAACAGCCAAGATACCTCCAGATTAGTGGGTGCCTTACCTAAATATAGTATGCTAAGATACACTATACTAGATTGAAAGGGGTGAACAACCAATTTCAGTGTAATGGTCATAGACTGATTGGTTACCAGCGAAATTTGATACTAATAAGAAAATCACTGAAAAAAGTAACTAGGCAATTACAGTGAATCAAGCAATATATTTACAATTTTGAACTACTATTTATACCAGCGCCCCGGTTCTCAAAGCTTATTAGATGTGTTTCATTTTGTCGTGTAATTTACGAGACAAAACATTAATATTATTAGTGTAATAAGTTTCGAGACACGAGGCCGTGAAGTAAATTAAGAGTAATACTTGTAAGTTTTAAAACTACGTTAGCAAGTTGCAGGCTATTATTGCACCGATAGTTCCACTTTTTGCCTCCCTGCTTCTCATCGGCTGAGATACATGTCAAAGCTGGTCAGTTTAAAAACAATGTGCAAGGAACTTTGACGCTAAGCAGCATTGCTTGCACTATTGTGTTCTAACATTACGAGTAAACAGCAGGAGAAATCTCTGTTTAAAGCATGTTATCATGCAGCGGTAAGCAGTTACCATAAGGTGACGGTTTGCTCGTTATGCAACCGCGATTCGTAAAAAAAACTCACCCTAAATACGTAGGTGCTATGTGGATCCAGATCGTTGAACATGTACGGCAAATTCCTGTGGTCCCTGTGATGATCTGCCACTTTCGTAGTCTCGTTGTGGCCTTTCTTCCGTGTTTCCAGCAAGTAATAGTGTACGTACTCGGCGACATCCGGTGGCGGAGCAGACAGCCCTATAGTCATTGACTTAGACGAGAACCCGTTGATAGAAATATTTGGTACAAATATAGGATCCTTTGACAGCGTCCTAACTTCATTTTTCGGGAACTGAGTGGGGTTTTTGCTCGGACCAAAGTCGGTAATCACATCAAATTTAATGTTGTAAGTGGTGTTCTTTGTCAGTTTATCCATTACGAACTCCGTTTTATTCGGGTCGACTTTTAAATCTGGATCGAGCGTGTGTCCTTTGTCCGTCAAGACTTTGATATAGTACCTCTTGATCGGAGAGTTGTAGTTCTTGACTGTCCAGTTAAAATATATTTCCGAGGAGCTGATGGCGACAGCGTACACTATGTCCACAACGGGGGCGGCGTATATGCGCACGAGTGTTTCTCCGCTTATGTATTTGAGAGCGACAGGGTCCCAGGCTTGGCAGATGTAGGTGCCGTTCTGATCGTCGAAGGAAGACAGGACGATGTTAGTACTGTAAGAGCTCTTCAGTAGTCTGGGGTTGCTACTATCCCTGGTCGAGGTTGCATTCAACGGCTTGTCCTGCTTTTCGGTGCGCAGGATCCATTCAACTTTAGTTTGATTGTATACTGTAAAGAAATGTTGCGAATAATGTAATTAATTTATTGAATCAGGCGTTACTTTGCGGAGGTCCATATTTATGAACTAAAAACAATTACTTTGCTCACCCGCGACCACCAATGACAAAT
Organism: Clepsis dumicolana; assembly: GCA_963691665.1. Taxonomy (NCBI): domain Eukaryota; kingdom Metazoa; phylum Arthropoda; class Insecta; order Lepidoptera; family Tortricidae; genus Clepsis; species Clepsis dumicolana. The sequence goes on along the minus strand of OY829528.1, from coordinate 6,923,055 downwards.
AGTAACATACGTTTGCCGCACAGATATAACTATTTGTCATTAGTGGTCGCGGGTGAGCAAAGGAATTGTTTTTAGTTCATAATAATGTAATTTACTTCCGAAATACAACGGACCATTAAATCGTGGGGTTATAGGATGAAATTACCAAAGGTAGCCTTTTTCACCAAATTTCATTCTCATACATTCTCTAATGGACTAAACAGAATGTAGTTTTCGTGACGGTTCCTACCCAAAACGGACAGCAAAGAAAATGAGCTCAAGTGGCATTATAATTAGGGCTATCGCGAGTCAAAAATCCGTTCGTCTGTTCATTGATTCGATTGTCAATTTCCACCAATCTTAGGCCAGTAGCTTGCTAGCTTGTCTCTCATTAATGGAGAATTTCTCAAGTGTGTAATGCCTAAACGCTGACCTTGGCAAAATACTCCTTGCCATAGTAGCAAGGGTGAAAGCCATAATTAAAAAAAAAATGGAGAATGACAGATAGACCGCCCGCGACAGTAGCGACCCTAGCGGATTTCTGACTCGCAATGGTCCTCATTACATAGTCAAGTAAGTGTAATTGTAACTACTAACAATTATATGGGTCATCTGGCCCGAAATAAAGGATTTTTATTTTATTTATTAAATTACTGACCCGTGGAGTTGCAGGAGCGTTGCATGATTTTTCCTGCACAGGGATTTAGGTATAAAGTATTCTTTTTACGTCACCTTATCATTTTGGTTATTTATATTCAGTTACATATGTTGCCTGTTTGAGGAAAAACTATTAATAATTTAAATTAAATAAATAAAGCTATAATACATGGTATTATAATTTGTCCTCAAACTGTTCATGGTCATATATTTCGGGTTCATTACCCAAAGTCGTTAGGCCTGTTATTTTATTGTTTTTAGTATTTGTTGTTATAGCTGCAACGGAAATATATCAACTATCACGGTTCATGAGATACAGCCTGGTGACAGACGGACAGACAGAGAGAGACAGAGTCACTTTCGCATTTGAGTAGTTCTACTAGCGTTTAAATTCAACCGTTATCACTACCTTGTGGCAAATATTAAAGAAACGAGCCACACCGAGCGGAAGGTTTTCATAAATCGATACAGAGGGTAGAATACGAGTTTTCGAATCCTGCGTAACGTTACGGTTATCGTATCGAGATCGAGAAACCTCATACTAAATTTCAGTTCCACATACGCTCACGGGTGGGCGTTGCTCCAAACGTCATACAAACTCGATAACGTTTACTATTCGATTTTACGTGACGCAGGTTTCGAATATTCGTACTCTGGCCTCAGTGGGCTTGATTATAATTTCGGGCTAATTATAGCTCGTTTCCTCAATATATGCGACAGGAAAGTGACAGCGGTTGAAACGCTAGAAGAACTACCCATCTATAGTATTATTATACTTAGATCAAGATTAGATAGATGAAGCCGTGATAGCCTAGTGGTTTGACCTATCGCCTCTGAAGCAGAGGGTCGAGGGTTCAAACCCCGGCTCGCACATTTGAGTTTTTCGGAATTTACGTGCGAAATCACATTTGTAATTTATCATGAGCTTTTCGGTGAAGGAAAGCATAGCGAGGAAACCTGCACACTCCTGCGAAGCAATTCAATGGTGTGTGTGAAGTTCCCAATCCGCACTGGGCCCGCGTGGGAACTATAGCCCAATGCCTCTCATTCTGAGAGGAGGCCTGTGCCCAGCAGTGGGACGTAAATAGGCTGATGATGGTGATGAACTTAGATAGACCCACCTTCAAAAGTGCATGACAGGTTCAACACGGGTTTAGCACCCTCGGTGATGTTAAACCTCACGGGCCCCTTGGTGTGGTGAAGGAGGTTCCCGGGATAGCTCAGGTCCAACGTGACGCTGCGCGCCTCGCCGTCTGCAACAGCGCATGTGTAGGCGCCGACATCCGCGTCAACTGTATTCGCGATCCTCAGCGTCATCTCCAAGTTTTTATACGGTGCGCCATCGTCGTCGTTATGGCCTGTTGGGATCTCAGTTTTGTTTTGGGTGATCCTGTTGGCATTTTTGAAACAACAATTTTTTTTTTTAGTCTATTATAGTAGTTTATGCAACTGCCACATAATGTACAGTTGCATACATTACTTTATCTACACACATATTATAAGTACTCTAAGGTGGGTTCAGAAGCCGAAGGCATATCATACCCATACCTGTCACAAATTTGACTATTTTTTTTAATCATAGACAAACACGTAAACGTACGTAACGTAGACGTTTCGTAAAATGTTTTTTTTTTATTGTAAATTATCACATTATTATTTATACATGTTGGACTGAACTCGACTTATATACGTGAGTAATCCGTTTTATTTCACTATGATTGTAAATTACGTTGGTTTTCAAATTTGAAACATCGAATTCGATATCGAAAAGTCATTACATTACGATATCGAATTCGATGTCGTAATGACTATTACTTTACTGGAGGTGATGGGGGTGCTGCTGGGGCTGGCGCTGTCGGCGAGAAGGCGACGGCGTACTGAAATGCGGGTCATTTTCTACGGTTTCTGAACGCATTATAGAGGACTTATGATATGTGTGTAGATAAAATTTATTTTGTACTTGTTATTTGATTATAGCATTGTTGGGTGAATCAACTCAGGAGACAACAGCGATACAGTTGCTTAGATAAACGGTTGTCATGTATACTACTATCATGCTTTTTTAAGAGATGAGGCATGAAAAAATAGGCTTTTTTTATACGACGAGGAAGGCAAACGAGCAAGTGGGTCACCTGATGGTAAGCGAGCACCACTGCCCATAGACATCCGCAACCCCGGAAGACTGCCTCTTGTGCCCGTAATTACACTGGCTGTCTTACTCTCCACACCGTGCAAGCACTGCTGCTTAGCGACAGGATTAGCGAGTAAGATGGTGCTAGAGATCCTGACGGACCTTGCACAAAGTCCTACTACCCGCAAAAGGCTTATATGTAACATAACATGTGTACCTTAAAAAATCTCAATGAGTGACCGAGGAGATGTCTCCATAGCAACGAGCAACACTCAAAAGGTGATTGACCCTGTTATCAGATTATACACATACAAGTACCTACCAAACTTTACTGAAAAAATTTTACTCAAATAAAAATAAATTCAGATGGAATAGATATATCTGTTATATAATTATATCAAATTAAATTAAAACTAGCCTCTTCATCTTGGTTTCTGTATTTTGGTTGTCTGTAAGAGATCGCTTTTAAGTGATAAGACCGCCTATTGTCTACCATACCTGTTTATCTGTAATCTCCTTGCACTGTTTTGTGGTTTTCAATAAAGAATATTTGTATACAAAAACCGACCAAGTGAGAGTAGGACTCGCGCACAGAGGGTTCCGTACAAATTTGTAGGTAAGTATGTAAATAGTTTGTCAATCACGGAATCTCGAAAAATTTTCCTGCTTTTCCCAGAGTCTTTTAAGATATCCAGTGTTAGAAGAGCCTTGCTTCTAAGCAAAATGTACTCACTGTGGGGCCATTTTATATGTATTGGTCATTGATATACACAGACAGACATAAAACAGTTTTATTTTTCCTGTAATCTCTACATAAGCCTGTACGATATACAATTATTTCAGAATTTTTTCTTTGCAAACTTCAGAGATATGAGAAAACCATTACCTCAAACACAACTTTTGAAAGAAAAAAACAGGTGCAGGTGGTAGAACCTTGTGCGAAGGTCCGTCCGGATCGCTACCACCATCTTACTCGCTAATCCTGCCGCTAAGCAGCAGTGCTTGCACTGTTTTGTTCTGGTGTGGAGAGTAATACAGCCAGTGTAATTATGGACACAAGAGGCATTTCATCTTAGCTCTCTAGGTTGGCAACGCATCTCTGAACCCTCCGGGGTTGTGGGTGTCTATGGCCAGTGGTGATAACTTACCATCAGGTGACCCACTTGCTCGTTTGCCTTCCTCGTCATATTAAAAAAAAAGTACTGACTGACTGATAACCTCCCAGCCCAAACCCCTGTACCTAGAAAGCTGAAATTTGGCAGAGGTTTATAATGTACGCCCGGGATAAGGCGGGATTTTTCGAGATTCCCACAGGATAGATAGTTCTGCTACGGCAGCGAAGCCGCGGGCGGAAGCTAGTTCAAAATAAAAATACAAACCTGTCCCCAAATTTCACATCGGCTCCCTCAAATAGCCATTTAGAAGTTACGTTATGCGGCGTGAGGATGCATTTGATAACAGCCTCTTTCCCGAAAGTGCCCTCTGCTGTGACATTCAGTATGCTCTGCTGTTCTGTTTGACCTGGAAATTACATGACAAATGTGAATAAGAATTTGTCTGATGATCACACACATGTGGAAGAGATTTTAATTCAATTAACCTTTTTTTAATCTCATATTTTAATGAGGCTTTGGTAAACCCTGTGTGACCATGTCAGCCTCATGGGGAGACTCTAGGTTGTATGATACCGTGCATATGTAAAACTATGAAGGTAGATTAAAAATTGTAAGAAATCAGTTGTATGGCGACCGACCACGCTAAAGCATATTGTATGAAAATAATTTGGAAGTGGAGAATACAGTTCTTTTAAATTTTATGTTCGGCGTTTCCTTTCCACCAAGACCTGCGCCGTTCAAGGTATTAAGAGTTTACGAAGCACTGCCTCCAGTGCTAGATTCCCTAGCAATGAAGTTCTCTAAAAATTTGTAAATTTGGACAGTGTTTCCGGAAATTCAATTAATGTTGCGAAATAAAATGTGGATTTGGAATGGAGGGATATGAGCCATTTATTATTGCATCCAGCAACCAGCCGTATTATGCTACTCTATGGAGTTTACTGCACTGGTATTTAACCAACCATTAACATAAACAGCTGTCAACCAAATACATATTTTTACACTTTATTATCAGATAAGACAGAAAAGTAAACAAGCCGCATTAATCAGGATTGCAATGAAATAGTTTAATGTTATTATTACTACTTCCTCAACCATGAAAATTAGATATGCCTATAAAATATTTAAATTAAATGTCCATGTGAGTTGGTCTGTCTACTGCTACTATTGTCTGTCACTGGACCTAGAGACTTGAAATTTGGCAAACATACCTTGAGTATCAAAGAGGTGCATTAAGAAGGGATTTTTCGAAATTCCCATAACTAGCCCATTTTGAAATATTTCACAGGGCAAAACCGCGGGGCATAAGCTAGTTTGACAATAATACTACAGGTAAATACCTACTAGTAGCGAAACAGAGAAGTTATTATGTGTTATCCTGTTTTAATGATGTTTTGTAAGCTGATCATAGGATCAACACATAAAATTGTTGTGCATTGCCCATACATAGCTTTCAATTATAGAATAGTAGATACTTTTATTCTGTTCTGTTGATTTTATTGTATTTTAATATGGCAAAATTATAGATACAGGCAAAGTTTCAAAAACATGATACCATTGTTTATGACCTTGCTACAAAAATAAAGATAGAAGTAATAAAAATAGATTTATTTATTCAGATGTTTTGTAAGATGGAGGGGCAGCTTGTAAGCCAAAGTTTTATGATATGGTTTTGTGTTTGTCAAAAAAGGCACAGAATAGATGATAATTTAGTTTTATGTTGCTTTGAACAAAAATTTTAACTTCACAAATGACAGACATTATAAACATGTTTTTACAAAAGGCTTTTCTATTATACTGCCATCCTACAAGGGTGCTATAGATATAACAGTACCCAAGCTAAAATTATATTTATTTCATCCCGTACTATTGGACTTCTGACCAGACCCTTTATGCTTCAGATTCAAATCGGATTTACATAAAACAGATAAATTTGAATAAGCTAAAGCAGTTTTCTTAACATTTGAATTAGGGTAAGCTAGTGACAGCTGTAGTTGGTTAATTTTATTACTTACAGTTTATTTGCATTCATTGACATTATAATTAATTATTACACCTTGGCCAAGTTACCTACGCAATAAATTTTACATTGATTTATTAGACAAATATTACATTAAAATCAAGACTATATAAACATTATCGTAATTGCAAGTGCAAGTAAAAATAATGTAACTTGCATTATCGAGCGGTACGCCGGCGTTTTAGTGCAGAAATAATACAAGGAATACAGCTTTTCGTGGTTATTCGTTGAGCGTTAACGAATCATCACATCCTGGCAAAACCAATCCCTGTTTCATAATACATACATAAACAGGTAACAGAAAAAATGCGCGCCGCTTAAAGTATACGTATACGCTAATATTTTGTTAACCCCGAATTAATACCGGCCGAAAGAATTAAACATTAATTAAAACAATATAAAATAGTCAATTACTCACCCGAAACAGGATAGCAAAGCGCGATACACAACACGTATATAGGAATCATGGAATACTTCCCGATCGAGTGAGCCATCGTCATGGCGGAAGCGACAGCTTTTCACAAACACTGCAAGCAATCGCGTTGCCTAAAACACATTGCTCTATTGTAAGATCATTTTATAAAAACTTTTGCACCGTTATCACTTAGTATTTCTTCAATTAAAACAAAAACAAATTCACAAAGCGGCTGCACCCAACGCCGAAGTCTGTCGAACAAACAATCCCGGTGCGAAGTGTGGCAACATACAATATAAATTAAAAAATCCCACTTATTGGCTGTCAAAAAAAAGTAATAGGTAAAGTCTGATTTACATTAGTCGAGTCAAACTCGGTAATAAAAAGAGAGTGATCATATAAACTCATCCCAGAGTTGTAAATCGACTTTTAGAATTCAAATTTAATTTCGCTTAAGTGTACGCAATCAGTGTCCAATAACTCGATTTTTATTGTTAATTGTTTTTGAAACTTTGTGAAACACTTAAGTGATGTAAAATGAGACTTTAGTATGGTATTCTACTTACCTAGTACAAATATTCAGAATAAATAAAATGCCCTAAATTAGAGAGAATCCTAAAAATCAAGTAAGCCTGAATAATCAAAATAGAAGTTGATTGACAAACAAACAATAGCTGTGAAAATTTTAGTGAAAAGGACTCAAAGGACCTTTTATAAAAAAAACCTTGTTGCCACACTAATTCCATGTTCACAATTTGCCGTTATGTTTTCTTTGACGGTTTTGGACAAAGATTCTTTTTAATGCAATGGTAACATTAATTGTTTATTGACAAGACTAATGACAGACGGCGGGGTCTCGCTCGGCGGCAGCTTGCTTTTAATTTACGGAATTTTGACTTATTAACTGGATTATTTCCACATATATCTGTTATTTAAGTGAAAATGTGGGTTATGGATGCCTTTTAAACAGTTCACTCGCGTTCCTCGCGAGCACAGTGCTATAAAATGTATATTCGGTGTATGTTAGGAGCCATTTTTATTATATTTATTTTGTGCGTTCATTGTGATAATTCACCCAATTACAACGAAAGCAAGGAAATTTACGGTAAGTATAACGTCAGATTATTACTGCTGCGTCGTTTTACTGCTATTAGGCGTCTCGGAAGTGTCATATAAGGTGTGATTAGATGTTCACGCCTCCCTACTCCGGTCGTATCTGTCAATCTCATCTCATGAGACACTGGATATGCTATTATTCGCAACAATTATTGCGTAGTACCGTGTGCTTGGTTACTTAAATATTAATTAGCTGTATCGTTCTGCGCCTCCTCCAGGACATCCGCCTTCAGCAAAAAAAGGAGTAAAATTAAAACGCTGTATAGAAATAAAAATAATGCGATAGTTTTTCGCGTTTACTCATTATATTTATTCGTAAATATAGATCAGAAAATATGTAAAAACCAATTCTAGCATGTGGTACTTGGCAGATTATTTACATGTAGTAATCACTGATGACATCATATCATTGTTTTAATTGAATAAGTTGTCTCATTATCATTATCATATATTTGTCGAGATATTTACAAACATTCACAAAGTTATCATTATCAATGATTAGAAAAGGAAGTCATGATAAACCGTAATGACTGTAGTAATCATTGATGATTGTTACTGTAGTTAGCATGACTTGCCCCGTTTACAGTGGCACTGACTTAGTAATACCTATAATCATTTAAGTTAATGATCATGATCATGTTGCACAAACAATTATTTCTCCAATTGAGCATTAATCGTCATCATCATCCAACAACATGAATATAAAACATAAAAATTATCTTCAATAAATTAATGAAATCATTATATTGATTTAATTTATTTGAGTGTGTCAATGAGATTAATTTGATTAGAGGATTTGGCAGTCATTTGTGATTGAAGTTGTTTAAGCTTTTGTAACTGACTATCAAAAAAGGTTATCTTAATCAAATAATTAATTGAACCAGTATATTTTTATTTTAAACACTATGTATAGGCTGATATATAGTTGAGTTCAATAGTAATGGTAAAAAAGAAATTTATTTATAGGTTTTTACTAGAATATTAATGGGTATTTACCTAATAGGTATTTTAACTAATTAAATTATTTTATTTATTTATAAGTTAAGTAGCTCATATTTAAGATCTCTGATGTTTTAGCAGAACATAGTTTTGCAATAAAACCAACAAAACATACAAACCTCTTTAGTAGTTCAGTGTGTAAGTTAGCTCATACTCATAAACCTAAACAAACTCACTCATTCATAGTAATTAAACTGTTTATTGATGCCATAAAAGCAAACCTGTGTTTTGGGGGTTCAACGAACCCTGGCACAAAGCATTGTGCAACCATTGTCTTGGAACCATTTCAGTACTATTGTTGTTGTCTTAGCCTTCGGAAATTAGGTTAGGGTACTGTTTACCTCACTGTTATGGCATTGGGCGCTAATTACCTGTGCCATATGCAGCATAGATTATAAATTGACCTGGGTCCAGAAATCAATAAAAAACTCATGACATTAGCCAAAGAGTTTGACTGTTTCTCAAATCAGTCCCATACCGAAAACCCCAATGTATACTCATTACCATAACCAGCTATGAGATCTGAACTTACAAAAAAAAAACTGAATGAAAACACAAGTTCCAAACAATCAAATTAAGTTATCTCTGCCAGACAACCTTTGAGTGTTGGAGAGGAGCAATTACTATGTCACTTGAATAAATGAATTTAAGTATAATAGCTAAATATAAAGATTAATCATGTAATTTTTACGAAAAAAAATATATATATGCACAAAAAAAAAAATTGCGAACTAAGTTGAAATCGCCTGCATTATACCACAATTTCACTTGATCTATTAATAAATAGAAACTGGAACAATCACATTAACTTGTTATGTATTGTCTAAGGTCGACAGGAACATATTATGTTCCATGCAGGCGATTTCAACTTAGTTCACAATTTTTTTTTTGTGCATATTTATATTTTTTTACGTAAAAATTACATGATTAATCTTTATATTCAGCTATTATACTTAAATTCATTTATTCAAGTGACATAGTAATTGCTCCTCTCCAACACTCAAAGGTTGTCTGGCAGAGATAACTTAATTTGATTGTTTGGAACTTGTGTTTTCATTCAGTTTTTTTTTGTGTAAATCTGTATATTATACAGATATCATTGTGGATTCCATATTATGCAGATAGTAGTTATAGTATTAGTTGGCAGACATTTATGCATACTAAGTTAGTTCTTTGCCCAACTGACGTCATACGATTTTTTTTTATTTACCGAGCGATTCTACCGGTTGCGATTACTAGGAACTAACAAAAGAGCAGGTGCAATGTTCTTAATGTTTTTATTTTTTTATCCACGACAGAATGGAATCGGTCTCTGGGAGCACGAATTATCCTATTTATCACCTAAACGGTTTCACTGAATCGGAACGCGGTTTTTTGAAATACCTAGTAAGCTAGTTTTATCGCGATTATTCTTAGCTAAGTTTTCGTTAAAATCGGTGCACCCTTTAATGAGATATGCATTTTTGAAATGAAAATGTCTGGGTTTTTTTCTTTTACTTTTTTAAGTTGTAGTTTTATCATAGTTAATAAAAATATGAAGTAAACTAGGTTTTTTTAAGTAGGTATGCTATGATTATGATATGTTAACATGACATGTGTTGCGTCGTCTAAAACAGTTGCTTTTCTATGATGAGTCCAAACCATGTCGGGCTATTATTGACGGACATACGCGAGTGATCCGTTAGTTTCACTACAATTTAACATGCTTGTTGAACTAAAAATAAAAATATCAGCGTCGAGCCACCTTTAGTGCCCGACGAATGCTGAGTGGATTCCTTTTTCGCAACTGAATTTAATTTAATTTTAACCTTGAACCTGTATTGTTATGTTGCTGTTGCGAAATATAGACTTCTTATTATTATTCTAAAACAAGCAGTTATTTCACTTAAAACCTTTCCTTTGTCATTATAAATAAACGTAAGTATTAAATGCCCCTTTTATTACAATGATGATTGTGTGAAAATCGCGAAAGTTTAAATCAGTAGATACATAAATAAACGCGCTTTATGTTTAAAAATGTCTTGTAAAAAATCTCTGTAATTGAGTACAGAAGGGGTCCGTGGTAACTGAATCATTAAAAACCCTAATGTGAACTATACTCATACTCATTTATTCGTAATAAGGTATTATCGCATGTCATTTTAATTAGCGCGTTATATGGGTGCAATGCTATACAAAATAAATTATTACGTCCATAGATTACAATTCGAATTAAATTACTAAAAAATAAATAAGTTATATCATTATGATATTATCATTATTCATCACTAATTATACCACCTAATAACTAGTGGGTTTATGAAGTTCCTTTTGTTTCAGTTCCGTCCGCACCTCAGAACCTTACGGTGAAGAGAGTGACATCGGAAGACATACACCTGTCATGGGCCCCACCGACCACCTTCACCCACCACTTCATCCCCAACCCAGAACCCAAGACCGAACCCCAAGGAGACGAACCCATTAAGAACGACCTAGCGCCCGCCATTCGCGCCGAGACCCTCAAGGACTTCGACCCGACCCTAGTAGACTGGTACAAAAACGACAAGCTGAAATACAATGACGAGTTCCCACTACCCGATATAATGACCGACTACAGAACCCGCCGCGATCTGCGCTCGCACAGACACAGGAAACGTCGTCAAGACGCGAACGCGACTGACCCAAAAACCATACATTCAGAGAAACACGAAGGCATAGAAACGCACGAAGCTGTGGAGTTCCCTATAGAAGTTGTCAAGAAGTCGTTCACACCCGTGTACCCGCATAAGGATGCGACTCAAATCGCCTACGTCCTGTATTACGAGCAGGGTGTACCAAAGATTGACGCCTCGATGGTGATAGGGGTCCCGAGTTCCGCTGAGGTGAAGAAAACGAACTATTTCCCCAGCGACCTTGGCATGGCCGACTATTCCAAGGCTACGAAGAATCTGACACTTTTGAATACGGCGGGCGTGCTGACTAAAGTTGTCGGGTTTCGGCTGAGGAATTTAAGTGAGTATTATGTTCGTATAGAGTTATACCATTATTCATAAACGTCACTCAAGCCTCCATTAGTTTAAACACGTTTTGTCTTCTTACTAACGGAAATGTCATTGTGACAAAAAAGGATAAACGAACTTTAACAGCATTTTAGTTAATATAGGTTTATAATTAATAGGGTTTGTCTACAGCTCCAAATTACTACATTCCTAAAGCATATAAAGTTCTGTACGTATAATATGAGAGAAAATTGTACAAGTTGTATTAAGTACATTGATTGCGGCGCTTAAGCGACCACTTGCTTTTTAAACTCCCCGACTTCACGTAATGTAATGCTGCTTGCACTTAGGAAAATGTGTCAAATCTCTTATCAAAACCAGTGACTTGAACTCTAACAATAGAAGCAAGGAAATATCTGTTCTACACAAGTTGATGAGTTACACAGACTGACAGGTAGAAACGTTAGCTTAGAAGTCATTGTACGCCGTGGCTTTCACGACGATAAACAAATTCGTTTCTACGTAGATTAAACGGCGAAATCAAGGAAAAGTCTTACGTAATTTGAAACCAGTTAGTTAAGCCATAGATGACCTGTTTGCTCTTTATTCCTTTTAAATGTTAGCCGGCTATCTTTTATGGTTCAAAAGGTACTATTATAGGTAAGAAAAGACGAGACAGATTAATGGGAGCGCGTGTAGGGTTATTAATTTAGTAGGGTCCCGTCCTTGAGTAGGGACAAGGACCTTGAGAGCTGCCACACACTACACTACTATTTATGTGCAAGCACAGAATTATATCCGGATAGAAGGAAAGAGTGTATGTACCTCGCGTGCTGATAAGAAGGGCTGAGAACCTCATTGCGCGTTCTAGCTCCCGACCGCTTTTCGCGTGCGACGACCAATGATATTACATATAGAAAGAGGTAGATATGTCATCAGCACGCCGAAAATGAAGCGCGAAAAATGCTACAAATTGTAGCATCTTTAGCCACAATCTCTCTCAAATAAGGCTCAAACTTGCGCGCAAATGTCAAAATGTTCGGAACATGTTTTTCGATTGTCTTATGAGCATATGACGTATCTTTACTCATAAAATCATTTGCGACGTCAGGTTTTAAAAACAAAATACCTCGTGGTTCAACAATTAACTGTTCAAACGCCACCACAAAAGTTGGAGCTGTTAATCCAGGTCCTTCAACTCTAAATTAAACTCGTGACGTCAAAATACCTACGCGAAATGTTACACGCCTACGCAAAACGCTCAGTTGCCATACAAATCGATGAACTCTTTCCTTCTATCTCGTTATCGTTCTGTGTGCGAGATTGTCTGTAGGTACATTTGATATCGCATCGACGCAAACGGGGATGATGACTTATTTGGGCGTTTTCAGTGAATCGTTAATTAGTTAACTATGGACCATAGTTAGTCTATGGTTAGCAGAGGGTCGAGCACGACTTTACGCATTCGCAGCATTCTGCGTCACGTAAAATCGAATAGTAAACGTTGTCTGTGACGTTGTCGAGTTTGTATGACGTTTGGAACAGCTCCCGCCCGTGAGCGTATTTGGAACTAAATTTTAGTATAAGGTTTCTCGATCTCGATACGATAACCGTAACGTTACGCAGCATTCGTAAAGTCGTGCTCGACCCTCTGTCGTCATAAAACTGACGGTCAATGTCAGACACCATAGTTAGTTATATATTCTTTGGCTAATGCGACACTAAGGGCCTTATTCATAAACGTCACTCAAGCCTCCATTAGCTAAAATAGGTCTTGTCTTCTTCATACTAACGGAAATGTGAATGTGACAAAAAAGGACAAACGAACTTTAACGGCATTTTAGTTAAAATAGGTATATTTATAACAGGATAAAACTGTAAAATTCCTTCCAGAACCCTTCACCCCCTACAAGATCTGGGTGCGCGCTTTCTACAACTTCTCCCTGCAAGGGGTCAAGTCCTCGGACTTGCTGGACCGGCTGGGGCCCCAGTCGGAGCCCCTCTACGTCCTCACCGACGTCCTGCCCCCGTCAGCGCCCGTCATATTGAACTTGACGTGTGACCAGCCTCATGGTGAGTACGAATAATCTAACCAACTTGGAAAAGTTAAAAAACCCCCGACATTGTCATTTCAAAGTTCAATATTTCAAAAACGGGTGATCCGGTTTTAATAAAACTTAGCTAAGAACCATGTCGATTAAACTAGCTTTCGAATAAAAAAAACCGCATCGTAATCGGTCCATCCGCTTGCGAGCTACGATGCCACAGACAAATACACAGGTCAAACTTATAACACCCCTCTTTTTTCTTCGGGGGTTAAAAACCGGCAAGTGCGAGTCGGACTCGCGCACCGGCAAAGTACAAATCTATACTTCTATACTAATATTATGAATGCGAAATTAACTCTGTCTCCCTGTCTGTCTTTTTCTTACCTCTTCACGGAAAAACCACTATACCAATCTAGATGAAATATGACAAGAAGATAGGTTGAACATTGAGGAATAATATAAGCTACCTTTTATTCGGGAAAATTGTAGTTCCCGCGGGGATAGCGATAACCGAAATCTACGCAGACGAAGTCGCGGGCAACAGTTATTTATTTATTTATTGCACAGTACATAAAATTAACTTAAGTTAACCTGGGTACTACCCTGTAAGGGCGTAGCAATATAATTATACATAAGTATTATACCTTTACAGGTAACAATTAAAATCTAAACAAACTAGCTAACACTGCCTAACTAGTAACACATCAGCTATTAGGTAGGTAATTAGGCAGTTGGTAGGTTAGTTGGTTATGAATTGGGAATTGGTTACTTGGCACTGTTGGCACCTTAGTCAAACGAGCAACTATTTTGAAATGCGAAGTTTTTTTATTATTTTCGTTAAATTAAAAATCGTTTTAATCGCAATTACAATAGACATCGCTTTTCTACGAGTATTTTCAAAAGCTTGATTAAGTGTCAGTGTTAAAGTTATACTCGGGGTTAACTACTCTAAAATTTGCAGACATCCTGTACCTCCAATGGCGTCAGCCGCAGGAGTACAACAACTCGCTGGACCAGTACGTGGTGACGCTGCGGAAGCTGCCCGAGCAGCAGCCGCGGACCCGGCTCAAGCTGCCCACCAGCAAGAGTGACATCGAGACCACCATCAGCGTCGTGAGTACCATACTCTCTCTCTTAACCTTTACAACGCCATTGACTGATATATCCGCACCCCTGGCTGGGTTAGGCTCATAAAACCCACTTTCCTGATATGTGCACTTTCTCCAAAAGTGCACTTGTTTAGAAAGATCACTTTCTCGAAAGGTGCACTGTGTCAAAAAGAGCACTTCCCCATTGGTACACTTTCCCAAAAAGTGCAATTTCTCAGGTGGTGCAGTTTCCCGGAATGTACACTTTTCCGAAAGAGCGATTTCCGTCATCGAAATTGGAAAACGAGGTACTTAGTCATCTTGGTTTGGCACTCCATACATGTAACCGAGGTATGATTTATTTTTTCAATGCTTACCTATACATTTTAGCGTATATTTCGGGAAAGTGTGCGTTATGGGACAATGTACATTATGGGAAAGTGTGCGTTTTGTAAAATGTACTTTTTTGGAATAAGCACTTATAGGGAAAGTGCCCTTAATAGGCAAGTGTAGATTTTGCGGAAAGCGCACTTTTAGAGAAAGTGCAAATTTCTACTATCAGTAGTACTAGTACTATCAATGGTTAATGAGAGGAGAACGATCCTGAGTACTAGTACTATCAATGGTTAATGAGAGGAGAACGATCCTGAGTACTAGTACTATCAATGGTTAATGAGAGGAGAACGATCCTGAATACTAGTACTATCAATGGTTAATGAGAGGAGAACGATCCTGAGTACTAGTACTATCAATGGTTAATGAGAGGAGAACGATCCTGAATACTAGTACTATCAATGGTTAATGAGAGGAGAACGATCCTGAGTACTAGTACTATCAATGGTTAATGAGAGGAGAACGATCCTGAGTACTAGTACTATCAATGGTTAATGAGAGGAGAACGATCCTGAGTACTAGTACTATCAATGGTTAATGAGAGGAGAACGATCCTGAATACTAGTACTATCAATGGTTAATGAGAGGAGAACGATCCTGAGTACTAGTACTATCAATGGTTAATGAGAGGAGAACGATCCTGAGTACTAGTACTATCAATGGTTAATGAGAGGAGAACGATCCTGAGTACTAGTACTATCAATGGTTAATGAGAGGAGAACGATCCTGAGTACTAGTACTATCAATGGTTAATGAGAGGAGAACGATCCTGAATACTAGTACTATCAATGGTTAATGAGAGGAGAACGATCCTGAGTACTAGTACTATCAATGGTTAATGAGAGGAGAACGATCCTGAATACTAGTACTATCAATGGTTAATGAGAGGAGAACGATCCTGAGTACTAGTACTATCAATGGTTAATGAGAGGAGAACGATCCTGAATACTAGTACTATCAATGGTTAATGAGAGGAGAACGATCCTGAGTACTAGTACTATCAATGGTTAATGAGAGGAGAACGATCCTGAGTACTAGTACTATCAATGGTTAATGAGAGGAGAACGATCCTGAGTACTAGTACTATCAATGGTTAATGAGAGGAGAACGATCCTGAATACTAGTACTATCAATGGTTAATGAGAGGAGAACGATCCTGAGTACTAGTACTATCAATGGTTAATGAGAGGAGAACGATCCTGAGTACTAGTACTATCAATGGTTAATGAGAGGAGAACGATCCTGAATACTAGTACTATCAATGGTTAATGAGAGGAGAACGATCCTGAGTACTAGTACTATCAATGGTTAATGAGAGGAGAACGATCCTGAATACTAGTACTATCAATGGTTAATGAGAGGAGAACGATCCTGAGTACTAGTACTATCAATGGTTAATGAGAGGAGAACGATCCTGAATACTAGTACTATCAATGGTTAATGAGAGGAGAACGATCCTGAGTACTAGTACTATCAATGGTTAATGAGAGGAGAACGATCCTGAATACTAGTACTATCAATGGTTAATGAGAGGAGAACGATCCTGAGTACTAGTACTATCAATGGTTAATGAGAGGAGAACGATCCTGAATACTAGTACTATCAATGGTTAATGAGAGGAGAACGATCCTGAGTACTAGTACTATCAATGGTTAATGAGAGGAGAACGATCCTGAATACCATAGAGAATAGGCGCGGGAAAATGATCGGACATCTGATACGACACGACAATTTCTTGAAGACCATTTTAGAAGGAAAAATTGAAGGATGGAGAGAAAGAGGTCGGCCTAGGCGAAGCTACATGGACCAGATAAAGGAGAATGCCGGTGTCATGTCGTATCAGGAGGTCAAGGAACTCGCTCATAGGAGAGATGATTGGAAGAAACTCCACCGACAAGAGTGTAACTCTTAAGTTTGATGATGATGGTTTTTATGAGCCTAATCCCACTGGTTCAACGCCAACGGCGTATATATCCGTAATGGTTGACAGCTGAAAATAGACCGGAGTGTCTATGGGGTAAGGTTGACATTAGCTCTGGTGTATAGTTGTTATTGGCGTGTGAGTGATGACTTTTGTATTTGACATAGGGTTGGAAAGGTTTAGGGGCTCCCCTAAGCCAGACGCTGGAATAGACTGCATTTTTCAACTTTTAAGAGCCACACCGTACGTTATTTAAACTATAAATGAAATAAATAAATAAATATCATGGGATAATTTACACCAATTGACCTAATCCCAAACTAGGCAAAGCCTGTACTATGGGTACTAGACAACGGATAAACATACTTATATAGATAAATACATACTTATATACATATTAAACATCCAAGACCCGAGAACAAACATTAAGAGGACTGCCAATGGCTATACAATGTCGCATTCCTGTAAAATAATGAGCCTGCTGTAGCTAGTTTATAGAGAGGTCTCTGTACCATTAATTTTGTATGATACTTAGACCTCTGGCTAACACAATAGCGCCATCTATGAACTGAAAGAAAAAACGAATTTAGATGGCGCTATTGTGTTAGCCAGAGGTCTAAAAGTCATACCAAATGAATGGTACAGAGACCCCTCCGTAGTAAAACTAGCTACAGCAGGCTTATTATTTCAAAGGAACGCGACATCGTATAGACACTGGCAGTCCTCTTGGTTTTATGGTCCTTGCTTATGATTATCTGCATCACAAGTAATTCGTAAAAATTCAAATCGACTTCCGACATTATGTCGCCGCTCATTGGCGAGTGTTATGTGTACGTGCCTCGTCGTTGTGCGTGTTATAGTGTCATATTTTCGTGCGCCGATGTAGGGACGTTATGCTTCCATATATACAGGCTGATCAATCTAAATGGGTCAGAGGGTCGAGCACGACTTTACGAATGCTGCGTAGCGTTACAGTTATCGTATCGAGATCGAGAAACCTCATACTAAATTTTAGTTCCAAATACGCTCAAGGGCGGGCGCTGTTCCAAACGTTATACAAACTCGACAACGTTTACTACTCGATTTTACGTGACGCAGGTATCGAAAAGTCGTGCTCGACCCTCAGTAGAGAGAAGTCAGAACCTGTAAGGGATAGAGAAATCTGTTTTCAGGAACCATGGCGTCGATTTTAGATTGAATAAAAATATCATTCAAATCATAGTGAAATAAACGGATCACTCACGTATATGTCGGATTAAACTAGACTTAAATACATGTATATGTTTAAGTGAGTGATCCGTTTATTTCAATATGATTGAGTCTCACGGCATTTTCATGTAAAAATGGCATTTAGTTTTTTTTTTAACTCATATACATAACCGGGAATCGAACCCGTCAAAATCTCTTTAAAAAACGTTATAAATTCTGCAAGTTAATTCGTTGTTATTGTTGATGATTATGTATGAGAGTTGAAAAACCGGCCAAGTGCGAGTCGGGCTCGCGCACCGAGGGTTCCGTACAAAGCATTTCCCGCTTTTCTCCAGTGGGGTCATTTTATATTTGTCTGTCATTATACAGACAGACATAAAAATTTAAAATTTTGAGATTTTTCTGAGTGGTTGTGCTATAAGAGCTATCTTTATACTAAATTTCAAGTTTCTAGGACAACAACCTTTTTAATTACTGTGTCTTTAGAATGCGTTGACTTCGAAGGTTGATTTTTTCACAGCTTCAAGGGACCGGAGGCTTAAGTATTTTATATGAATTTCAGCATGCTACCTCCACGCGTTCCAGGGAAAAAAGGTCTTGACAGGCATATAGACAGACAGATGGACAACAAAGTGATCCTATAAGGGTTCCGTTTTACCTTTTCAGGTGCGGAACCCTAAAAAATATACATTAAATCTAAAATCAACGCCATGGTTCCTAAGAACAGATTTCCCTATCTTTTATAGTTTCTGACTTCTCCTTGCTGACCCATTTGGATTGATCACCCTGTATAGTTGCTGTACATCCGTTACAATAATAAATTAGAAGGAAATTCAATTTTGATGTCGTATCATTTTCCTGCATTTATGATTAATGCGTCTGTGCTTCAGTAGCTAAACCACCGGCTTATCGTGTTAATGTCTGTGTTTAAACTGTATTTGTTTTAATTGCATTTGTTTCAATTTCATTATTTGAAAATTGTTTAGTCGAGTGCTTAAGTGATCTACAAATTGTATTGAAAAGTTTGTTAAAATTTGACAATTAGTGTTAGGTAAATATTTTATTTGGGGATTTATTTTGTCATTCATCGCTACAGGCATACATTAAAAGTTGAAGTTTTTTTGAAATGTCAAAACGATCGTTTAGTAAGTAAGTAAGTAAACACTTTATTGTACAAAAAACATGATAAAAACACAAGTTACAACAATAGTATTCGAGTACAAAGGCGGACTGGTTAGTTGCAGTAACAAGTGAGGCATCGGTTTATACGAGTGTTTTCGGAAGGATGATTAAGTGAAAACGTAAAATGATTTTATTTTGACATCAGTCGTCAACTCGGTTGTTCGGCCGGCGGCAAATGTTAGAGCTATATTTGTACCTTTTCGCATTATCAAGTTTATTGATTTCGCATGACTTTTAGTAACTGGCTGTAAAGAGACAAAGTATGAAAGTGATAAATAATCATGTATGACCGTATTTTTGTGGCGTCAAGTTGTTGACTTTAGTAGGCGCCTGCGCTCTGTCCGTTTATTAATTTTAGAGTGATATATTAAGAACATTGTATGTTCGATTTTCCTTGTTTAATTAAGTAGCGTACATTTTTAACATGACACCACCATGAGATTCAATCATAGTGCAGTAGCGTACATATTTTGGCAAATTGTTTATATTCTACTTAAAATGTATTTATCAAAAGTAGACACACAACAACTCGCTTATCAACGCACAGCCCAAACCGCTTGATCTAGAGACTTGAAATTGTGCACATATTATACAGTGTAGGCACCCACTAACCTTATGCTCATGCTACCTACAATCTATAAATAATAAAGTTGTTGTACAATATGAACAATTTTATTATGCGTATGAAAGTGAAGGAGTACAGGGTAAAATTTGTATTAGTTTGTATGTACTGTTTTGTAATGGTGTTTAAGATTTTTTGTTAAGAAATAAAACTTTTACTAGTAAGTACGTATACTTAACTAAGGATTTTTGGAGATTCCACCCCTGAAGGGGTGAAAAGCGGGTTGAGGTTTATACGGGAGCGAAGCCGCGGGCGAAAGCTAGTTATTTATGAAATTAATGTGAAAAACGTCGTTTCTTGCAGTCCGTGGAGCTGGAGAACGTGACGAGGTATGAGGTGAAGATTTACGCCGTCACGCTGTCGGTGGCGCGTGCGCTGACGCTCGTCAACGGCACCGAGTCCCCACCGAAGGTGCGTACCGTCAGATGCGTCCATTAATCATGTGATGTCCCCCCCCCCCTCTGATGATACGTGTTGAGGTTTTAGAGTAATCCCCCCCCCCACCCCCTCTCCTACCCAAAATCACGTGTATTTTTTTGGTACAAAGTGATTGTTTGACATTGTATTCCGTGTGACATAGTCCGATCGAACTACATAATTGACGCATGACCCACCGTGGAACTTTTTCACAGTAAACAACATTGCGTGACAATGGGAGTCGTTTGACGTTTACTGTGAAAACGTTCTTTGATGGGTCGTGAAATTTATTTGTTTGACTATACACCGACGGACAGGTAGTAAAAAAATGTGTAAAGGATACACACGTCAAGCCTGGAAACTACTGTTCAGCCATTATAGTGCCGGTTAGTTCATATGTACTTATACCGGTAATAGAACCGGCGGTTTCGTAAAGCATTTGAATAACAGTTTCTAAGATGCGAGGTCAGTAGTACGGTTTTGTCTGTTATTATTTATTATGCTTCGTTTATTTTAACTGAAATTTAACGGTCGAAGTAGCATAAGTAAACTTGTACTAGGAAAACCTGTACCTATATCCTATATAGGTCTAGTGAAAAAGGAAGAAAACTCCGTTTATTTTAAGATTACAATTAACGGACAAGCCGTCACACACGTTTTTGGCCAATCAGAAGACAAATGAGAAATAACCTGACAAACTTGAAATTCAAAACAGAAAACCCGACTGCAATTTTATTCCGTCAAACAATATACCCGATATCAAGGACGATAAAACCAAAAGGACTGCCAATGGCTATACAATGTCTAATACATCTAAATTCGTTTTTTCTTTCAGTTCAAAGATGGCGCTATTGTGTTAGCCAGAGGTCTAAGTGTCATACAAAATTAATTCAAAATTTTATTCAGCAAATAGGCAGTTGAATGCTCTTTTACACGTCATTTTTTTTTGAGTCTACCAGCGCTTTCGGAAAGACCATGATTGCCAAGAAGAATGCGCCGCAAGAAACTTGGCACAAAGTCATTTTTTCTAAAAACAAGTTACATTAGCTCTTACAATACGTAATCACAGATAAATTACACAAAGAAACCTCACTCTGTCATTAAAAACCGTATTTTAGAAACAAGTGTAAAAAGTAATTATTAGAACAGCAAAACCTGAACACTTTACTTTACTGGCACGTTTTAATTGAGCAGGAGATGTATAGGGTCTCCAGGTCAAATATCCGTGAAAATTTAAATTACAAAGGGATGTATAGGGTCCCAGAATTAATACTATAATATAATACTTAATCTAAATGGCTTAGAGATGTATAGTCTCTAGGGTCAGTTTAAACTAAATTTAAAATCAGCAGAGGTGTAAAACGACTCCACGGTCAAACAATAAGTATAATAATACATATACATAAACTGGAGATGTATGTGGTCTCCAAATGTCAAATAACAAAATTTGATGAAATATACATTTCATGTCATCATGTCAAATAAATAAAACATTATTTATGTACAGAGACCTCTCTATAGTGAAACTAGCTACAGCAGGCTCATTATTTTACAGGAACGCGGCATCGTATAGACACTGGCAGTCCTCTTGGTTTTATGGTCCTTGCCCGATATAAACAATATAAATTCGAAATGGCACCACCTGCTTTAACCTGATTTTACCTTTATTCCGTTATGGTTGCCTGGTAGAGATCGCTAAGCAGCGATAAGGCCACCCATTGCTACCTTTCATTATCTTTATACCTTTTTCTGTTTTGTTTGTTATGTGGCGTTCAATAAAGAATTCTTGTATTGTATTGTACACCCTATGTCGCTTCCACAACTGAGACGAATCTAAAGACAGTTGAACGATTTAGGCTGTAGAGCGTGCCAGAGAATTAAACATACATACATACTCGAAAAACATAACCCTCCTTCGGCAGTCTGGTAAAAACAAAAGATCAATATAGTGTAAAATAGCAACGCGATTTTTCAGCAGGACCCAGAATGATGATGTATTTCCCTAGGAGGTGTCCAGCGAGTGGTGCATGGCTCACTCGGAGGCGCGCGCGCCGGGCGAGCTGGCGCCTGCGCAGGCGGGGCCCAGCGCCGTGCTCATGTGCGTCGCGCCCGTCGCGCTGCTGGCCTGCGCGGGGGCAGCCGTGCTGTACTGGAGGTAGGTTGCGGCGCGGCGGTTCAGCTGCAACACTGGTGATTGTGTTTAGAAAAATGGCCTATATTTTTTGCTGCAATATGTGGCCGGCAACTATAGGAGTCTCTGTCTAGCTTTCATAATAAGAGTAGGACAGCAATAGTTGCCGGCAACATATTGCAGAAAAACGTTGCCCGTTTAGAAGCCCCTTTAGATATATTAACCCTTTATTTGACAACGTATACCACGATGAACATAGACAGTACATAGCACAAATGTCGTCTATGATTCTTTCTCCCGTTCAATATTATGCCATAGTACGTCAGAGCAGGCAAGTGAAACACACCGTAGTTGGTTACACACTGGTTTATTAAACTTCAGACAAGCGGGTACATGGCGCGGCACACTATGCCATAAACCAAAGTAACTAAATGTCAGTATTTTATGGGTGGTAGGACCTTGTGCGAGGTACGTCCGGATCGCTACCTCCATATTACTTGCTAATCCTGCCCCTAAGCAGTAGTGCTTGCACTGTTCTGTGCCGTTGTGGAGAGTAAGACAACAAAAGGCATTTCATTTTAGCTCTCTAGGTTGGCAACGCATCTGCAAACCCTCCGGGGTTGCGGGTGTCTATGGGCAGTGGTGATCACTTACCATCAGGCGACCACTTGCTCGTTTGCCTTCCTCGTCGTATGAAAAAATAGGTTTATGAACAGGTGCAGGTCTCGACTCAGCAAGTGCATCAGCGCGGCGTACAACTACTTGGAGGAGGGCGGGGAGCGGGCGGCGCGCGCGCCGCTCAACGCCTACAAGAAGCCTGGTGAGTTGACGGAGTTCAATGGGAAAAGCTTGCTTGTAGTTAACCAACTGTTTGTATTTTTATTTTTTCTGTCATTCCGCGTTTATTCGCTGAGTAATTGGAATTAAACTGAAACGTGAGTATATAGGAGTTTTCGCCGCCAACAATGATTGCTCGGATGGCGCAGTTGGTAGCGCGACGCCACGGTATGGTGGAAGCCCTGGGTTCGAATCTCAGTTGAGAATTAATTTTTTTGGTCCTTCTGTATGTTTACGTTACAGTTTGAAATTTGAGAAACACTTAACTATTTATTTAATATAAAAATGTACAATTACAATAATAATACACAATTAAACACTAAACACAGTAACAAAAACAAGAGGTGACTATTATCAACATGTATAGATTTATAGTTTAATTTTGTTATTTATTATAACAATAACATCATCACATAAACGGATCCGTCACGTATGTCAGTCGAGAATAGCCGGACATGTTTCGGACCAATCCGTAGTCCTTCCTCTGGGAGCACTGAACCGATTTTGATGAAACTTAGCTAACAACCATCTCGATTAAACTAGCTTTCTGTCTATTCGTTTAGGAGCTATTATGCCACAGACAGATACACACTTTTGCGTCGGGAGTTAAAACTTGTAATAGGGATGTTGCCTCTTGGTCAAATCAGTGACTTTTATGAAATTTCAAACCGATTTGATCAGATCCGTTAGTATGAAGTTTGTATTGAATTACAGAACTTTGACGTCATCATTTTCAGTGATCAAACTGTAGGTAGTTTGATCACTGAAAATGATGACGTCATAGTTCTTGGTTATTAGTTTTTGTTAAATTAAAAATAGTTTTAATTGCATTAATAAGTGAGGCATCGGCTTTTTATGAGTATTTTGGGAAGCTTGATAAATGAAAATGTGAAATGATTTCGCGACTTCGTCCGCGTAGATTTCGGTTATCGCTATCCATGGAAGTTATATAATTTTCCCGAATAAAAAGTAGCCTATGTTATTCCTCAATATTCAAACTACCTTCTTACCAAATTTCATCTAGATTGGTGCAGCGGTTTTCCCGTGAAGAGGTAACAAAAAGACAGACAGAGAGGCAGAGTTACTTTCGCATTTATAATATTAGTTAGGATTAGTCAACAACCGTATTCATGATCTCAGTTGAAGTATCTTTTGTATTTTTTTCCCCAATTTTTTTATTTTTACGGTTTTCCCGCGAATATCACGAATATCATGCATTTCCCGGGGTTGGCATTTTTCTGTGTAATCAATAATCATGTTTCAGTGACTTTATTAAAAATATAACAAATGTGTTGTTTGTGTAGTGGTGAACTGTTCCCCGCTGCGCGCGTGCGCGGCCGCGGGGTCGCCAGCGCCGGCGCCGGAGCCGGCCGCGCGGCCGCCGCGCATGGCCGGCGCGCAGCACCCCGCCGTGCCGGCGCGCGACTTCCCCCGGCACGTGGCCGCGCTGCACGCCGACGGCGACATCGGGTTCAGGTACCACGGCCATCAGCATCATCACCAGCTTTGTTTACGTCCCACTGCTGGGTATAGGTCTCCTTTCAGAAGATAGCCCAGGAAGTGGGCACTGGAGAAGTCCAGGCAACAGCAGTAGGCACGGACCAACCACCCTCTGGACACCAAATGTCAGGGTCAAACGCACATGAGAGAGAAAGAGAGAGAGAGATTTATAAACACAAACACAAAAAAGCAGACCATATGCTCATTTGCACTTATAAATCTCTCTAGCCACCAATCGCGGCTCACTTTCGATCAGATGACAAGCGAGATGATAAGCTATGAACCAATCACGACGCATTCCCCCGGCCCGCTCACCGCGGCTTTATTCGTAATGACTTTTCAAGTAAATTATAGAAGTTGCGGTGTCCAGAGGGTGGTTGGTCCGTGGCAGTAGGTCTAGCACAGCTCACTGTGCGACTTCTATATCACGCGAGGACAACTGCCCGTACTTTTCTGTCACTCAGAAAGCAACGGGACGGGTAATATAATCTCGCGCGACAAACAAAGTCGCGGTCAGTCGCGCTAGCCCTACAGATGTAGCTAACCAACCGGAGCGGTCATAATTATCTGCTTACGCTCTTAAGTCTATAGCAATAGAGCCGTGCTTAGATCATTGTCAACAAGCCGTACACCGCCGTTACATTGTAATTTATCGACGTTTCCAGTTATCGGTTATTTTATTTAGTTCGAATTTAACACAAATGACATGACACGCAAATGACCAAGAGCGAATTTAAAGTACCCATTACTAGATTAATATGAATATGAGTGGCAATAAAACGACGTAAATTCCGTTAAACTTCAGACGTGTGAGCCAACTCTCGAACTCACGACCCTCTGCTTGAGTCAAACCTGCTTTTTTTTATCACTTACGGCACTTTTTTTACGGCAGGTACCATATCCATCATCATCATCATTCTGTGGGTGACAGGACCTTGTGTACGGCTACTCGGTAATCATGTCGCTAAGCAGCAATGCTAGACAGACAGAGTAAGAGTAGAGCTGTCTTAACAGCTGGAAAAAATACAGGCACAAAAGGCATTTCATTTTAGATCTTTAGATTGGCAACGCATCTGCAATCTCTGGTGTTGCGGATGTCTATGGATAGCGATGATCATGTATCATCAGGTGACAACTGATTTTGTTTGTCAACAGCAAAGAGTATGAGATAGTGGTCGCCAAGTCAGCGGCGCTCGGGCACACCAGCCACCACAGCCACCGCCCCGAGAATAGGCTCAAGAACCGCTACCTAAATATTACAGCCTGTAAGTAACATACATATTATTCTTAAAAAACATCCATAACTTAACTTCGTGTACACCTTTTTTAAGTGATAAAATGTTTCTTTGCCACTCATTGCCATGGAGATGTACCCTGGGTAACTTGTCTAAAATAAGATTTTCTGAGGCACCACTCCATCAAACGTTAGGAGTTTCGATAGTTATATGCCAATTGCTTCATGCTTCATCTCCTAAGCAATTAAATCCTGATTTTGGGGGGAGTGGGGTCTTAGAAAATCTTATTTTAGAGGAATTACCCAGGGGACATCTCCATGGCAACGAGTGGCAAAGAAAAGTTGATTGACCCAATTAAATAAATACTTGTATCTGTAACTGAGTAGTAAGTTATAGTCATACCCCGTTATCAGTGTTGCGGATCCATTAAAAACGCTAGGGATGACACTGCTCATCTTTAACCCCTGACAAAAAAGAGGGGTTTGTAAGTATGATCTTGACATGTACCTACATAATATGTAATATAATTCGATGCACCAGTCTATTTGATGTGAACTCCACAATTCACCTATTTTATTTATGTTTCAAGTGTACGGACTTAAAAGAGGTTTTATACTGTTTTGTAACTCCATAATAGGTGATTGTGTCATTTATTTGTCAATAATGATTAATGTCGTATATCATTATAGTTTGCTTACTTTTTATTCAGTTAAAACCATGAATTTTTCCAGTTTAAAACAGAGCTGATGGCGAAATTGGAAAACTCGAAAAACTTTTAATAATTTTACTTTACTTTACTCTTAATATTTTATTGTAACAAAAGCGTTTTGTATACCAATATGTCACATTGACAACGAAATAAATATCGAGCGACAACCCTATGACTTAGTTTCAATGAATCTGCAACACTGATAACGGGGTGTGGTTATAGTCTATTGAGTGCTCTACATTTTGAGATTGAAATCTCGTTAAAAAAATGTGACTATACATGTTCTGTCCGTGTACTCTTCATGTGTTTTTTTTTTGTATAACAAAGTGTTCAGTTCACGGACCAACCACCCTCTGGACACCAAATGTCAGGGCGAACGTTTCCGAAACGCATATGCTCGTTTGCACCTATAAATCTTATTAGCCACCAATCGCGGCTCACTTTCCACCAGATGACAAGCGACATGACAAGCTATGAGCCAATCACGACGCATTCCCCCGGCCCGCTCACCGCGGCTTTTTTCGTAATGACTTTCCAAGTAAATTGTAGAAGATACGGTGTCCAGAGGGTGGTTGGTCCGTGGTTCAGTTACTTATGGTTAGTTGTCGTTGTGTCCCGCAGACGACCACTCGCGCGTGTGCGTGTCGGCGGGCGGGCGCTGCGGCGCGGCGGGCTGCGCGGGCGCGGGCGGCGCGGCGCGCGGCGCCTGCGGCTACGTCAACGCGAACTTCATAGATGGCATGCTGCGCGACTTGGACGCGCGCGCGCGCAGGCGGCTCGACGCCCGCCGGAGCCGGTGGGGACATTATACTACGTGCTAGTCGAATTAACGGATCACTCGCCCATTTTTTTAGGGTTGCGTACCCAAAGGTTAAAAAACGGGACCCTGTTAGTAAGACTACGCTATCCGTCCGTTACCAGGCTGTATCTCATGAACCGTGATAGTTAGACAGTTGAAATGTTCACAGGTGATGTGTTTCTGTTGCCGCTATGACAACAAATATTACAAACAGAATAAAATAATATTTAAGTGAGGCTCCCATACAACAGACCTGTTTTTTTGCCGTTTGTTGTGTTCCGGTGTCGAAAGTAAGACAGCTGGTGTAGTTACGGGCACAAGAGGCATTTCGTTTTAGCTCTCTAGGTTGGCAACGCATCTGCAAATCCTCCAGGGTTGCGGGTCTCTATGGGCAGTAGTGATCACTTACCATCAGGTGACCCACTTGCTCGTTTGCCTTAATCGTCGTATAAAAAAAAAATGGCAAGGAAACCTTCGTGCGCGAGTCCGACTAGCACTTGGCCGGTTTTTCATTGTCATCATCATATTCGGGCCGACACCAAACGGTGATGCATCTTCCAGACAACCATCGATAAAGCCCGCGAAGCCGCCCCCGATAGTGGCGGAGGGTATCGAGAGCGCGTTCCTCAACATAGAGTTCTCCGGCATCGTGGAGAGCGACGCCAGCGACAGCGACAGCGGCCGCAGCGACGGCGACCCGGACCTCGACGACGCCTACGTTACCGTCGGTGAGCGCGCACGCACGCACGCACGCACGCACACATGCAAGCGCGCACGCATACACGCACGCACACACACACACACGCACGCACACGAACACAAACACGCACAATAATTTACTGCAAGCGACATCAAAATTGGTTATACATAAAAATGGGCCCTATCCCATGTCCATAAGGATTTAAAACAAACTACCTGACCTAATAAAAAATGAACCGAATATTAACAAATTTATTAAGACTTTAAAAATATCTCTTGCAGAAAAAACATACTACACAGTCAATGAATATTTAGATTCCAACATTAACAAGTAGATAAACCAAACATACCGTCTTAATATTACCGTAAACAAGTGTTTGTCTCTCTGCTACCCTACGTTGAATTTGAATTTATGTACAACTAGAGTTTGAAAAGAATCTTAACAACTGGTATCGGATCATTGTCCTTAACTAGTTAAATGATAAAGAATCCTATTGTTGTGTATTGCGGTGCCCTCTAAGGGTTGTGTTGAAACATATATATTACAACTATAAGACCTTTTGTACTCGCAAAGCAATCAATAAATTTATATGAACATTACTGGGTGCGGGCAGACGGCGCGCCGACGCGCGTGAAGCTCGAGTGGCTGGTGTGGCGGCGGCGCTACATCGCCACGCAGGGCCCCACGCCGCACACGCTGGACGCCTTCTGGCGCATGATCTGGCAGCACAAGGTGCACACCGTCGTCATGATCACCAACCTCGTCGAGCGCGGACGGGTGAGTGCCAAGCTCCTTACATTATTTTATCTACACACATATCACAAGTGCTCTATAATGCGTTCAGAAACCGTAGAAAATGACCAGCATTGCAGCACGCCGTGGCCTTCTCGCCGACAGCGCCAGCCCCAGCACCTCCACCACCAGCAGTAAAGTAATGACTTTTCGATATCGAATTCGATGTATCGAATTTGACAACCAACGTAATTTACAATCATAGTGAAATAAAACGGATCACTCACGTATATAAGTCGAGTTCAGTCCGACATGTATAATTAATAATGTGAAATAAAAAAAAAAAAACAGTTCACAAAACGTCAGCTCGGTATGTTTGTCTATGATTAAAAAAAAACCAGTCAAATTCGTGACAGATATGGGTATGATATATGCCTTCGGCTTCTGAACCCATCTTAGAGTACTTATAATATATGTGTAGATGAAGTAATGTATTCAACTCCACGTAATTAGGCCTTAAAACACTCGTGTGATCCTATTATGAAACTCAGCTTCGCCTCGTTTCATAAAAACACACTCGTGATTTAAGGACCCCCTCATTATGTAGCAGTTGCATAAACTCACGGACCAACCACCCTCTGGACACCGCTTCCTCTATAATTTACTTGGAAAGTCATTACGAAAAAAGCCGCGGTGAGCGGGCCGGGGGAATGCGTCGTGATTGGTTCATAGCTTGTCATGTCGCTTGTCATCTGGTCGAAAGTGAGCCGCGATTGGTGGCTAAGAGACATTAATAGGTGCAAATGAGCATATGCGTTTCGGAAACGTTCGCCCTGACATTTGGTGTCCAAAGGGTGGTTGGTCCGTGCATAAACTACTATATGATATGTTTGTCGATAAATACTAATACTATTGGCGAGTGGATGAACACCTTCACCTTGTGTGTGTGTCTGGCAGCGCAAGTGCGACATGTACTGGCCCGGCGGTGGGCGCGGCAGCGCGGCGGAGTTCGCGGGCGTGCACGTCACGCTGCTGCATGAGGACGTGCGCGCCGCCTACACCGTGCGGCACATGCGCGTGCGCAACAACAACCCCAAACCGGTGAGTCAGGGAAAAAATGCTGTTGCCGTCTCTCTCTCTCATGGCTTTCCAGTGGTGTAACGTGCGCTCGTACAAAATAATTAGAATAAATTGTAAGAAGTGAGAAAAAGCATTAAATTCAGTGATCTGCAGCCTGCGTTTATAATTTAGAACCTGCCCACAAATAGGCCGCTTCAACAATGTTTTGTTGAGAAGAGCCACGATAGCATAGTTGTTCGATTTATGGCCTCTTAAACCCTGGCTTACACCTTCGAGTTGACACCCCTGGCTGAATTCTTGACGGTTCAATAAAACGCACCCTCTATAGCGTACGAACGGGGCATTCGGTACTCCGTATTTCAGTTTTAAAGTGATACGAGCCGGCAGCTGCCGAGCCGTTCCATGTTCAGAAATTCTTGTTCAAATCAATGAAATACTACTTTTTAATGTAAGTGCGGAAAGTATGTCATTTTGCACGAGTCCCGAGGTGTCTAAGGCCCGAGCCGCGAGGCGAGACGACATTTTTCAATACATTTGCGATAAAATGACAGTGAATCCAAAGGCGGTGAGCCCGGCGCTAGCTTTCGACTTCGACTCCGCCGCCTTCCTCCACAAGCGCCGTGGAAAAATAAAAAAGCACTAGAGCAAAAAATCCAACTTTCCGCACGATACGTTGGCATAAAAAGTACCACTTTTTGAGTAACTGTTTTAAAAATACATTATTTTGTTGCAACAGGAGAGCTCGCCGCCCAGCCCCTCGTCGGAGGAGGAGCAGTCCGGGCGCATGGTGGTGCAGTACCACTACACGGTGTGGCCCGACCACGGCACGCCGCGCCACCCGCTCGCCGTGCTGCCCTTCGTGCAGGCCGCCGCCGCCGACACCGGCACCGTGCTCGTGCACTGCAGGTACCCGGCGGGGTGGGGCCGCTACACGGGGTGCTTGTGTACTGCAGGTACCTGGCGGGGTGGGGCCGCTACACGGGGTGCTTGTGCACTGCAGGTACCTGGCGGGGCGGGGCCGCTACACGGGGTGCTTGTGCACTGCAGGTACCTGGCGGGGTTGGGCCGCTACACGGGGTGCTTGTGCACTGCAGGTACCTGGCGGGGCGGGGCCGCTACACGGGGTGCTTGTGCACTGCAGGTACCTGGCGGGGCGGGGCCGCTACACGGGGTGCTTGTGCACTGCAGGTAACTGGCGGGGCGGGGCCGCTACACGGGGTGCTTGTGTACTGCAGGTACCCGGCCAGCAGACGCGAGGACAGATGGACTGAAACACGGATATATTGATAGAGTGGCCTCCATTAATCACGTGATGTTTTTAGCAACTTTTTAAATGATAGCCCTGGTGATACGTGGTGAGGTTTTAGATTAAGCCCCCCTTCTCCTACCCAAAATCATGTGGATTTTTTGGGTTAATCATCAAATTACGGACATACGTTTCACAGCTGTTTCATTTCATCGCATTATCATTTTATTGAAAGCTATTTTCTGACATATTTTCTTAATCTTTTGATTTAAAAACTAACCCAACCTATAAAAAACAGAGTATTGTCTTGTGGTGTCTAAACTTTAACAGCTAAGACCTATTTGCACCGATTAGCACTGACCCTTGGTTTAGACGTATTTGTGTCGTCTGACGTCAACTAATCCTATTTGTTCCTTCAGCGCGGGCGTCGGTCGCACTGGCACCTACATAGTCCTGGACGCGCAGCTCAACCAGCTCAAGCTGACCGGAACCCTCTCCCCGCTTGGCTTCCTCTGCCGCGCACGCACACAGCGTAACCACCTCGTGCAGACAGAGGAACAATACGTGTTCGTACACGACGCGCTACTAGAACACGTTCGATCTGGCAACACTGAGGTACCGTTCACAGAAGCGAGAGAATATCTAGTCAAACTACTCCAGCCGATCAGCGAAGACGAACTAGCCGTCTTAGACTTGAATCCGCCTAAGCATAAAAGTGTTAATGACCTGACGAACGGCTTAGAAAACGGCGACACAGCAAGCTTTAAGTCGAGCAAAGATGAGAGTGAGAAGGATGTTGTTGAAAACGGTAGTCAGATTTCTATAAAGACTGACGATTTGAATAGTGAGCAGGGGAAGTCGGTGAAAGAGGAAGACTCGTCACCAGTTAAAGAGGTGAAGGAGGTGATGGTGAACGGTGATGAGAGCGAAGGGGTGTATGATCTGGGGCCGCGGTCCACTGATACGTACAGCAAGAAGATGCAGGAGTACAATAATATGACTGATCAGGAGAAGGAGGAGCTGAGGAGGTGAGTTGGTTGAATCGTTTAGGGCAGTGTTTTTCAAAGTGTGGGTCGCGACCCCCAGGGGGTCGCGGCACTTGTACAGTTGGTTCGCGAGGATCAGCTTGGAAAGCCTCGTGCTCGTTACTACATGGAACTAAAATTATTTCAAGGACATGTTAATAAAATAGTAAAATGTATTTTCTTTCAATATTTAAAAAAAAAGGGTAGGTCGCGAAACAGTAACATTTGAATAAAATATAGGTTGCGTTCCAAAACACATGATTGATTGAATGATGGAAGGGTGTGTTGTAAATAATTATGAATGCTTAAATAATAGTTGGGTTCTAAGATTAATCGCACAAACGGGGTTTTGGGGGGTCGCGATGGAATCTCGATGGTCATTAAAGGGCCGTGACGCAAAAAAGTTTGGAAAACACTGGTTTAGGGTGTTACCACACCAATCGATCGATAATCGATGGTAGAATGGAACAGTCCACGTCGATCGATAGTTAATAATATAATAATAATAATATCATGGGACAAATTGACACCAATTGACCTAGTCCGAAACTAGCCAAAGCCTGTACTATGGGTACTAGACAACGGATAAACATACTTATATAGATAAATACATACTTATATACATATTAAACATCCAAGACTCGAGAACAAACATTCGTATTCATCATACAAACATCTGCCCCGACCGGGATTCGAACCCGGGACCTCAAGCTTCATGGTCAGGGTCGCTAACCACTAGGCCATCCGGTCGTCTACTAGACCACACGAATCGATCGATGTCGATTGGTATATCTATTGATCAGCCAAAGTTACCACACTAATCGATTGCAATCGATTGGGGTTGTAACACCCTTAAGTACAGTCGAACCGTTTGATCCCTGACCCACTGTAGAACGTTCTCACAGTAAATGTCATAACGATTTTCCTTGTCGGGCAATGCGATGACACCGTGACATTTTCTACAAAAAGGTTCCACAGTGGGTCATGATTTAGTTCGTTCGATAGTACCATGTATCTGTTGTCTAAAATAGCCAAACCTTCAAAAGATCCATTTGCCATATTCAAATCTCAGATCAGAAGATACAATCGCTTTTAATAATATCTAATCAACTAGGAAAAGTTAAAAAACCCCTGACACTGTCATTTCAAAGTTCAATATCTCAAAAACGGCTGAACCGATTTGAAACGTAGCTAAGAACTATCTTGATTAAACTAGTTTTGGATTAAAAATCGTATCGAAATCCGTCAATCCGTTTGGGAGCTATGGCTACAGACGGATACATAGATACAACCATACACTGATACACAGGTCAATCTTATAACCTCTTTTTGCGTCGGGGGTTAAAAACTAATGTTATAATATAAGACACATATGTAATGAATGTTCCAGTAACCTGATGTTATGAACTTGAACCGAACTTACATTTTGGGGACATTTCCCAATAAATAACGGGACGTTTTGGGAAATGGGGGTTTTAGGAAGCACCAGTTTTGGGAAAACGAAGTTTTGCGCCGAGTTTTATAGTTTAACATATTTTTTGCTTACTAAAATAATTGTATTTGATACACAGGGCTAACAGAGTGGAGAATTACGCGTTGCTGGAGCGCATGCGCTCTTTAGCCAACCGGAACCCGTCGTACCAGGGCCCGCCGCCGGTCAACCTGCTCGAGAAACAGTTCTTGGTGAGTTATATTCAAGCCGTACAGTCAGCAACATAAATATACGAGCATTTCCAGAGCTTCAAAAATATATGTACATAGAAGGGTACCTATATTATATATCAAACAATCAAAAAATATATGAACAATTCTCACATCATATTCATCTGGACAAGCCTTATAATAATTATAATAAGCAACTGAAATATGTATTCATCTTTGTATATGATTAGTAAAATTCAAATTTAACCATTATTGTTGTATTGTTGTCCAGCTGATCACTAGGTCCTGCGTGGAGCCGAGCGCGTGCGCGCGCGCGCCTCACAACATTGAGAAGAATCGCCCGCAAGCAGCTCTGCCGTCCGACACCGCTCGGGTCATGCTCGTGCCCAAACCAGGCGTCGAAGGTGAGAATATAGCAAGCTTTTTTGCTGATTGTATTTTTGTTGTCTTTAAAGAAAGATAGAAAGAGAGAAAACCATTTATTGCCACACAAAATGATTAATAGAAAAAAAAGTCATCATCATCATCAGCCTATTGACGTCCCACTGCTGGGCACAGGACTCCTCTCAGAATGAGAGGGCTTGGGCTATAGTTCCCACGCGGGCCCAGTGCCTATTGGGAACTTCACACACACCATTGAATTGCTTCGCAGGAATGTGCAGGTTTCCTCGCGATGTTATTCTTCACCGAAAAGCTCATGATAAATTAAATTACAAATGTAATTTCGCACGTAAATTCCGAAAAACTCTAAAAAAAAAGTAATACAATTTAATTTATGAAGCAATGTTAATGTTATGTTATGTTCTTTGCTTGTATTGTCATTCGACATGCAAGTCCATTTCAAATTTCACCTGCACCTACTCAATGATGGGTTAAATCTTGTACTCTTATGTAAGTATATACAAGGTGTCAAATAATGCTTTAACGTTATTTCACCAGCTCGTCGGGCTAATTATTCTGAACACCCCTGCATTTTTTTTTTACTGTTATGTTAATTAATGACCATTTAGTTAACGAATGTTTAAATTAATTACGGTCCATGCTCCCAGTGTACTCATTTCCTATCTCTCTCTCTCTCATTCATTCATTAGTTACAAAGTCACTCGAGCGAGAGTTCGTTACGTACGTTATTTTATTTTAAAACGTCAAACACCTTATATGTATACCTATTTCTATTTATTTAAGATGGATTTAGGATTAAGGTATACCTACCATTTTACGACAATAACAGCGCGTTAACAGCGTATTGTTAGGTGAACGTAATCAGTGTAATTCGCTCGATACGCAGAAGGCCAAAGAAAGAGGCTCCTCTTTGTGCCTTAAGCAAGTAGTAGAAATCATTTATGAGATAGGTATTGATGTTAGGAGATAGAATTAAAATAATATCTTAAATCCTGCTAAAGATTTTAATTACTTACTTACAATCGTTATATCGCTTCAATATCTTATCACGAAACACTTGAAGTTTGTTAAAGGACACAACAAGTATCTAACCACATGACACACGTAAAAACTTCACCACCGAAATCAGAGATTTGTTAATTCTTTTTCACATGGAATAAACGGTTGTTTCTAATAAAATTGATATTTACAATGAAAATTATGATTACGAATGTTTTGACAGTTTTGACGTACTAATATTTCCGCTTTCCAAAAAAGGTTTAGCGAAAAAAGTCACATAGCAATTCTCTACATATTTCATGTTACCAAACTCTATTGTATTTTTGAAGCGCTGCAAGCCGTGAAGTTTATAAGTGGCCTGATTCAAATTCAATATAAACCTATCTAACCTTAAGGTGGTTCTTCACGGTCAGCTAGGCACTCAAGCGCCCATAGATGGCGTTGATAGTCTAATTTGACAAAAAATGTGGATAATAACGCGAAAGACTTAGGCAGTATGAACTTAATTTCCTTAGTCTTTACGAGTGGCGGAGAAATACAAACCATTAGTGTGGATTTTAAACAAATTTTAAAATATTTCAAAGTGACTTCTTCAAATAATTATAGCGCGGCGCGGTTATTTTATTAAGTTTGTTTCTATTTTTCCCATTAAAAGTACCTAAAATAATAAAGCCATTCATGTTTGATTGTTGTTGGTCAGAGAACCTGCTAGATACTGTGAATACGTGTTTGCTTCACGACGAGTGATACAATAATGTAATATGATGTGCGATTGGTGAAAGTGATTAAAACGAACAAATTATCCTATGGACCGAGATTCAAAACTACGAATCAGTGACGAAATTCCCATGCGAGTAAGCAATTTGGCCTCTATGCTAGTAGTTTTAGGCTTTCACGGCAATAATTTATTTTTTCCCGGTGTAAAATTAGTTACCGAACTGTTTGCGAACCTTGCCGAAGTATGAAAGAATTTTGCCGAAGTGCTACGAATAAATACGACGTGTGTATGTGTGTAGCAGTGATATGGCGTAGGCTGTGGCACACTGAGCAACTCTATTACAATACAATACAATACAATACAAATATTCTTTATTGAAAACCACAAAATAGTACAAAGAGATTACAGAAAACAGGTATGGTAGACAATAGGCCGTCTTATCGCTTATTACCTTGATATTTTATTCATTTTTTTTTAAGTTGTAACTGCAGTTCCAAACTTTGCAGGGATGTTCAGACCAACTAACCTGATATGTGGGTAAAATATCGTTAAAGCATTATTTGACACCCTTTATAATTGTTTTGTCGTCAGTCATTACCCCAATTTAAAATGTTAACGAGAGTTTTGTTGATGTCAATATATTTTATTTTTAACCTAAACGTGCGAGTGGTAGGACCTTTTGCGAGGTTTACCACCATCTTACTCGGTAATCCTGCCGGTAAGCAGCAGTGCTTGTACTGTTGTGTTCAGGTGTGGAGAGTAAGACAGCCGGTGTAATTACGGGCATTTCATCTTACTTAGCTCTCTAGATTGGCATCGCATCTGCAAACCCCCGGGGCTGCGGGTGTCTATGGCCAGTGGTGATCACTTACCATCACGTAACCCACTTGCTCGTTTGACTTCCTTGTCGTATAAAAAAAAGCTTACTTCTGGTTTTTTATCGATATTAGTTGTGTCACATCTCACTTCCTCTTCAGGAAGCGAATACGTGAACGCGTCGTGGGTGTGCGGGCGGAGGCGCCTGCGCGAGTACGCGGTGACGCAGCACCCGCCGGCCGGTGCCGCGCCCGAGCTGTGGCGCCTGCTGTGGGACCACACGGCGCAGCTGGTGCTGCTGCTCAGCGACCCCGCCGACCCGGTAATGCCTCGCACCGAGCAACGCTCAGAACTTGTAGTCGACCAATGGTGCTCATTTTTTAGAGTACTTTACCCAAAAAACGGAACCCTATTGTCTGTCTTTCCGTCTATAACCATATCATGAACCGTGATAGTTAGACAGTTGAAATGTTCACAGGTGATGTGTTTCTGTTGCCGCTATGACAACAAATACTACAAACAATAAAATAATATTTAAGTGAGGCTCTCATGCAACAGTTTTTTTGCCGTTTTTATAAATAACTAGCTTATGCCACAGGGCTTTTCCCTGTGAAATATATCGAAAATGGCTAGTTCCCTATCCAGTGGGAATTTCGAAAAATCCCTTCTCAGTGCACCTCTAGGATACTTAAGGTATGTTTGTCAAATTTCAAGTCACCAGGTCCAGTGGTTTAGGCTGTGCGTTGTCTGTCAGTCAGTCGGTAAGTCAGCCAGTCACGGTACTGTTTTATAGGTATAGAAGATGATACGGAACCCTTCGTGCGCGAGTCCGACTCGCACTTGGCCGGTTTTTTTTCCAGGCTTCCATTTCGCCAACGTGTCAGGCAACAGATGACAGTGGCAATGTGAGGTGTATCTGTCATTCTCCACCAATGAGAGACCAGCTACAGGCCTATGAGTGGTAGATATGACAAGATAGATCTCAGTTTTAAATGATTTGCGGTTAATTACATTCAGACATAATGAAAACGGGATATCAATATCTCGGTACTCATTATGTCTAAAATATATCTTACTCGACAATAATCCTAGCGGATTTTTGACTCGTCACAGTCCTCATTTGGTGTATATTTCATAGCCAATATGAAGCGCCTTGAAACAAAAACTACGAGCCAGCGATGTACTTCGAATTGTCACTGTCAACTGACATTTGTCGCGTTGGTTAAATAGGGACCGTTAGTAAAAAATCCATAAAATCCAGTGGTTTCAGCGATGCGACAAAGCCTTAACACAATGGGGTTACAAGATCTAGAACACTCCGCTTTTTTTAAATAGCTTAGTTGTTGGCACAATATTGCGTTATCCTTCAGTAAATTTCATATTAGATAGATAACCCAACGGCGTTGGAAGGTGTCCGTTTGTTCGTCCCTGAGCAGTAGGTGCGCGCGGGGCGCCGCCTCCGGCCGCTGTTTGCGCCCGGCGCGCGCGCCCGCGCTGCTCAACGAGCTCGTGCGGACGCAGGATGCCGACGTGTTTGCCGACAGCTGGAGTGCATTGCTCACTAAGATAAACTGTCTATGCAATATGTTTACCTGACTTAAGTTACTGTCCATGTTAACATTGTAAGCGCTTTGGTCTCTGCTGTTAAGCTTATAATTGTAATTTTGTGAATAAAATAAAATAAATAAATAAATATTCGTTTCTTTTGCACAGGAATGCGAAACGTTCTGGCCGACCGAAGATGAGAAGGAGCTGTTCGTAGCCAACTTCAGGGCCACCTTCGTGTCCAAAGACACGTACATCGCGCACCGGAAGTCGGCCCGGAAAACCACTCCGGCGGAAACGCCGGCCGAGCCCGAGACGAACGGCTACCGGCGGCAGGAGCCCGACTGCGCCGACGACGAACGGCTGATACCCGAAAACGGCTCCCCTGTCACCGAAACCGAACCGGCTTACCGCTTCGACCGGACCGAGCTGAGACTAGAAAGGCTCAGCACCGGCAACCGAGATCTCTCCACCAGGAAATCTATAGCCAACGGCGACCTGTTCTCATCGTTTTCCGAGAAAAAATCCGGCCCCAAATCCCCCAGGAGCCCGTCGAAAATGTCGCTGAAAAATTTCAAACTCAGCTCCCCGACGAAATTCAAGTTCCCCGACTGGGGCTCCCGCGCCGCCGGCTCGCCGCCCGACGTGGCGCCCCCGCCGCCGCCCGTGGCGCCCGCGCTCACCGTAGAAGAAGAGGCGGAGCTCCGGCGCCCCTTTTACAGGTTCGAAAAGGTCGACAAGGTCCCCGAGGACACGCCTTGCGACCGCGTCATACACGTCACCAACGTGAGCGTGCACTCCCTGCAAGACGACTACCAGCTGAGCGTTAAGTTTATACAGTGCAGCGGTTGGCTGGATGGGGACACTACGGAGTATTCACAAGGGAAACCGGATGAGAATGAGTTCGTGAAGGCAGTCAGAGACGCGGCCGGAGACGCCGAGAGGCGGGAGGCGGTGGACAGGCTGATAGCGCCGTATAAAGACTCGTTTGGACTGATTGAGTTCGTGGCTGGGTGCCAGATGGAGTACAAGAACGGGCCAGTTGTTGTTGTTGACAAGTGAGTATAGGATTGTAAAGTACCGTGATGTTCATTAGGATCACCTATTTTGATTCTCCATTACAAATTTGTCATTACAATGTAAAGCGTAAAGTTCAATGGTTTTATAGCAGCGACTGATAACGTTACCGGAAAAGGTACCGGTGTTTGTCACATTTTACCTGTATTTTTCTAAATAACTTTGTTTTGGTAACGAAACCGCGAATGTATGTAATGTGTTTATTTTAGAGTAAACCATTGTAATAGCTCTGGCCACTATTTCACCAACTTTACAACTCTCAGTTTACAATAACAATTCGAACTACACTTCTTTGCCATTATTAAGCGCGCTAAAACAAAAGCTCTTCAAGTCAGCAACTGACACCGAATTGTCATTGAAAATTGACACTTGTAACGTTGGGGCCTGATAGTAAAGAGTAGACATTAAAAGTAGTGAATTTTTTTTGACAAATAGCTTTCGAATATAGCATCAATTTTGCTCTAACAACTTGTCATTTTTCCACTATTTCTTGAGTCTGTAGCTGTCCTAATTAAGTTTCTTAGCATCGCATTTACAGTACTAATAATTTGCAGGCACGGCGACTGGAAAGCGATGTCATTCTGCACGCTGAGCGCGGCGTGCGGCGGCGCGCGCGACCCGAGCGTGACCGACGCGCGCGCGCAGTTCCGCCCGCCCGCCGACGACAACGCGTCCGTGTACACATGGGCGGCGCTGTGCGCGCATGCGCGGTGCGGCGGCCAGGGCAGCGGCGCGCGCGCGCACACGCCCGCCGCGCTGCTGAAGCAATACTGCGCGCTGGCCGGCTACCACCCTAGCTGAGCCAGGTAACTCACTCAACTCAGGTTCTCACAGTGTCACCATGACATTTTCTATGAAAAGGTTCCACAGTGAGTCACGATTCATAGCCCCTCGCATACATTGTCATCTTTCAGTCATGTAATCTAGAAACTTGATAAATACGCTCAATTGTTATATTTAAAATACTCAATGAAAAAGAATACACAAAATTCCAGAAAAATATAACTAACCCCGGGAATCGAACTCGGATCCCTGACATTATGTGTCACGTGCATATACCGCACAAGTAAACGTAACTTTATAACTTATCAGCATGTTAAAACAGTATTATTTGTTCGCAGGTCCCCTAGTGACGTCTCCATGTTGGACATTAGCAAGTGAATACTCAGTGCGTTGTGGCTGCACGTACGTACATAGCGTAGCATGTATATGTATCGTATAACCTGAACGGAATGCGTAAGTGCTGTTTGAATGGAAACTACACTCGAAAACAGTGCAAACGGGTTAAATTCTATATAACTTTTTAAAGAAATTAACATATTTCCATTGTTCTTGAGTATTTATTGTATTTAACGTCGAGTTGGACTTGGATTTTGGACTATGTTGTATTGAAAAATAAAATGCAACATGGTCTAAAACGAGTCGCTTTTGTGAATGACTGTATAGTAAAAGGTATCGGTGTTTACTCATAAGCCGGTCCTGGCGTCTCTTTCCAATTTATTGTACGGGATAGAGATGGCATGTTTTGTCGAAGTGGACTATAATGGTATCTTGTAGTCAGCTATGTGGATTACCGACCAATTAGTGTACTCACCGGTTTTGCGTTGTATCGTAGTGAAAAAATAAACCCCTCCCCATTCCCTCACGATATAGGTTATGATTATGAAACTATGAATTACGCTATTCATATCTTAAAGCTGCGTTTACATGGATATTGGAGTTATGATCGTGATTATTTTTTATACCAATTTCGTTTTGGAATTGGAACATTAAAAGTATAAAGTATCGTTAGAACGATATAGATATATACCATAAAAACATATACATAGACGCAAATATTTCACGAAATGATTTAAAGATGTTTACGTTGATGATGTCATATTTAAATAAAAAAATATTCCTTCTTAGTGCAGTATTAAGATATCGATAGAGTTAAAGGAAGCTCAAAAGTACGACACAATAATTTTATTTAAAATTAAAAAAAAAAATCGCTGTAAGGCTTTTTCTCTTATGAAATAAGACGAGGTTGTGTGCATTATAATGGATAAATGATTTTTCTAGCAATTTTTTCGGAATAGTTTCTCATGCGGAGAGGCTTTGGGCGCTCTGCGGTAAATAACCATATACTTTAGGTACAACTATAATTTACCGCATTAAATAAAATAAAATAATGAACGATGAATTACTATGAAATTATCGCAGTCGTGATCACATATAAGTATGGTTAGTGTGGCTTTATCCCGCGACGTATCATATCGCAAAAGTATGAAGATACGCGGCGAAGATACTCGAGTTTTTCCCAATGTTTCTCGTACCATGATCGCGTATTAAAATTGTTTAGTGTAAACGCCAATTGAGGAGTATCGTTGTCCCGATAATCTGATACGGGCTGTGCAAATACGGCTTGTGGATACGATACGGTGCGATGATGAAAATTTTATAGTTTTTTTTTGTAACTATATTCCTTTGGTTAAAATTGTATTTCAAAGGTTTTTTATCGCAGGGCGTCTAAAATGTATAGCTTAGCATAATTTGAAATTAATAACAAAGCTCCTTATACGAAAGCTCACACGTAGTAGTCGGTTACAAACCGCTATTTAACTCCAACACATATACAACGCTAGGTCCAACATACTACCCCTTAGGTTGGCTTCGGCATGATATAGTGATAATCCATAATTACATAGTATTTGTTACATTGAAAACGAAGTTTTTCAAGCCATCGACGATACCTGCAACAGCCATAACATATGCTTTTTAGACACGTTACAGCTTTAGTTCCAGTGCAATAGGTATTTGTTTTTAATAAACCCCAAGCCATCAGTCTTATCGCCAGAGAAAGCATTATTTTTAAACCAAATACAATTATCTAGGATTCTATTAAATTTATAGAAAAGTGTTAGACAAAGTATGATACGATATACGACCAAGCCAAGTGTTTGTATTAAAGTCCCTCAATGCTATTCGTTTCTTGTGTGAATTAAGAGTTAGCCTATAGCACGTTCGCTGGCGGTAGGACCGATTTCTGAGACTCGTTTTGACAAGCTTAAAACCGTGCTTCAACCTTAGTACGGATACGCAACGCCATCTCGCGGAACATCACGAAACAAGCCGTCGATGCCAGCGCCACCTGTGTTTGATGTTTGGTTTTTAAGCTTTAAATAAGAGACGGGAGTATTCTACACGAAAAAAGACATGTCTGGTATTAAAATATATTCTATAGTGGATATTTTTTCGTCATATAAAAACGAAAGGTCGGAGTGTAATGAATATCTTATTCCTATTAAAACAAGTTTATGGTCCAGTATTTTTTATTGTAATACTAGTGTATATTTAACTATTATTATAAATGTGAAGACTGCTTTTTAGTGGTTTGTCAATTAAGAGGATTATTAAGGTTCTGCTGGACGGACGGTTTTGCAATTTTACTAGTATACGAAACGAAAGTCATCAGTGAAATAGTTCATATGATAAAATAAGAGAAGGCGCTGTTGTTTATTTTACAATAACTGGGATTCTTAATTAATAATGAAAAAGTATATAAAAAAAAGGTTTGTTTATTTTCTAGTAAAATTGCAACATCGGCACGTAAATAATGTTGGTGGAGTGCGTGTCGCGGTTTCGAGTCCGGACATGCGCGGATTTAGTAAAATATTACATATTTAATACATAGTATGGATTTAGTGAGAAATGCACTGTTGTTGAGTGACTTTGTTAATAAAATTTAGGTAAAAATACAGTTCAATGTTTAATTAATAAGGAACCGTTACAATCATAGTCTCACGGTAGTTTTATGTTAAAACCGTTAAAATGTGTCAAGAATACATTATAATAGTTTGTAGAAATGTTTTTTTAAAGGGATTTCAACATATTGATACTGAATCTGTACTCAAGATAGTGTACTTACACTGTAAGTATTCGCAAGACTTTGTGGAGACACGAGATATGTGTTAGTTTAATATTTGTAACTGTTTCTTCTCCATTATTAAAAAAACTGTACAAGTCGCTCAACACGGTACTTTTGG
Source organism: Clepsis dumicolana (assembly GCA_963691665.1). NCBI lineage: Eukaryota > Metazoa > Arthropoda > Insecta > Lepidoptera > Tortricidae > Clepsis > Clepsis dumicolana. The sequence continues at coordinate 6,879,527 of OY829528.1, read as the reverse complement.
TCGACATCGGAAGTCTCTGTTTAGCCGTACGCGAGCGAGCGAGGCGGGCAATGTTTGTGCGCAAACTGACGTGCCATTATACGTAGCTTGTAGTTAGTTAAAATTATACCGCTACTAGTAGTTAATTTCAAATATACGCCGTAGAAAAAGATCTAAAATAAAAAAACTCAACTTTTTTTTATCCATCCTGATGTAACGTCCAAAAGATGTTTAATTATTTAGATTTTAAAGAAGCTGATAATGACATGTCTTTTAGCGTTTTATAGTCTTTGGACAGCTAGCAATTTCTCTTCTGAAAGCATACTATAAACTATAACAGTTTAGAATAGTATCTGCAACGCTAGTCGATGTCTCTCGTGCTAGCTGTTCTGTGTATCAATAATCCTAATTTTCAGTTAGAATTAGCTATCGAACTGTTGATCGTTTAGGCTGGGACTATTATGATGCTTATATCGCAAGAATTTATTGTATAACGACCCTTTGAACTGTATTTTACAGTCATCAACAATCTTGTGTGTTTTTTCGCCCACTTATTTGCATTGGATGTAAAGAAGGTATTAGTGATTAGATTTATTTACCGTCAAATGAGGGCGACGGTAAGAAACACTAAGCTAGAGTAGCACCAAGTTACTATAACATAGAAATGACCGCACCCGACGATTTTGACAAATATTTCACAAGTTTTCAGTCACATTAATGTCAAAATCGTCGTTTACGGTCATTGCTATTGTTATAGTAACTTGGCGCTACTCACGCTAACGGCGTGGCCACGACTTCGGCGAGTGTTTTCCTAATACATTGCGGACATTGAAAATTAACCAAAGTGCGGTAGTCGTCGTGGCCACGCCGTAAGGTTGCCGATAGCTTCAAATAATGTACACACTTGTTGAAATAAGTGACTTAAACGGTCTCAGTCTAACATAATACTAATAGTGCCTTTTGTCGACCGCATTTTTTTTTTATCTAGTTAATGTACCGCGCAAACATCCCGCCCAAAACGTTAACCAAAGATGCGATAGGCGGAGCCACTGCAAGTCTGCGTCAACAGTAAACAGTTACGGCGACACAGTCAGATTCAGATCCATTTCTAATCCTTTCCCACCCATCTTTCCTCTATCCCATTTCCTTCTTAAAGGCCGGCTACGGACTAGTGACTCTTGGGGTTGCTGGTTGTCATGGGTGGCGGTGATCGCTTGCCATCAGATGACCCGCTTGCTCGTTTGCGTCCCTCTATCAATAAGAAAAGGAATCCTGAAAACTGGTCTGAAACTTTTACAACATCGCGTTGGACTTTTGAGTCGCTACTCTAGAATAATGGTTTCACTTCACTAACTTATTATTTCAATTATAAACAACTGAATGTAGACGCAGACTGGCCTTGGCTCGGCAATGTATAGAGTAAGACCTGTAGGAAATGTACGCGAAACGTGGCCGCTATTTAGATATACTTAGTGTAAGATAACCTGTAATTATGTTATTAGTAACGAGACCGGCTCGTCTGAATACAAATCCTAAGGGCTGCCGCACAATGAACCACTAGTCGCGGCCTCTAAACGCATACTGTATATTTAGTTTTTTGCTGAGCCGTAGCCGTCTAGATTAGTGCAGCCAGGAAAAGGGTCAAGTACTCGGTAAATGAGATGATGAGTATCTTTTTTTATTTTTTGCCGATTTTTATTCGTACTGAAAACACGGCTTAAACGAGGCTGGAGTGAATCTGGAGTAACATTGACGACGTAACTGCAATTTAATCACAAAGTGTTACGATTCAATTTGCCACAGCAAAGTTGTTTAGGTTAATCCTCTTTCGCTTGGGCAAACTCGATTATAGTTGCGTGAATTTGATAAGGCTAGAGACCCGGACGGAGCTAGTTGTGTGTGAAAACTGAGAATAATACTAGATTTTAGTAAGGTCACCTGGGGTATAAGCGGCTGTTGCGTTCATTTGAATCACGCGAATGTGTCTTAAGGCGGTAGGAGCTCTTGTTATTCATGTTATTTAAAAATAACTCAAATGAACACAATAACCCTATAGTAGCTTTTACTCCAGGTGACCTTACAGATATTTTAACTATCTATCGTGCAGCTTTGATATGCGTGGCAGTAAAACGGCCGCGCGTTATTCGTCGTCCGGGCAACACGCATAGTTTTTTTAATAAAAAAATCTGAAAGTTTTAACTTCGGTAAGTTTTAGAAGTGTATTCAGACGGCCGGCGGAATGTCAAGTTTGTCGACTTCTTATTCGTATCTGGCTCAAATTGTCATTGTCTGTAGCGTAAGCGTCCTTTTTTTTAGGTGTCTTGGGAACGAAGAGAAATAATATCCTGATTACATAACAATGATATTGCTTACACATATAAACGTAAGGTAGCCATGAATGTTAAAAATAAAAATATGTTTTTTTTATTTCTGATTTAACTCAAGTACTTTTTAAAAAGTGATAGATATGTCATCAGCACGCCGAAACAGAAGCGTAGAAAAGGTTACAATGGTAGCCTCTTTGGCCTCAGTCGCTCTCTAATAAGATCCAAACTTGCGCGCAAATGTCAACATGTTTTTCGATCGTTTTATGTCATTGCTGATAAGTTATTAAGACATGTGTTCAAGATGTTACACTTAACATTCCTTTAGAGTCGCCAACATCTTTGACCTTGTCTGCATCTTATCACCTGATAAGGATCGCTAATGGTCATTTAAGATTGTTAATAGATGTACAGTCACCAGCAATAGTAGCGAAGCCACCGATGCGCTCACAATGATATAAGCACGGCTCTACTGCTATAGACATAAGAGCTTGTGCAGATCATTGTGACCGCTTCGGTTGCTTAGCAACTATTGCTGCTGACTTTACTTTACCTTACCTACTGCCCTGATAGCTCACACTAAATATCATTAGGTACCTCATAAAATAAAATAAAAAATACTAAATCCAATGATATTACATAAACACAGGAAGTAGATGTGTCACTCTCGCGCCCGAGTTGAAGATTCATAAAAGATCCAATTTGCCACACTTTCTGACAGTTAACTTCAAACTACTCTACGAAAATGACGTGACGACCTACTTAGGAACCCGTTCTTTTTTCAAACGCAATTTACTAGGAACGTACCTATAGACATAGTAGAAAACCCTTTCCCACGGGCCGGCCAAAAATCAATCTTATGACAATGTCATAAACATCTTGACAGGGGAAAGCTTTTCTCACTTTAACTATACACATAATATGTTGACTCTGTAATGTCATTGACTTGTAATTATACCTAATAACTGGTTGTTATTTCTTTCCTGTTTCCACGACTCTTCTTTGTGTAATATTTGATACTGAAAATCATACATTGTTGACAAATACGATCAGGGTACCGTCATGCTATCATGGACATCCCTCATGTAACGCTAAGTTTTTTTATAAATTTTGAGAGAACCACTCTGTGCAAATGTGTGTGTTAGTCAACACTTGTGTGTGTCAATATTCATTTTCAACTTCATTATTATCATACAAGTTTGGCAACTAAGTATATTCTTTAAACACCATTTATATGAAATTAACATTTCACATATTTTGCAAATTTATCTTTGTAGTATTAAAGTGTTTTTACTTCACTCAGTGTTACCCTAAAACGACAAGTTTATATGTCCGATAAACGCACTCATTAATATAAAAAAAGGATTCAATGTTCCATGTTGTATGTACGCCCGAGAGTGTTGCTATAGCTTGTAAGGTGTAAATTAAAACGTTGCCAGGTTAAAATAAAACCTAACATTATTACCGCCTTCGTACTATTGTGCCAATCTTTTAATACTTCCCAAACGAAAAGCATTCCACATCTTAATTAAAATTTAAGCTTAGTACAGTCGACTGCGTGAAGTGTACTGGGCACTTATTATTTTCTAATTCTGGAGGTAATTTTTTAAACGTGTAAGACTGTTTTGAAAAATTCCGCAATAATTGTTAATTATTAACAAATCACGTTCTCACATATCCTTAGTATTATTACCCTGTTTGTTCTCGACATACAATAGCTTAATTGTATGCATTGCTGATTGATCTTATTATACTCGGTTATTTTTAATAATTTACACGCTTTTGTAACACTACGTTAACGCCCTTAGGCGGACTTACACGACCCAGGATAGCCAACTAACCCGGGGTTAACATAACGTCAGACGTCGGGAGTGTCTGATTCAGGACTGTGCAAGTCAAGCTTATACATATTAACTGCTAATTATGTTGTCTGTTAGTTTTCTAGTAACAGAATATTATTATTTAAGAATCATTTTTATACCTGAAAACCATTTTATACAACATCGCACATGATTGCGTTTTTTAAATTAAATTTCTTGCCTGAACAAATCCGGAAGACTCATTTATAAGACTTACGCCATTTTCGTGTTTATCAAATATTTTCATAGAAATCTTCCAAAACGAGACTAACATATCAACGAACTGCTTTTTAATATCGTGTCTATCCGTATTGTGTGGTTACAAAACCAAAACCATATAATGTAGTTGATCATAAGGTTGCTTTACCCTTTGAACGCCAAGAACGCCTAAAGGCGCCGTGAGCCGACGTGCCTACAACGCCAGAACGCCACCAACGCTTATAGGCGTCCGGCTGCACAGTGCAAATGCGACCTATGGAAGTATGCTTAAGGTTTAAGTCCGCGTTGACGTAATGCCAACTTGGCGTGTGGATGACAACTTTTGCGTCGTTGGCGTTGAAAGGGTTAACTAAATTTACTTTAATAAGAAAAATTGTGTTAGTTGAAATACATTGCGACTTTGTGAAGCGATAGTGGTTGAAGTAGTCGATCAAGGGCCGCAATGTGATGCAACTTACACAAGCTTTCTTATTAGTGTTATAACGGTCTCAGAGCCCCCACTACGAATTCCGAATTTCGAAGTTAGTATCCGACCCACCGTCTCTTTCGCTTTCGTATTAACTTGCGTTGGCATGAGCAGGACGGGCGGATACGAACTTCGAATTTTAGACTTTGTAGTAGTGGCTAAGAAAGTAGTTGGTCGATATGATAAAGCAGATAATGTGGTCTCACTCCCACCTGTTTTCTATTAGATATGAGAAAATGTTAAACAAATCGATAAATAAATTCAGTGTTTTGAAGATTGTTCGCGTCTGTGATTGGCAACATTGACTCAGTAGGTTATGTTGTTTTTGTTTACTATTTTAAATGATCGCAATAAACCCTTTGACACGCATGACCGATCGACCTAGAGTTTTTTTTTATTTGAAATATTATGTTGTTTCGTTTTCTGTCTTGAAATTACTAAGTTGATCACGTTATTGGGCTCGGGTCTCGTTTCATGTTAAGTTCTAGGCCTACTGAATTCCATGTGACAAAATGACAGTAATGCTTGACAGAAAACTGACCAATAACTTACATATAATATAATTTCACGCATTACATAATTTTACAGCATCAAGTAATTCATAAAATAATTATGCTAACTACACGAAATAGCGGCTTAATTTATATTTTTTTAGTTAATAAGCGAACTCATTATTAAAAGGAAGTGATGACGTCACATGTGAAATAGTTTTAAAACACGAATAGCACAAATAATTGTAACGTAATATATTTTCTGTTCGATTTATTAGCTTAGGTTCGCATAGTTGTTTGACTGCCACAATTTATAACTGAAAAATTTGTGAATTTAAACCTTAAAATAACTGCCGCTCTCAGAGACATTGAAGGGCACTTAAATAGTTTTTTTTGTAAAAGGATTTATATAAGGCCAGTTAAATGTTTCGGAGAGCGGAAGTTAGTATCGCGAAATGAGAGTCAAGCAAGTACGTGGTCTATCTTTTTTTTTTTTGCACGGATTGCAACGCAATGACTCATCTGTCAGTAATAGGCACAGTGTGTCATACTGTGATAGTTATTTTAGAGGGACAGGATAGACAGCTGTTGAATTACGTTTTGTTTTGTATAATTTTATGTACAGTACGCTTAGAATAGTTATTTTCTGGCATTTTTTTTTGTACATCACAATGACTATGTAAATTATACGAAGACTTATTTATTTTTTATGTAACCGCCTGTATTATTACCTAATTCGAATGTAAAATATATAAGAAATTATCTAAATTAGAGTTTTTTTCTTTAATTTCCCCTATATGCCAGTAGGAAACCATTTCTTTTGACCCGTCTTTTGCAATTAATATTCATAGTGATTAGATTAAGTACTGATACTTTCATTGACAACGATCCAGACTAAACTTATGGTAACGAATCAGTATGCTATAGCCAGGCAAAAAATAACAGAAATTGTATGAGGGCGCTACTTTCTTTGTGTCTGTCACATTTTTGACGTAAATTGCTTACATTATGGCAACAAATTTGTATGAGGAATTTTACTTCCTCTTTTCTTTTTTCCGTTTTCTACTCTTTTGCCAGGCTATATTTCACTTTTGCTATTATGATAGAAAAAAAATAATACGAAAAGAGTAGAGGCCGTCTTAAAGCACTTTTCAATCGCTAAACATGATGTCTTAGGCAATTTGAAATAAACTGAAACGGGAACATATAGGACTTTTTCGCTGCTACCAATGGTTGCTCGGATGGCGCAGTTGATAGCGCGATGCCACGGTATGGTGGAGGTTCTGGGTGCGAATCCCAGTTCGAGAATTATTTTTTCTGGTCTTTCTGTATATTTTCATCACACTTCCTCGTAAAGCGTCGTATTGTACGCAGGCATACTGAAGGACAACGGCCTAAATTATTCCTACCGGAGTAATAGGTAATTTGTAATTTTCCCAATATGGCGTTCACTCGTAGGTAAGTAGGTATAATATGTCATTCCACACTAAGGAGGTTTTAAATCAAACATGGTTTTTTACGTTTTCTACAAATAAGTATTACTTAATTTGAACGTTATTATTGTGTTTTAAAACTATTTGAGTTTACTTTGCAATTATTTCAGTGAATTTTATTTTGAAAACCATAAAAACTGGCTGTATGGATAGGCTTTCGTCTTTCCAGTTTCTAAACGCGTTTTTTATCATTTTCTGTGGAAGTACTGGAAGTCTGAAGTCTCCATTGAAATAAGTTGACAATCTCAAAACTATTATTTGTTGCCGACTGCTGAGTTTATATTTATAATCGTATATACTTAATCTAATATTTACGGAGGTACTGCCTGTACTTAGTAAAATATGTCTTCTGTATGTGAAGACCAAACTTTTAATAAATAGATTTTTTGCCTTTTGTTGTATTTATTTATTTATTTCCTCGCAAATGTGATGAAAAACATTGTGTATAACGGGCAGTAAGGGTATTACAAACTCAAGTCATTAAAAGCCCTCCGCCTTCGGCGTCGGCCTTCTAATAGACTTTCGTTAGTAATACCCTTCTTACCGCCCTTCATGCACAATGTACTATTAGGTACGTTTTAGTTTGAAATTTGAGAAATAACTTCTCTTCTCGCGATCTCAGTTTACATAAACTGTATAGTTATTATTAATTAAACTAAACAGCAAAGCTTTGTTAAGTGAACAATAATAATATTAAAGGCTTGTGTTTGTGGTTTTAATTATAGTAAGTGAAAACGTGGCGTGCGGTATGCGGAACATTTCGCGGCTTGCGTTGACGGATTATTTGAGAAAATTCCTTGGAAATACCTACTGGTGGAGGTTGAAATATATGGGGTAAGTTTTTAACCGACTTCAAAAAAGGAGGAGGTTCTACGTTCCACTGTATGTATTATGTATGTTCATCGATTACTCCGTCAATTGTAGACCGATTTTCAAAATTCTTTTTTTATTCGAAATTGTATACTCCTGAGGTGGTCCCATTGTCACCAAGTCATGATCTGATGATGGGATCCTAGGGAAATCGAGGGCAACCCTCAAATTTTACAGGCACGTACTATGTGTTTCATATGTTTTCTAAGGTTATTCAAGTATTTGCGTCTGGTAGTCATCATCTCATGATGATGAGCTGATGATGGAAAGTACAACTCCTTAGCGGTTAGGAGTTGGAGGATAATTCTGTGTTTTATGGGTACTATTGTATTTAGATAAAATAATTTTCATGAAACAACTGTCATATTGCCACCAACAAAATGGCGACAAAAAAAAAATGTATACATCTAAGTTGGCTACCTGTTATACCTGGGTATATGGGTAAGGGTATTAAAAATCCTTTTAGCTACCAAGAAATCCAATTGATAGAAGAATCCTTTACAAAAATATGGGTCGGGCTACCGCGGCCGGTCGGCTACAAAATCATATTTACAATATGTTTTGTATGAAAAGATTGGGCTAAAAATGTTAGTTTTGTGGGCGGCTCGTCACGTCGCGTTTACGTGACGGTCCGGAGGGCTCTAGGGACGCCCGAATTATTACATTGACAGTAACACAGCTGCCTGCAGTGCTGTGCCAATGTTGTTGCAAGATCAAGGACGTGTTTGATGTTAAACACACAACATCTAGTAATACCTACTGCGCACTATCTGCCCCATTACAGAGGCTCGAGCACGACTTTTCGAATCCTGCGTAACGTTACGGTAAATTTTAGTTCCAAATACGCTCACGGGCGGGCGCCGTTCCAACCATCATACAAACTTGATAACGTTTACTATTCGATTTTACGTGACGCAGGTTTCGAATATTCGTACTCGGGCCTCAGGTGTAAGTTGCCGTCTGCAGGCTACCATTGAGTGTAGGTATTATGAGAGAAGACACACGTTCATGTTAGTAGGTGCGCAGACGTCATTACGCACATCGGGATAGAAGAAAGAGTTCATCGATTCGTATGTGAAGTATTTTGACGTCACGAGTGTAATTTAGTGAGGAAATACTCGATTAACAGCTCTAACTTTTGTGGTGGTGTTTGAACAACAAGGTATATACATTTTGTTTTTAAGACCTGACGTCGTATGCGGAAAGCGGTGGGCTGTTGGAACGCGTAATGAGGTTCTCAGCCTTTTTTTTCAGCACGCGAGGTACATGCACTCTTTTCTTCTATCCCGATAGATAGTTCTGTGTCATTACGCCCATGTTGTTTCTAGTAGTAATATACAAATAATACGTATTTGCACCCAAGGAGATAATATGTTTCTAATAATTCAGCTTATCACGACTAAGAATAGAATTGTATAGTGTCTCTAAATAACCTAAATATTACAGCAATTTCTTAATTGCCTCACCTAAATGTTGGATGGTACTCTGGGGTGTAGCCCAGGGAGTGGGCACTGGAGAAGGTACGGTGATGCGTCCTAACGGTAAAATCATCTACTGCCCTGCAAGTACTAACGTAACTAAATAAAAGATAGTATTCTTAGCCAGGACTGGGTCTATATTCAAGAGCAGGGGCTTAAATCTAATCCATGTACTGTGTAACAACTATCTTAGACCGAGGTCCCAGCCCGACTGCACTGCTGTCTGGGAACCATGTGTTCCTTTATTTTCATCAAATTCTAAGTTTAAAATGGACAGATCAGTCTAGCTTGCCAGGACCGCACCATGCACTTGTTGCATGGAGGCTAACACCCTACAGTACCTAGATAATGGCAAAAAGCTTTTCTGTGAAAAGATTCGCAAACTCCGGTCGAGCGATCTAAAGGTAAATGTACTTTTATCTCAAATAAAAAATCAAGGTAAGCATTACATTCAATAGAGCTCTTTTTGCGTGGCGAAAACAAGTTAGCAACGATTATATTTTTTATAAACTCACTGAAACATGAATACACAGAAAAAAACCAGAAAAATGCCAACCCCGGGAATCGAACCCGGATCCTCGACACTCCGGGTCGTGTGCTTTTCCCCTACACCACGATTGGACATAGAGGAAAGGCCGAATTTTTTCCATGTATTCAAATCTTAGCTTGTTTTTATCACTTTTTGCAGTGACTAGCGCCATCTATGCGATTACTTCGTAAACCGAAAACAACGCACCCTTTCGAAACTTATCAGTTTACCCAGGCTCAACAACGAGATGGCGCACTGAAGCAATCAATTCATGATCTCAGTAGGAGTATCTTTTTGTATTTTTTCTCCCAATTTTTTATTTTTACGGTTTTCCCGTGAATATCAATTATATTTTTTATAAACTCACTGAAACATGAATACACAGAAAAAAACCAGAAAAATGCCAACCCCGGGAATCGAACCCGGATCCTCGACACTCCGGGTCGTGTGCTTTTCCCCTACACCACGATTGGACATAGAGGAAAGGCCGAATTTTTTCCATGTATTCAAATCTTAGCTTGTTTTTATCACTTTTTGCAGTGACTAGTGAAGTTAGCAACGTTCATATATCAATCGGTAGGTTACGTTAGGTAATTATAATAACCTCGCTCAAACTTTTAAGGTCGGAAAAAAATTGTATTAAAGCAATTCGAGGCCAAATTAATTATGTCGCGTAATTGAACAGCTTCGTAATCCAAGTTTGGCAAAAGTTGGCAAAAGTTCGAGAACCCATATTGTCGGCCGTACGAATTTTCCCAATATCTGCTGATTTGTTTTGACGACCCGCTATATTTAGTGGTTTTTTTTGTGAAAGCCAACGGTTGCAGATGACGAGATGATCTGCGTGGGTGGAAAACTCGCACACCCCTATTTTTAACCCCCAACGAAAAAGAGGGGTGTTCTAAGTTTGATCTGTGTATCTGTGTGGCTGTGTGGCATCATAGCTCCCAAACGATGGTTCTTAGCTAAGTTTCATTAAAATCGGTTCGCCCGTTTTTGAAACATTGAACTTTGAAATGACAATGTCGGGGGTTTTTCAACTTCTCTATTATAAACAACTAGCCGACCCAGCGAACTTCGTACCGCCATAGGCTGTTCCATAGACAATGTACGAGATCTATGAGGAGCAGAGACAAATCCAACAATACAAAGATCATAAAAATCAGTCCAGCCGTTCTAGACTTATAAAGGTAAGTGTAACACGTGTGGCGGAACTATCCCGTGGGAATTTCACTAAATCCCTCGTTATCCCTTGTTTACGTCATAAAAGGAATCTTTCTGCAAAATTTCAGCTTTCTAAGTCCAATGGTTTAGGGCTAAACGTCGATGATTTTTCATCATAATTATTGTTAATTATTGGACATTTTCCTCTTCTATTATCAGATGTGGGTGGTGGGACCTTGTGCGAGGTCCGTCCAGATCGCTACCACCATCTTACTCGTTAATCCTGCCGCTAAGCAGCAGTGCTTGCACTGTTGTGTTCCGGTGTGGAGAGTAAGACAGCCGGTGTAATTACGGGCACAAGAGGCATTTCATCTTAGCCCTCTAGGTTGGCAGCGCATCTGCAAACCCTCCGAAGTTGCGGGTGTCTATGGGCAGTGGTGATCACTTACCATCAGGTGACCCAATTGCTCGCTTGCCTTCCTCGTTGTATAAAAAAAAAAAAGGTAATCGCTTAGTGATCGACATTCGATCGTAACTATACAATTATTAGATTTCTCACAAATATAATTATTAGCACTTCATTATAAACTTTAAATAAGTATAGCAATGTCATACTCGTATGTGTGCGCAGTATTACATACAGTATGTCATACTCCTATGTGCGCGCAGTATTACATACAGTATGTCATACTCCTATGTGCGCGCAGTATTCTGCAAAAAATACATCCAAAGTCTTCGCTTCTAGAAATAATATACTTACCTACTCTAGTGATCTCCCAAAAATAAACAAAAATTGCTTTCTGCATTATTCTTCTTCATTTAGTCTTTAACTTTGCCAAATCTCAGTCTCCGAGCACGCCGTAGCAGTGGGTCGAGCACGAGTTTTCGAATCCTGCGTAACGTTACGGTTATAGTATCGAGATCGAGAAATGTCATACTAAATTTTAGTTCCAAATACGCTCACGGGCGGGCGCTGTTCCAAACGTCATGCAAACTCGTTATAGTTCACTATTCGATTTTACTTGACGCAGGATTCGACAAGTCGTGCTTAGGGCACAGTTTAAACTCACCCGTAGGATATTCGTAGCACCGCTACGTGTCTACGCCCGTGTGTTCGTAGCAGCTGCTACGCCTCACGGATCGCTGCGTGCTACAAAATACTGTAGCTCGTACACGAGTTTTTACCAAGAATCGAGTACTTCTGACTTTTGTGATTCGCTATCGTTAATTTACATTTTACGTTTACCTTTACCTGTACTTCATCATCATCAGCCTATTTACGTCCCACTGCTGGGCACAGGCCTCCTCTCAGAATGAGAGGGCTTGGGCTATATAGTTCCCACGCGGGTCCAGTGCGGATTGGGAACTTCACACACACCATTGAATTGCTTCGCATGAGTGTGCAGATTTCCTCACGATGTTTTCCTTCACCGAAAAGCTCATGATAAATTACAAATGTAATTTCGCACATAAATTCCGAAAAACTCAAGAGGTGCGAGCCGGGGTTTGAACCCACGACCCTCTGCTTGAGAGGCGATAGGACAAACCACTAGGCTTTCACGGCTATGTTCCTGTACTTATTTTATTATATGTTTTAAATTTTGAAATTTGATTTGTCTTCAGTAATTCAATCAAATGACTTGATGCATTTCATACAAGACCACAAAAATTAAAGAAAAAAAAAAACTAAACGTAAATAGTTAATGAATAAAAATAATTCAACGTAGTCTATAAACGATACAACATCACATTAAACATTGACAAATGACTACAACAATATTAATACTGTGTTTGTGTGTGTACTATATTGAAAAAAAAATATTGTTGGTAATACTCAACTTTCTAGTTAGTTACAGTGCTTACAGTAAGTTTATAAATAAAGTGATTGAATAAACTTTTAGTGTTTTTTTTGGTTGTTCAGTGAAATTTAAATAACTTAAAACAGCATGACCCTACCACGTTGTTGTCGGGTTAAAAAATTGGAATTCGTTGGTAACAAAAACCAACAATAAATAAACCAGACTGCTCAGGAGTAACTATCTTTATTTTCAAAAAAACCACCAATTAATATATTTCAAAACATTAAGTATTATGGATAAGTTACTTTACTTGTATGCCTAGTTGGGAACAGCCACGGTCTGGCCCAAGATCAAACCTTACTTCTTTACAAACAAGGTGCTATTTCCCTTGAAATTATTGTTATTTATTATTGTCCATACTTTGACAAGACCGCCACTGGTCAAAGAGTAACATCTATTTTAAATCGCTAATTTATTTGATATTCAGTAAATACAGTAAAGATGTATGCCGTGTGGACATTATACAGAAGACAAATTATTTTTAGAACAGTAAAGTAATGTAAGTATTCTTGATATTTTACGCTGGCAAGTACTTTTAATTGCAAATTCAAATATTTTTATTATGTTGCCATTTTTCTTTCAATTCTGTATTGATGTTTCACATAAAACTTAATCACCAGCTTACGCAATAATTAGCAATATACTCGACCATATATATATTGGTATTCAGAATACTGATATGATTATTTTATATGTCATTTACTTGTTGATATTATATCGCAACAGATTGTAAAAGTATGACGCCACTGTTACAACTCTGGATGAAACTTCCGCCATCTTGGAAACAGAAGACGAAACACTTTTTGATACTTTGTCGCTGACAAGTGACGTCACATCCGTCCTCTGCAGGCTGCGAAACCTCTAAACCTTACCGAAATGTTCAAGGTATAATTAAACACCTATTTAAATTGCAATACGCATTCAATAAACACTACTCATTTGTATTTATACGCTAACTACCTACCTATTCATGAGTTTCAAAAGACAATAAAATAATTTGTAAAACTCTACAGAATATTGTTAAAAAATTATAGTATATAAATAATGTTTCGCTAGTTGTAACATATAGGATAGCCGAGCGGAGCCGAGCCGGGCCGAGCGCGGCCGAGCGCAGCCGGGCGCCCCCGAGCTCGCCCGAGCGCCGGCTCGCCATAAATAGAAGATTAATGAATTCATTGACTCGCTTAAAGCCATAATACATGTGTAATATATTTTAAAGCCAAATTTCATAGTCTGTGAGGTTAATCGACGTATCGCGTCAATACTTATCAAGTCGATAGATATAATAATAAATATAGTACACAAATAGGTAACAACTTCCTTAGATTACAGCCTTGACTCCAGTGCGACAAACGAATCAAATACCTGATCTGAGATCTGAGATCTGTTTTGAGCGTTTCACGTAATACTGGCAAATTCAAGTCATTCAAAGTGATGTGTTGATATGGAGTGCATTCGGAGGTGCTCTCAGGTTGGCCAACCGTGCGGCTGTGGTTGCCGGAGCGCACAGAAGCCGTAGGCCCGAACCTTTGACTGAAATACTCCGTAGAACATAAATGGAACAGTGCGCGCCACACAGGCGGCGCCCACGCCACGCCTACACCTAGGATACACAGATACTAATTTAAGCAGCGCTCGCACGACGCGCCAATTGCTAATTTACAATATTAACTATTACAATAAACATGAAACATTTAAATGTAGTTAAAGCATTTGTGTCGGAGCTCGGACGAGCGCGCAGTCCGCGAGTACCCGCCGCCCACGCAGGAACCGACTTAGCCGTCTTGAAGGCTTTTGGAATATATATTACACGATAACGATATTCTTAGCCTCTAATCACAACAAGGATAAATTATACTGGTAATGGACTACGGCCGTCGGGAAAACTAATTAGAGTATGGATTAACTCGATTATTTCGCTGCTAAATTATTTGGATCGCTGTTCAGATTGGACTATTTCGAACAAATTGGCACGATAGGAATACAATTTCCAATTTACTCTCTTATTCATGGGGTAGATCTGAATAGAATTTAAATTCGAGATAGCTGTTCGAGTACTATTTTATTGATAACGAGAAACATTTCAAGCATTTGGCAGCCAGCCGGTCTTGTGCTAGTGAACCGAGATGACAAAATTATATTTACACAAATAACTTATTTGCACATTGAACTTACTACTCCAATAACTTACGATTTAATTTTGCAATTACATATTGTCATGTTACATCTTAACTTAGTGCGGAAATACATAAACCTGAGAGGGTTCTGTGAAAGAGGTCGTCGGGCTCGGACAGAACCTCGTAAATTGAATAAAACCCGAGCGGCGGCCGAGCGATAACACAATTACACTTTTAATGCGCATGTGGAGAAACGAGAGCGCTCCATCTGGCACCGCCACCATTTAACCCTTAATATAATCAGCTCTATAATACTTAAACACTAAACACCAATTGTAAAACATACTGTAGATTTATTGTCAGAATTTTTCATGTATTTATTGTCAAATTCGTAAAAATTTATAGGGAATTGACGGGACTAAAGTAGTTTTTATAATTGCACGATTTGTATACGATGTGCACGTTATTGTCTCATGGAAGTCCTGTATACAATATTAAGATTACCGCCCGCCTAACGCGGGGCTAGATTTAAATTCCAAGAATCCCTTAAACCTATCGAAAAATACGTGATTATTCAAAAAGGGTATATTAAAAATGGAAAGATTGCGTTTTATCTACATCGCAACGGTATTTTATAAATATAAAAATATCGCGGGTAGGGTGCTAGAAGCTCGCGGCCGAAGCGGAAGCGTCGAAGATATGCAGCTCCTGATATGGGAGTTAGGTTAAAGCCCGTGAGTTGTACGTTGCTGGGAGTGCCCCGTGGGGTGTTCTAGGTTGTTCTAGAGGGTGCGGGGAGTTCAGAAGGCGTAGGGCAGCAGCTCGGGCGCGGCGTACTCCAGGTAGGGCTGGTAGAAGGTGCGGCGCGCCGGCGGCAGCATCACGTCCGAGTAGCGCGAGAACTGCGACACCTGGCGGCTGCCTCCTTGCGGCTTCCTGCAGGCAAGCCACGCGTCAGAAACACAGGAGGTTCAGGATTCAAGCTGCTGTAAAGCTCCTTCTTTCGCTTATGGTAAAAGATATGCTATCTATCTATGCAGGGTGACCAATACAAATGGGTAAGTAGGGAGGAGTTAGAAACTATAAGAGATATGGAAATCTGTTCTCAGGAACCATGGCGTCGATTTTAGGTTGAATAAAAAAGGCATTTAAATTATACTGAAACAAACGTATCACTTACGTATATGTCGGATTAAACTCGACTTATATGCATATATGTGAGTGAGCCGTTTATTTTACTACGATTGAGTCTACGAATATAGCGGGTCGTCAAAACAAATCAGCAGATACAACAGTCATGTTAAAAATAACATTTATTTTTTTAATTCGTACTTAACCGGGAATCCAACCCGGTCAAAATCTCTGTAAACAATGTTATAAATTCTACAAGTTAAGTAATTCGTTGTTATTGTTGATGATTATGTATGAGAGTTAATAAAAAAAGAAAACCATTTATAATAAATCTAAAATCGACGCCATTGTTTATGAGAACAAATTTCCCTATCTCTTATAGTTTCTGACTTCTCCCTACTGACCCATTTGGATTGATCACCCTGTGTATTATTCTGTATCAGCTAAAGCATAGCACTTTATGCAATGTGCGCGCACTTTACCTAACTTCAAAGCATTCTAACGTTTATTCTACCAAGCACTTAAATCTCCTTTAATTACATTGCACTCAGCCCACAAGGGGTTAAGTATCAATTACTAAATTAATAAAGCGACAAACTTCCTGATCAGGCTGAATTTCAGTCAAATTATTATTGCCGTTATAGTGCCGATAACATCAGACGAGGGTCGACGCAATCTTCGGCGACACATCGTAATATTAACTATAAATGCCGAAAGATTTTTGACAGTGTGATTGAGTCGTTCCATTACCCCGTTTGTTTGTGGAGAACGTGGAACTTTTATCGGCTTCAATGTCTTTGAGGAGTTGGGTGCTCACGAATTCATCGTTTCTGTTGGATATTTTTTGGTTATACCTGTGCATCAATAAATATCTGTCGCTCACAAAGGAAATTTAGGATTAGTGATAGAATTAGACAGATTTAAGCTAAAAGGGCGTTGGAGGGGCTTATCATTGTTATACTTTGTAATATTTTTTATCTACACACATATCATAAGTCCTCTATAATGCGTTCAGAAACCGTAGAAAATGATCAGCATTGCAGTACATCGTCGCCTCCGCGGCCAACCACCACGACAAGCAGGTCCAGCAGTAAAGTAATAGTCATTACGACATCGAATTCGATGTCGTAATGACTTTTCGATATCGAATTAGACAACTAACGTAATTTACAATCATAGTGAAATAAAACGGATCACTCACATATATAAGTCTAGTTCAGTCCGACATGTATAATTAATAATGTGATATTATTATTTTTTTACAAAAAAAAAAAACAGTTCACGAAACGTCAGGTCAGTAAGTTTGTCTATGATTTAAAAAAAAACAGTCAAATTCGTGACAGGTATGGGTATGATATATGCCTTCGGCTTCTGAACCCATCTTAGAGTACTTATAATATATGTGTAGCTAAAGTAATGTATGCAACTCCACATAATTAGGCCTTAAAACACTCATTATGTAGCAGTTGCATAAACTACTATTTTAAGCTCACAGTCACATGAATCATTGGAGGTAGCTCGATTACGGGTAATAACTATTATATAGGATTCTTCTTATGAATGCCTTATTCATTTGTTTACTAAGTTACATTTTCAAGCAACGATCTCTCTTTATAATAGTTCATTTAAAGTTGTTTCAGATTACTTTTAACTAGTGTTATAGCTTTGCAATTAACTTTTAACTAGTGTTATAGCTTTGCAATTAACTTTTAACTAGTGTTATAGCTTTGCAATTAACTTTTAACTAGTGTTATAGCTTTGCAATTAACTTTTAACTAGTGTTATAGCTTTGCAATTAACTTTTAACTAGTGTTATAGCTTTGCAATTAACTTTTAACTAGTGTTATAGCTTTGCAATTAACTTTTAACTAGTGTTATAGCTTTGCAATTAACTTTTAACTAGTGTTATAGCCTTGCAATTAACTTTTAACTAGTGTTATAGCTTTGCAATTAACTTTTAACTAGTGTTATAGCTTTGCAATTAACTTTTAACTAGTGTTATAGCTTTGCAATTAACTTTTAACTAGTGTTATAGCTTTGCAATTAACTTTTAACTAGTGTTATAGCTTTGCAATTAACTTTTAACTAGTGTTATAGCTTTGCAATTAACTTTTAACTAGTGTTATAGCTTTGCAATTAACTTTTAACTAGTGTTATAGCTTTGCAATTAACTTTTAACTAGTGTTATAGCTTTGCAATTAACTTTTAACTAGTGTTATAGCTTTGCAATTAACTTTTAACTAGTGTTATAGCTTTGCAATTAACGATACGCTTTCTGCTAAGCGCGCTTCGCCGCTTTAGACACTAGTTATTAACAGACTGCAAAAATTGGTTCGATCTTATTTTTTTTCTATACTAACAAAACTTTAACTTACTTATTGTGCCTGGTGCTAGGGTCGTCCCCATATTCAGCCTGTAGGTTCGGCAGCCCGCGAGGCTCCTGTTCGCCATAGTTCCAATACGCATAGTCATCTCTGAAACAATAACTCAAACTTAAACTCCAACTCTTCATTGCATATTCGTACTACCCTTTATTAAATGTCGTTTATAAGATCTTAAACATACTTAGGTAAAGCTTCAACATTTACCCTGTGAGGGTACAGCAACATGGATATTTGTACAGTACTCAATTTTATTGCTCTTCCACAGTCAGCACCAAAAGTTGCTAAGCAACCGAAGCGCCCATAATGATCTAAGCACGGCTCTATTGGTGTAGAAACAAGAGCTTGTGCAGATCATTGTGAGCGCTTCGGTTGCTTAGCAACTATTGCTGCTGACTGTACCAACAGAAAACAATGCACTTAAAGAAGAGAGTATTAATTAGGGGTTCAAGTGTTTCCAGTAACTCAACTCGACTAGGGGAATGGAAAATTTACCAGTTTGATAGAAGCAAGGATGATAAAACCAAGAGGACTGCTAATTTCTATACAATGAAGCGTTCCTTTCAAATAACAAGCCTTATGTAGCTAGTTTAACTACAGAGAGGTCTCTGTATCATTCGTTTCGTATGACACTTAGATCTCTTCTAGCCACAATAGCGCCATCTATGTCAGTTTTTCTCTTATTTCATAGATGGTGCCAATAGACTCAAATCGGCAACTTTTTTGAAATGTCAAAACGATTTGATCGGATCCGTTAGAACGAAGTTTGTATTAAATCACAGAACTATGACGTCATAATTTTCAGTGATCAAACTGCCTCTATTTATTAGTTTTGTTAAACTAAACATCGTTTTAATTGCTGCAATAAAGTGAGGCATCGGTTTTTTATGGATATTTTCGCTTGTTAAGCTTGATAAGTGAAAATGTAAAATGATTTTATTTTGACATCAGTCAACTACCCTATTGTGTTCAGCTGAGGTCTCTCATACGAAATGAATGGTACAGATACCTGTTTATATTGAAACTAGCTACAGCAAGTTTATTATTTTAAAGGAACGTGACATTCAGAGCAGAGATCCCTTAAAGGGATAAGTCCGCCTTTGTACTCAAATGTTATTGTTGTAACTTGTGTTTTATCCTGTTTTTTGTACAATAAAGTGTTTACTTACTTACTTACTTACATTGTATAGAAATTGTCAGTCCTCTTCTGTCGTCCTTGCTTCTATCAAACTACTCAATTTTCAAGTCAAGTTCATTGAACTAATTGGGTTTCCGTATTGGGGCTATTCTTGTATTATCGGAGGCCCAATGTCTGCCCACTTGCCGTATCTGATTGGAATGCCCCGATACTGTTTGTTTACGAGCAATAACAAGAAATAACTTTATCTTAGCGTGACTTTGAAGAAACGATCTGTAGCAGTCAAGTATCAAGTTGTGATACTAATTTAGTAAATACAAGTTAAGTGTTTTATATTAGTTACATTCATTAATAGCGCTAAAACACAAGCCCCTCTCAATATGAGCGGAAGTCTATGTCCAACAGATTCAAGTAAGAACCTAACTAATGTAATTGGTGAAATTAACTAGGGACCTTAACAGTTGTAATGTTATTTTCAAATTTTTATATGTTCTTTGTTTATATTGTGTGTTGAATGTATTCCAATATTTAAATTTTGGTAATAAATAAATCAATCAATCAAAAATTTCTTAAGCCGGTATAGTAACATTGGACTGACGAAGATCTTCACGTTCGAGTTTCAAGAACTATTTGCACAGAAAAGTGCTTTTGCGCGAAGAATTCGAATGATAACGATAGTCTTTCCGAGCTGGTGAGGTGAAAAACATCAATTCTCTCTCTCTAATTCATATAGGTAGATAAGTACTATTTTTATCAATGTATTTGAAGGTTGATTGTAAAATCCAGGGGTCCAGGGGGGGCCGCCCTCCCTGCCCACCCTCGTTACGCCCACGAAACCTGCTAAGCATAATATAAATGTACAGGCTTTTCCACAATTTAACTAAAACTAGACAAACCAACTTCTGGCAAGGCACTACTAAAATTCATGGCGTCCAAGTTTCAACTCCAGTCCAGGCATATCTAAGTAATTGTGAAAGTTTGGAAACTTGTTCGTCATACCACCGGGTCCGCTGTTGAACTTCAGACTTTATATATACCCATTAAGTTTAAATTAGTTACTTACCCACTACCCACGTAGCTGTATAAAAGAGTGTACCTTGGTCGCGAGAGGGACCAAAAACAAACACCGTATACGCTGGCCTCAGCATCGTTGGCAAATTGTATGCGAAAGTGTTAATTGAAAGAGTTGTGAAAGAAACCGATGAGAAAATATGGGATGTGCAAGCGGGATTTCGAAAGGGTATGGGATGTACGGATCAGGTCTTTTCCTTACGAAACACAGTACATAAGTATTTGGCAAAAGGTCAAAAGGTCTACTGCGCTTTCGTGGATTTCGAAAAGGCGTATGACAAAGTGGTGAGGAATGAACTTTGGTCGGTACTGTCGATGTATGGAGTGAACAGTCATCTCATTCGAGCTCTGAAATCTCTACGAGGATTCCAGTGCTTGCGTGAGGATAAACGGGTCATACACTGAATGGTTTAGCATCGAAAAGGGTGTTAGACAGGGATGTGTAGCGTCGCCGTGGCTGTTCAGTTTATTCATGGACAGTTGTTTGCAAGATATGAAAGATGATGAATGTGGTTTGAGAATGAATGGGTTAGTCGTCAAATGTCTTCTCTACGCCGATGACCAGGTTTTACTTGCGTCGTCGGTTGAGGGGTTGCAGGAGATGGTAACTATTATGCACGGATCTTTTGAGAGGAAAGGAATGAAAATGAATGTAAGACCAAAGTGATGGTATTTGAAAGGGATGAGAGTATGTCAGATTGTCAAATCAAGGTCGATGGAGTTAGGTTGGAACAAGTGAAAGATTTTGTGTATCTGGGGACTTTGTTTACTAGGGACGGTAAGTATGAGGAAGATATTGAAAGGAGAGTGAATGCTGGAAATCGAGTGAATGGGGCACTCCACACCTTTATGAGTAGCCGCAAAGTGTCACGGAAAGCACGGCTGGTAGTACATAGAGGAGTGTTAGTACCGACACTTATGTATGGTAGTGAAAGTTGGGTGTGGCAAAAGAAACACCAAAGTAGAGTGAATGCAGTGGAAATGAGAGCGTTGAGAAGTATGTGTGGTGTGACTTTGAGAGATAGAGTGACGAATAATGCGATAAGAGAGAAGTGCGGTGTGAATGAAGATGTAGTGACGAAAATTGAGAAGGGTATGTTAAGATGGTTTGGGCATGTAGAGAGAATGAGGGAAAGCAGATTTACAAAAAGGGTGTATGAAGGGAGAGTGGATGGAAAAGTGGGAAAGGGAAGACCTCGGCGAACGTACTCCGATCAAATCGGTGATATTTTGGACAAAGGACAGGTCAGGAGTACCCAAAATCGAAGAGCATGTATGAAGAATGTTATGAGATTAAGGGAAGCAAAGGTTGTATGTCAGGATCGTAGCAAGTGGAAGTCCGTGGTCTCTGCCTACCCCTCCGGGAAACAGGCGTGACTGTATGTATGTATGTATGTATACGCTGGCCAACACAATTTTTTAAGAGTTCGCTCGCGTGTCTGTCCGTCTGTCACAGCCAATTTACTCCAAACTAATGGACCGATTGAGTTAAGTTTGGCACACATATTATGTAAGTTGGTGATCGGTGATTCAAAGACGAACGTGTGACGTAAATTAATGAATTGCAAACATGGGGGCCACTTTTAATCACGATGGTTCTTAGCTAAGTTTCATAAAAATCGGTTCAGCGGTTTTTTGAGATTGGACTTTAACATGAAAATGTGTTGTTTTTCTCCTTTTGTGATTTGGTTAGGTTACTTTTAGAAAAAACTTTTAATAATAACGTACACAATTTGTATCACTTGAGTCGGTAACGATAGATTAATAAACAAAGGCATTAACTATATTCGTTTTAAAGTGAAAGGATATAAAGCTTAGACGGATATCTCTCCAAATGGCCTAAGTAAGTGCCTTTTTCCGATTTTTTCCTTTTGCCGATTTTCCCTTTTATCTTATTAAACTAAAGAGACGTCATTATTTCATCTCTTTGATGTTGTTTACCTACTTGTCTCTGTGACGCGGAAATGTCGAGGTTGAAGGAAAAGCTTAATATAAATAATAACAAAATGCTTTGGCTGTTGCTTTTAATGTCAAGCGATTTCCCCAGCGAATCATATTCTAGTGAAATAAACGGATCACTCACGGGTATAAGTCGAGTTTAGCCCGACATGTTTGAGATTAATTGGTAGTCCTTCACTACGCGCCAAGGCTCTGCTTGCGCAACTACCCTCGTTGTCATCGTAATTTTTATTATTGTCAAATCTAGGTTAGCACACTACACTGATCACGTCACCCTGTAAGTAAAGGTTCGTTCACATCTAACCGTCGACCGTTCCGCTCCAAGTGGAAGGACTACGAATTGGTCCGAAACATCGGACTGAACGCTGCTTATATGTGTATACGTGACTAATTCTTTTATTTTACTATTCCTGCTGTAGTTTTTATTGACTATACTTGCACTGTAGTTCGATTTACTGAATGCAAAAGTTTCAGCTCGAAAAAAAACCCGCTCACAATTTTGAGTTTGGCAACGTCACATTATATCATCATTTAAACGTTTACATCTCTTTATAGAGGCAAGGCAAAGGCAGTGGCTTCATAATAACAAAGGGAAGGTATCCTCTTAATAAACACAGCGAACTAATCTAATTGTAGTCTCAGAGATATCAAATGTTGCTTATCGTACTATTTAGTAATTAACCCCTTACAATACAAACCTTTCACTCGCGTATTGAAATATACTTGCGTCTAATGGCTAGGTAGTGTCACTACTAGTACAGCAAAAAATATACATATTTTTTAATACAGTTGCTCAAAAAGTGGTATATTTTGTAACTACGTTTCATGCGGAAAGTTGCATTTTTCGTACTAGTGCTTTTTACTTTTCCAAGGCTTCGCCGGCAGCCTACGCCTTCCTCCACCTGGGCGCCGGCGGGAGGTGAAAAACGTCGTTTGGTACACGTGCGGAAGTGTCATTTTCACTCGTCCCGAGTCTCGACCCACGCCTCGCGGCTCGGGCCTAGACACCTCGGAACCCGTGCATAATGACATACTTTCCGCACTTATATCAGAAAGTACTATAATGAAATCGCTCATAGTCTTAGTTCGCACCCTCGCAGCTTCCTTAAGCCAACTTAGCGGAGTATTAGCGGATCCAAATTACCGCCTGCGAGGCGCGATATAGCTGCCCCCACGCAGGTGATCCCAGAGGCTTTTGTACCAAGTCCTAAGTTGACGTTAAGGTCAAAGTTAAGTTCAGTCAGTAGGTTGATGATAAGTGACAAGTCGAAGTTATACGCGGTGTATGATAAAGAAACAGAAATTAAGGGAACTTTGGCTTTAGGTGGCGAAAAATAAGGGAAAAGATTCACCAAAAGGTGAATGATGCCAGGAAAATAATGAATAGAAAGCTATACTTTAATTGAGAAATGTTTTCCATGTCAAAGGTTTAAATGGCATTGACATAAGATGATTTTTGCCTGACCTCTGGAATTTTTTTTTCATTTTTTTTTTTCACATTAAACTATTATTAGATAAAGCTCATAAAGCTAAAGTAAAAAACGGTTTTTTTCCTAGTACCTAGTTAAGGATCATATTACCTAATATGTTTCTAATACCATAGCACAGGTATTTCGAATTTTACCATGTGGTCTATAAAATTTACGGCCAGATAGAAATTTAATATAGTGGTAGAGCGAGTCTGACTAATCGCTCTCATATAGGTTAGGTTAGGTTAGGACATCACGCACATCACGTCTTTGATACGCTTGAAACTTCGACATGAAATGTATTAAACCTTTTGCCGACCTTGGTCACGACCAAAAACACTTCGAACTTTCCCAACCACAAATGAACCGAATAAATTTTATGACATTGGGTCACACCGGCAGTTGTTGAGGTCAAGAGGAGAGGCTTTCGCCCAGGAGTAGGACTCGATGTATAAAAAGCTATAAAAATTGCACTGTGTAAAAAACATACATACAGTGGAACGTAGAACCTCCTCCTTTTTTGAAGTCGGTTAAAAACTAGGTAATCTGTTTTTTCTACAATTTAAGGCGTCATGTCATATTGCACGGTATGATGTTCTAGTTTGACGTTTAATATTTTCCGTCAGCGTCTCTCGGAACTCATTTAAAAAGCAATCTGATGCAGTAAGCTAAGATGAACAAGAGTTGGCACTTTATGACAACACAGCTTGATGTACTATCGAACAAATTGATTCCTGACCCACCGTGGAACCTTTTCACAGTAAACGTCATAGTGACGTCGCATTGTTTATTAAGGAAAATGGTGATGACGTTTACTGTAAAAACATTGTATTGTGGGCCAGGAATCACAATTTGTTCGATAGTACATATTGGTCACCTGGAAAAAGCTAGCTATGAAATGCTTTGTGCTCGATGCTGCCCAGTAGGTTGCACCTTCAATCTTAATACGTAGCAATAAGGTCGGACAAGCAGGGGTCGATCATTGGGACCTTACGTTTTTATTAAACTGTAATTTTGCGATCTAATAGCTCCATTTCTTTTTTGCCAACGGACTTCCAGGCGGGGGGAGCGTCTTCACCCATACGTTGTTGGCATTCCATTGGCCCGCACGAGACGGTTTGCTTCATCCTTCCTAATGATCGACCCCTAAGGAATGGAATTCGCTCCCATCGTCTGCATTTCCAGACGGGTACAAGCTAGGGCTCTTCAAGGCTAGAGTGAATAGGCTGTTACTGAACCAGTGAGTGGCACCTTAGGCCTCATCTGCACCTTCCGTTAAGTGAGATAGGGGTCAATCACTGGTCAGTTTATAGTAAAAAAAAAAAAACTATGACAGGGTTTACGCTAATTATGATACCACTTTGAGATCTGTGTTTAATCCTACATTCGTGCGAGTAAAGTTCGCGCGAACTAGCGGTGACCGCATGTTCGCGTCCAATTAAGACGACCCTTTAAATACCTGCTGTGGTGATGATAATTTGGACCATGATTTCGCCTGAGCTGGTGGAAAATGTTACGATGGTGACTCAGTTTCCTCCCGAGCCACCACCAGGAGTCTTGAGGACTCACCCGCGGCCAGCAGCCAGTTCCTTCAGCTCTTGTTTTTGCTCGGTCTCGTATTTCCGCTGGAGCTCACGTACGTGCTCCTGCCGGATCAACTTCTTCAAGGCTTCGAACCTGGACGCACAAAAAAGTTACTGATTTAACCTCTTCACATTTTACGTTCGCACACAGATAGAGAAGTTTTCGTCAATGGGTATCTAAAATATCTCGGAATTTACTGGCGTGAGAAAACATCTAACCAACACCTCTTAGAAAGTATGTCGCGAAACCTCGGTGGTGAGATCACGCGTCGCGAATAGGCCTGGATATGGCGCTTTCTTAGAGATCTCAACCACATAACCAAGGCACAGACAGTTATCACAATCACAACACGGAAGCCGTAAAGTTCTACACATACCGAAGTCAGTGATAGAGAAAACTTGAGATCGTATGCGATTAACATAACGGCATTAAGTTGCGTTCTCGATTCTCGACGCAACGTACCGCGTTAAGATCTGTTTGAGTTTGAAACCGCAGTGATTCGATTACCGCTCGTCTGCGCTCGTAATCGTACCTACCGTGTCGTAACTCGCCTTGTATGGAACAGCGACTAATCTTGAGCTCACATACCTCAGTGATCATTTTATACATTATTTTGCAGGAAAGCCACATCTTTCTTTTTTATTCCGGGCTGTTGCCACTTTGGTTAGTCGGTCGGTTGTTCAGTGGGCAATGTTCAATGGGCTGTAAGGGTCAGTGTAATCGGCGTTGCTCGCTGCGCGCGCTTCACAGACGTAAAATACTGCTCTAGCTAGTTTTAGCGTTTTTAACAGGACATGAAACTAAATACCGCGAGCAATGAGGTTCTCAGCTCTTCTTTTTGGCATGCGAGGTACATACACACTTTCTTTCTACGAGTAGTTCTGTGGACGTAAGGAACGATGCAGGATGATGTAGTTCCTACTTAATGAACCTACTAATGTCTGTACGTGAGTGTGGTGGTTACCTGTCTCTCTGGGGTGGCACCATGAAATTGGCGCGCGGGCGGGAGGGGCCCGGGTACCGTAGTATCTTGCCCGAGGTATGAGGCACGTTCAGCATGCCGAACATCTGAAACAAATAGATTATGAACATCATCATCATCATCATGTCAGCCGAAAGACGTCCACTGCTGGGCGGCGGCCTCCCCAGCGGCTCTCCACTCAGACTGGTCTTGTGCTTTCCGCATCCACGATCCCGCGATCTTTACCAGAGGCCCGAGTACGAATATTCTAATCGTGCGTTAACGTAACGCTTTATCGTATCGAAATCGAGAAACTTCATGCAAAATTTTAGGTCCAAATACGCTCAAGGGCGGACGCTGTTCCAAACGTCATACAAATTTCTCGATAACGTGACTACTCGATTACGTTACGCAGGATTCGAATATTTGTACTCGGGCCTCAGGACGTCGTTCCATCTTGTTGGAGGCCTACCGACAGCTCGTCTCCCGGTCCGTGGACGCCACGAACATCGATTATGAACATCGTATTACAATATAATGTACAGTATGTGCCAAAAGTAGCTCGTCGCTTTTGTACCTTGTCGCAATAACACGTTTAATCAACGTTGACGTTGACGTTTTGTATCTGAGCTCTTAATGTCAATTACGACACAAGAAAACATGGACTAAAAACAATTAATTTGTTCACCCGCGACCACACGTGAAAACAGCTACGTCGATGCGAAAAATGTACGTTTCCACAACACCTGCCACACATGCCACACACAGTCCCGTCACACCATAATGGTTCCTTTTACCATTTTGGTTGGGAACCCTAATTAATAACCACCAAAGCCTACCTTTCACAGACACGCGCTTATATTTATCTTACATGACATTAGATATATTACACATAGGGTTGCCAGATGGTCGGGAATCGTCTGGAATCTCCCGACATTTCATGTGAAGTCCAAACTCCCGACATAAAAGAAAATCTCCTGAAAAAATGCTTAGTCGTGTTTTACCACAAAAAACGTTTGAAATGGTACACGCGGAGATCGAGTGTCTCGCGGCGTGCCTACTTTTGTAAATGGTTGACTCATAAATTTTCATTTCTCCAGACAACAACTCCAAAATCCCGAAATGTTGAAATGTTCTCCAGTTATTTCGATATTTCAATCTGGCAACCCTAATTACACGCATGTCTAATAATAGCTTTCAGTAAAAGGTTTTCGTCCCTTCATATAGTAAGGTCAGAGCCATCAGACTTCCCTTCACCCATCGCTGACCTTTGCTACTAAATTACTGATTGACTAGATAGATAATACGTTACTTTACTAAAATCATCTAAAATTAGTTACATCTAGTTTCATACAAATAAATATTGTAACCTAAAAGAATAAATTTATATGGGAGTGACAGCATAAAGACGTTACACAAGTTCAAATCGCTATCTTGTCTTCTTTCGATCATAGACGGTTTCTTAAGATCAATTTCATCTCATGTATTATATCGAATTGTACATGTAAGTATATTTCTCGAACGTCTGTAATTACCTATACTCAATTTTTTTCTTAAAAAAACTCCTACATTTTAAAGCCTGTGTAGGAAAAATAAGGTAAGATTAAATATTGCGTCAAAGTTTCTCATTTTGTTACCTGCGTTGATTATTTAACAAATCATTAAGCAATAATGGTAATAGAAAAAAAAAAGTCTCGAACAAAGGAACTTAAAAATAGCCGCGCTGCGTTCGGATTCGGATACTCAAACGAAACAAAGCTTCACGCTTCAAAGTACCTACAACGTTCAAAAGTTCCGTTTCTCACAGAGCGTTTCTTTTCTTCAATTATTGCGATTCTGTTGGAACAATTTGTTCTGCGACTGCTTTGAAGTGTAAATTAAATCGGTTTTTTTAGTTTTTTTTAAGCACCGAGATGTTTCAACGACTTTTCCTTAATGTTGATTTCATCGCAGTGTTTGTTGGAACGCAATTTTGAAGGCGTTTGTATCATTCGTTATTTTTATCGGTGTCTTATCTCTTGTTTAGAGTACAAACGAGATGTTATTACGTTATCTTATTACTAACCCTCCCACGCTAACCGCCCTTCCGCCGTTTCAGAGGGCTGTATCTTTAGAGCCTTTTAACAATTTTTAACAGGGTGTATTTTACTTTGAACACCGTAATAACAACAATATTGAAAATTAAATTAAATTATAAATGAAAGGGGATCTCTATACATATAAGAAACGTTTTAAAATGATTTAGTGTTAAATACTTTGCCGTGGCACGGAACCCCTCGAGTCCGACTCGCACTTGGCCGGTTTTTTATTTCGTTCCTATATTTTACAGCGACACGCTTACATATTTTAGCTTTTTTTAACATTTACCTACAAGGACTTGATTCACTGATTTCACTTGATGTAAATAACAACACAACCCTTCATTTTGGCGACAGCAGTAATAATAATCGAAAATATTCTGTAAAACGACCAGAACAAAACATGAAAATGAACGTAAAATCAAATCTAACTTTTAATTTCAAGCTTCTAGACATCCGGCCCTGTGGCGCAACGGATAACGCGTCTGACTACGGATCAGAAGATTCCAGGTTCGAATCCTGGCAGGGTCGCAAGGTATCTTTTTGCTTTTTTTTTTTTTAACAATCGATCTTACTTATTCCTAAAAGTAGGTAAATAATTGCAGCGTCAAATCTCCAAACAAAAACATAAATCACGAACTTGATCCTCTCATAGATTACGCTGATCGAAAGTTTATCTTCTCTCTCTCCGATGAATAACTGCGTCCCTTTTTGGCCCCCAGCCAGTTGGGTACAGTCGTTAATCAACATCAAATTGTACCTAATATTCCTGGAGGCAATATCTCGGGGCAGGCGAGCGTGCTGCCCTGCCCAACCGACCGCCTAATGCAGGGAAACTAATTTCATAACAACTAGGTCGTGTGCTAAGCATGTTATAAGATCGGAGGAGTGTGGGGAAAAGGGTCTTTTTTAAAGCATATTTGTGGATTTTAAGGAGGGTAGTTGCTGGCAAGATGTGGTTGAGAAGGATGGTTTTCCGCAACACGCAATATTAAATACAGTATTGTGAAGGATTACTGTTTGCCTGTGTGTCAAGACCCTTTTTCCCAGGAATCCGTGTGGGTACCGTCATGTGCAAAAATACCGGTGCATAGAATTTACTCAAAAATATGTCTTTTGTCGGCGAATTAAGGTTGTGGTATTGTTGGTGTGGTGGATTAATTGGTGGGTACCTATCAACGAAATTATTGTCAATGTTAGGGGTTATGGTCTCTTGAAGCTGTATCAAAATGAAGTTTCTAAGTTCACGCGATCAAAATATATAATCTTTTGAAAGTGTATCTTCAAACAAAAACCGTTGGTATCAAAACTTTCCGTTAACATACAATTAAGTATAAAATTCAAAACACCAATAAAGGTAAACATCCGACAGTACTGATTTTCATTGTAATGTAATGACTAATGAGATTATGAATGTAATTTTACTTTATTTTCTCCAAGTACGAAAATAACTTTGTTTTTCAAAGAATTGTCGTAGTATTTCTATAAAAAACAAAGTTATTGTTGCGCATGGAAAATTAACAAATTTGACTTTTAAATTAAGTATAATTTAATTATTTGTACGGAAAGATCGGTGCACGAATCCGACTGGCACTTGGCCGGGGTTTTTGTACAGTTCTCACGTTAAAATCTAATATTAAACTCACTGGAACAAGAATTATATGTCATGACATCCCGTGTCGCGTCCTTTTCGTTTTATATTCTTTGTTATAATAATTTAATACATAACACACATAATATATCACGCCTCTTTCCCACGGGGGTAGGCAGAAACTATAGCTTGCCGCTTGCTACGATCCTTACACACCTCTCTAGCCTCCTCCACATTCATACATCTCTTCATACACGCTCGCCGGTTCCGAGTACTACGCACCTGACCTGACGGAGAATATCACCGATATTATCGGCGTAAGTCCTCCTAGGGCGTTCTCTACCGGTATTACCATTCACATTCGCTATGATTTTTTTATTGAACTATTGATTAAATTTTCTTTTTTTATGAATTTACAAAATCATTTACAATTTACATTTAAGTAGGCGCTGTTGTAAAGAAGATCCTAGACCTGATAACTAAGTCAAGTTAAGCACTAATCTAATTCACAGTCCTCACGTCGGATACATTTCGCGCTAAACTCGACCTATATACGTGAGTGATCCTTTTCACTATAAGCGTGGAATTGTTTTTAGGGTTCCGCGCTGAGTAATGCGGAATAATAGAGAGTACTAAACTAACCTCATCGTAGTCGGGCGTGCGGACCACGTTGGGCGGGGCCTTGGTGACCACGCGGCCGTACGCCTCGCGCGGCACCGCCGGAAACTGGTACCGGAACCTGACGACAAAAAGACACATTACATCATATTACATGACATTACACTGCATTAAATTTCATTACGTTACATTACAATACATTATATTACATTACATTGCATTATATGAAGACATCAGGAAACGTATTGAAGTTTTTGAAATGTGGACATACAGGCGTATGCTGAGAATAAGCTGGACGCAGAAAGTCACAAACGATTAGGTTTTTCGACGAGCGAAGCAGGGACGGGAACTTTTGCCCATCATTAAGAGGTGAAAAACTGCATATCTCGGTCACGTGTTAAATATAGTGACCTGCAGCTTAATAAGCTTAATATAAAGATGGGCAAAGCAGCCGGTAAGCGGCGAGTTGGTCGGAGAAAGAAGTCGTGGCTCCGCAACATCCGAGAGTGGACTGGAATCTGGAATAGCGAGCGCATCCGAATTGTTTCGCCTCGCTAAGAACAGACAAGAATTTCAGAAGTTTGTAGCCGACCTTCACTAGTTGGAGAGGCACTTAGAAGAAGAAGCATTATATTACATTGCACTCCGTTACATTACATTACACTGCATTACATTACATTATTATAAATAATCCTAAACTCGAACTAAACAATGAGGCTGTAACTTTAGGGAAAATTTGAAGATGTGGCTAACATCATCTCCTTAAATATTTGGATCTTTATATCAAAATATTCGTAGTAGGTTGTTGTATTTACCCTATTTTGTTATATTTGTTATCCCTATAACAATGACGATGCCTAGTGGAAAATCATTGTTTCCCAGATATTTAATAACTAAACTAAAGTTGTTTCTTGTCCCACTTTATTACGGCTACAGGTCAGGCTACAGGTCATGATAAATGACACAGCACACAAGTGTCCGCGTTACAAACTTGCCCCGTTGTCAGATGAATGCTTGATAATGGCGCGAGCATAATGACGTCATTGTGCGAGAGGGAAGGATGCACGCCGCTACCGGGGCAGCTTGAATAGCTGTCACCGCGCTTGTTTTGCTTAGGGTTGTGTCATAATAGGTACAGCTAAAATGTTGTCATGTTTTTTGCTTGAACTATGCATTTTTTTTTGGGTTACAAGAAAGAAGTTATGTTCCATAAGAAGTATGAAAATTTTGAAGGGTGACTTGTTTGGTTAAATATAAGTTTGAGCCGAAATAACAAAACACCGGTCCATTTTTCTTGTTCTCCAACATATAATCAAGCCAGTAATTAACCAGCAATTTGGCTTTAACAAAACTTTCTAGAGAAGTTAGAGAGTTTGGTCACTTTTTAGTACTTTGGAGGACAATTTCTATTCTAGGTTGAGTTTGGGCAGCTAAAAAAAAATAAGTGTCCGTTATTTTAGACCATTCTCTAACACATAAAAAATAAATCAAATTGGACCCGGACAGTTGGGTATGTTTCCTTGTTAGTAGGACTGAATGTGTCTTGTGTTATGGCAGACAGTGTGGTACATTTTTTTTTCGGTACCAGTTAGGTACTCAAGTTTATTTAGGTACTTATCGAATTATATGTACACGTGTATTTCACTATGACTTGTAATATTGTCAAATATTGCCAGTATCAGCCTAGTAAAAAAAAACCTTGATAACTTAGTGGTTTGACCTATCCATGGCCTCTCAAACAGTGTCGTGGGTTGGAACCTCGGCTCGCACCTCTGAGTTTTTGGAATTTATGTGCGAAATTACGTTTGTAAAAATTATCACGAGCTCTTCGGTTAAGATAAACATCGTGAGGAAAAAACCAGCACACTCCCGCGAAGCAATTCAATTGTGTGTGAAGTTCCCAATCTAAGAGGAGGCCTGTGTCTACCAGGACGTAAAACTAGGCTGGTGATTATTGCCAGTAATTTCCAATAGCCATCAATTCAGTAATAATTCAAGGTTCCGCCACAAAAATTAATCAATAGTTCCATAAAGGTCGTGAATGACATGATTATTAAACCCTAAAGCCCATACAAGCACTAACGACGATAATTATGCGAGTTATCCATTATCTGCAGCCCGGTGGACATTATTAAATTCGACTCCGATAATGGTTGCAGCCATAATTAATTCAAACAGATTTTGACAGGGTTGGCGCCAATGAATAATGATTAATATCATTTACTTAGTCATTAGTCAGCAATGACGAGTCAGACCATGAGGAAAATGTCAGGAAGATTTCGACACGAATGCAAGCATTTGTTAGTTACAGGGTTATTAAAGCCACTAGGAACGGGCTTTGCCCAGCAGTGGGAGTGGGACACTGCAACGTGCTTGTTATAAATAACAATAGCCTAATCTAGACATAAGACTGTTCTTTAACATTACACGTCATTTTTTTTACGATGTTGTTATGACACGTTTTTGCGAGAAATCCATTCGAATCATTTAAGCAATGCCCACCATCTTAATCGCTGACCTTGTGCCACCATATGAGCAATGCAGCACATTTTGTGTGCAGCCAAAGACATTACTGGTAGGTAAGATGCCCTCTAAGTCAGTACACCGTATTTGCAATAGCTTCCTTTCTCATATAATTTGTGTATCAACAGTGGTGATCACTTTTTTTTATACGACAAGGAAGGTATCTGATGGTAAGTGATCACCACTGCCCATAGACACCCGCAATCCCAGGGGTTTGCAGATGCGTTGCCAACCTATAGAGATAAGATGAAATGCCTCTTGTGCCCGTAATTACACCGGCTGTCTTACTCTCCACACCGGAGCACAACAGTGCAAGCACTGCTGCTTATATAGCGAGTAAGATTTGCCCATATTTTGTTAAAAGTAATTGAATTAATCAAAATAATCGAATTTAACCACTTGCGTGTGACAACCCTGAGTCAAGAGCTACTGGACGTTGATTACGCCGCTTGGGAAACGCTATACTACCCTCGTAGGGGTTATGTAGTGCAGGCCTCGCCAACTACTGAAGCCATTAATGAATAACTCTTCATTGCACAATATTAAAGCCCAAAAGACGTTGAATGTGCCATTATGTCTTTATAATGGTACATTTAACCTCCTTTCGGCCTTTCGGCTTTCGATCATATACATATTTGAATCAATGCATGAAATAATTTTTTTTTCAAACAATATCCAAAGCCTAACCCTATATTTTTACGGGTTATTTTTGTAACATTTATAATTCAATCAGCCATTTCCACGAAATTAGGTACTTATGTAATCAATCCCACATTAATATCTACCGTTGGGGTAGCGAAATAAATAAGAAATAAGTTAAATACAACCAGTACCTCTTTAATATTATTTCGCGGAATTAACATAATTACCTATTCAACGGGCGGCTGCTCCCACGCATTTTCTCGAGTCCCGCCAGCTCGTTAACTCGTTGCCGATTTATATTTCAAGTTGATTTTGGGTTTAAATACTGCCTCTTCAATCAAAATTTTGCCTTTTAAATTGAAACTAGGGACTGAAGTAAAATTATGACGAAATTATTTAAATAAAGTTGAGAGTCTTCGCCATTAGCCGAAGGCAAAAAGGAAGGCGGATCGATATTCGCCTTCCATCATAATTTTAATGTTACCCAAAAGTTTTTTTATCTACCTTTTAGTTGAGAAACCAGCTAATTTGTTTTAAATTCCTGTTAAATGGTTTCATTGTCATTTTTTCGACGAGATTCCTGTTCATGACAGATTTAGTCTCTATTTCGCATATTATGTGTTCACCTATAATTGGGGTGCATACGCAACAAATAACTGTAACCATTATTGTAAATGTAACAATGTTATGTGTGTACTCTGTTGGTGTCTCGAATAATCGAATAAATAAATAATTATGGCATATACTTACCTACATATTAAAGACAAGCTCATTCCTTTTAACAATTAAAATTTTAACGTTGATCGATGGTTTTAGCGCTTTGAAAATGGAGTCGTTGATACCCGTGTGACGTGTGTTGATTCGTGAGGCAGTCGAGGCGGATCAACTGAGCAACCAGTAGGCCGAGCACGAGTTTTCGAATCCGTAACATTACGTTATCTTATCGAAACCGAGAAATTTCCCACAAAATTTTAGCTCCAAATACACTCACGGGCGGCCACTGTTCCAAACGTCATACAAATTTCTCGATAACGTTACTGCTCGATTTTTGGTAGGATTCGAAAACTCAGTGCTCGACCATCGGTTCTTTCTTCAAAAGCAATTTACTAGGAACATAACATGTGTTTATTCTGTAATATTGTTGGCTGCGAGCGTCAAAGCGAATTCAAAGCTTTTAATTGCTGCGTGGTTTTCGCAAAACGCATAATTGGAGCTTTGTTGCAATGAAACTTTGCACGGAAAGCGCTTATATGACTATTTCTGCTTGAAATTGTTTTTATGAGATGTTCCTATTTATTGGCAAATGTAGCAAAGGAATTGCACTTATAATTATGTGCAGTTTGTTGCTAGAGCTGAATGGAATAAACGAAACTAAATGTCACTTAGAATTTCTATAGGGCAATGACTTATAGCTGCACGTGGGAGGAATGAAATTATCTGACTCCGATCAGAGGGTAAAGTATAGTATAAGTATATGCATTCAATTCACAATAGACTGATATCGTACACATTACAGTTTTTGTACAACTAGTTGCAGATAATCAGAAAATAAAAATTTCGGCAACCAGGAGTGTAGTCTCGTTTTTTATTAACATATTCAATGCGCATGAGCAGCTGCTCCCACGCATTTTCTCGAATCACCGTCCCGTCGTTAGCTCTTTGCCGATTTCATGTTTAAGTCGTATGATTTCGGAATAATCAGAACGCATGTAAAAATCGTGTCTCTCGTCACGTTGTGTGTAAGGCCAAGTCCGTAAACTGGACACCAGCGACAGGCGGCGCAGCCAGCTTAGCGACGAGCGGTTCTCTGTTCATTGCACGGTTGCAAAGCTCACCGCACGTACGTTACGTGTAAGCGTCACGACAGCGCAAAGACGCAGGCGCGTCACTGCCGTGTCCGTGGAACTCGCGCGTCGGTGACCTTGAGCGATACCCTGCGCGCCCCGCGCTCGCCCCCGCTTGAGTCCCGAAATGCACACATAGGCCGCGAGGTCCTCTACTGCACACATACATAAATCGCTGGCGTCCAGGCCGCGGCCTCAGTGTAGGTATATGTTCTTACCTCGGCGCCGCCCGCGGTAGCGCGGTGTAGACCGGCCACTCGTTGTACATCAGCGGGTCGCGGTACGTGCTCACTTCGTTCATGATCTCCGGCGCACGCGCCTGCCGCTTCGAAAACCTGAGAAAGAAAAAAAAATGTTGAAATTAGGGTCTTGTCTTTTGTATAAAACAACTAAGAAATGTTAAAGAAACTTCAATTTTTTCATTGCGTACACCAATATCTCCAAAACGCCTATTAAAACGGTGTCGATGATAGGACGTGAGTAGGGCGGGGGAATTAAGCCTGCAGAGGGTCGAGCACGACTTGTCGAATCCTGCGTAATGTTACGGTTACACGGGTAGATTGAGAAACCTCATACTAAATTTTAGTTCCAAATACACTCACGGGTGGGCGCTGTTCCAAACGTCATACAAACTAGACAACGTTTACTATTCGATTTTACGTGACGCAGGATTCGAAAAGTCGTGCTCGACCCTCTGCTATCTTTGCACTACATTTTATCTGTCACTTTTGAAGGGTACGGGGTACACACGTCAATACATAATAGAAAACTTGGCTGTATGGTTATAAACCTTCGCTTTTTCCTTAGCTGAAAGAACCAAAAAAACAACAACACACGTCATAATTTGTTACGTTCCTACAAACTCACACCGAAACAATACTCTCACACAAATGCCAAAAGCACGCACACAATCACAATCAACAGACTATGTGCAAAATGGACAGAGAACGTTAGCATCTCCTTTTATGTTTGCTCTGTGAGTAAAGCATAATAATACAAAATAACAGGTAGATTATGGCGATATAGGAGAATCATGTAGAATGCATGGAACCGTCAACCGCTTCGCATAATCCTTGCACTACAGGTAGGAATGTGAAAGGCATTCCGTGTAGCTGCGTGAATATTATACACAATTAAACTAACGTACCTATGTAAGTATAGATAATACCTGAGATTTATCAGTAGACTAAGTATACTTAGTATTTAGACGATTCTGTCTTTTGAACGACAGTTCCTTTGAACCTTTGTATCAATGTAATGAACATGACTTGAGTGATTAAATGAATATTATAATTTTATAAGAGTAGTCTATGGGTGCACAAAGATATGGTGCAAAATTATTAGAGCAAAATCAAAGCGATATTGAACAGAGCTTTTAATCATCGATTCCATTGAATTTCCTAATAAAAGCACTAGAAAACAATAGACCTTAATCACAACGTCATAATTTAAAATTATTGCTTTCACAACCCTCTCGTGCTTAATTAAAAACTTTATTCGATCACGGGTTTCGATTTTCAAACGTGTCATCTTACAGTATCCAATATTGAATCTCTCTTTTGTTTTGATTTACTCACGGTAAAAACATCTATCTTAAATTTTGACGTCTCAATAAATTTACTGTCGGTAGGCAATCCAATCTGTGCTTGCTATCTGTCGATGGGAGCATGGTGGACTATCTACATATAGATAGCAAATTGTTGGGTTTTATAATTATTAAATTAGTCAGAAGACCCAAACAAAAGATTGATTGAATATCAAATCAATCTTTGAATTGCGAAAGAAGCACTTAGTTTAAGCATCTCCCGTACCTATACTCAAATTATTTGTGTCAATTATTAATTCTGTAACATGTTTGCTATTATCACCAGTCTTTTTTACGTCCCACTGCTGGGCACAGGCCTCCTCTCAGAATGAGAGGGCTTGGGCTATAGTTCTCACGTGGGCTCAGTGCGAATTGGGAACTTCACACACATCATTGAATTGCTTCACAGGTGTGTGCAGGTTTCCTCACGATGTTTTCTTCACCGAAAAGCTCATAATAAATTACAAATGTAATTCCGCACATAAATTCCGAAAAACTCAGAGGTGCGAGCCGAGGTTTGAAACCACGACACTCTGCTTGAGAGGCCAGAGGTCAAACCACTAGGCTACGGCTGTAACTCAAAATTGATAACTCTCTACGGAAAAGTTCATATCCGATTCTACAATCCTACAGAACACAATTGAAAGAAAAGGGGTATTTCTCTACCACTCCTTTTATCGTTTATACCTTTGTCTGACCTCATATCCCCGTGTCTTTGTGTAAAAATAAAAAGCTTTCGCACAATAGAAGATTAATGAAATTGTTAGTGGTGAAGTGTGAGGGCAGAAAGGGTTGTTTACGGTCCTGAGGGTTTTCAAAGCAATTTGGTTATGGCCCGTGGAGCAGCCAATTGGCCAAATATTTACATTGTGTCCGCGGACATGATTCCAAGCTTAATCGTTGGTTAGAGTTTGTCATTAGTTGGGTTCGGGTTATAATTTTAAAGGAAAATTATTTTCGCAAGGAATTTAGTACATTCATACGTTTCAGGGAGAGCTTTTGAATTATTTGAACGTAATTTGATTCATGATCTCAATTGGAGTATCTTTCTGTATTTTTTCCCATTAATTTTTTATTTTTACGGCACTGCAAAAAGTGATAAAAATGAGCTGAGATTTGAATACGTGGAAAAAATTCAGCCTTGTAAGAGTATGGCACGCGATACGGAATGTCGAGGATCCGGGTTCGATTCCCGGGGTTGACATTTTTCTGTGTATTCATGTAAAAAAAGTATAATCGTAATTTGGTTGTCGCACATGTTTCTGGGACCATTATATGTATATACATATATCGCGTGCATAATTTGGCAAAAATCTCATGATAATCATTATCACGTCATTTTTACCTTCCTGTGATGATGACGATTTTTGTTTTTCTTCCACTCACCTCCACATAGCCTTAAGTTGGTCGCAGCTCGGTTCGTCCGTCTTGGGCAGCTCGCGGTCGCGCACGCGCGCCGGCCGCGGCGACAGCATCGGCTCCTGATCGATGCGCTGTGCCAGCACTGCGTACGCGCAGAGCAGAGCCACCCACGCGCGCCAGTACCACGGCATCCTGAGGACGAAGGAAACTATCTTTAGTACTTATACCGGAAAGTACTGTAAAACACAGGTGAGGTATAGAAGTGAATGGCGGAGTAAGAGGGAGATAAAAAACCGGCCAAGTGCGAGTCGGACTCGCGCACGAAGGGTTCCGTACCAATACCTATAAAAACGGCAAAAAAAACATGTCTGTTGTATGGGAGCCCCACTTAAATATTTATTTTATTCTGTTTTGTTGTTATAACGGCAACAGAAATACATCATCTGTGAAAATTTCAACTGTTTGGTTCATGAGATACAGCCTGGTGACAGAGGGACTAACAGACAGACAGGTTAGGACAGTTCACGAATGAATCGCATGATTCTAGATAAAAAATTAGGTACTTATGAAAAAATATCAGTCCCTTTTAATATTTTTTTTTTGCAGAATGTTTCACAGGTTACTTACTAAAATGAATCCCGCCAAGGCAAATCATTTGTCAAACGCACAATTTATTTGGAAGTTTTTTAAAGGACCGGTACTTTGTCTAATTTTACTTTTTCGTAAAACATGACACGTTTTAACAATGAAACCAGAGACAAATAAATAAAATAATTAAATATCATGGGATAATTGACACCAATTGACCTAGCCCCAAACTAGGCAAAGCCTGTACTCTAGGTACTAGATAAGGGACAAGGGGTATACATACACATATACACAATTAAGCATCCAAGACCCGAGAGCAAACATTCAATTCATCATACAAACATCTGCCCCGACCGGGGA
The DNA here is from genome assembly GCA_963691665.1 of Clepsis dumicolana. Lineage (NCBI taxonomy): Eukaryota > Metazoa > Arthropoda > Insecta > Lepidoptera > Tortricidae > Clepsis > Clepsis dumicolana. The sequence goes on along the minus strand of OY829528.1, from coordinate 6,839,794 downwards.
TCGAACCCGGGACCTCAAGCTTCATAGTCAGGGTCAGTCAAGATCATTTTTGATACACTTTTTGAGGACTTGAAACTCGTTTTCAAAGAAGCAGCTATAGCTATGCGTGAAAGTTAATCCATAATATTGACACCTATGATATAAAACATATTGTGCGTCCATGAAAGTTGCGTGCGAGCATTACCGAGCTTATAAACAAAGCCAGTATACTTAGAGAGAAAAGTTTGCTCTGAAGGCTGTCAGCTTGTTGTTATACGTGTCCTGATTAATGTGATGGCGGATATGCGGATAGTCTTTGTATTATAAATCTGCATCAGTGGACATGCGTTATTTATTCTCTTCTCAGTCGTGCACTCTTGACAGAGTGGTCGTGGTCGTTTTGGTCGGTTTCTGCGCCACCGTTATTTACTAAATGAATGGAATTTTCTAACCATCTGTGTATACGGACAGAAACAGTTAGGGTCTTTTTAAGGCTAGGGTGAATAAGCTGTTACTGAACCAGTTGAGTGAGTTACACAGTTGCACTTTCCGTCAGAGGCCCGAGTACGAACATTCGAAACCTGCGTAATGTAATCGAGTAGTAAACGTTATCGAGTTTGTATGACGTTTGGAACAGCGCCCGCCCGTGAGCGTATTTGAAACTAAAATTTTGTATGAGGTTTCTCGATTTCGATACGATAACGTAACGTTACGCAGGATTCTTAAACTTCGTAGCTCGGCCTATTGGTGGAATAGGGGTCATTCGCCTTTTTAATAAAAAAAAAAGATTTAAAAAGTGCAACCAGAGCCCTTTCATAATATGATACCCCACTTGACCTCGTAATCCCACTTTGAAATTTAAAGACCTTTCAGACCCGTTGCAATTGCAATACATGGGTAAGCATAATTTAAAATTATTTCGATTTTAGAGCCGAAAGCATTAGTATTGCCTGAGGTAAACCAGCTGTGACGGACAGACAGACAGACATACTAAACATATGGATAATCTCTGTAGATAATGTCTACATACTGAAAGCGTTAACATAGGATAACGCAACGCCAGCGAAAATCTGATCCAGTGGACTAATGGCTTGCGCTTAAGATAGGCTAAGAATTTCATTCGCGGCATGTAGTTTTTTTTCTAAACATGTGTAACATCTAATATTGTTATCTAGTACCTATAAGTATACCGTGTTTTTATACAAATAAAGAATTCTGAGTTCTGATTTACTTAAAGGGCATCGCCAGTCAATAATATAAGCTATGATTGCTAAGTGTTGAGTGAGGTCTATCTGTCAATTTCCACCAATCATAAGCCAGTAGCTTGTCTCTCATTTGCGGAGAATGACAGACGGACCTAACTCAACACTCTCACTCGTCGTCGTAGCCTCGTTGACGCAAAAAATACTAATAACACGCCAACGTATTGAGTCTTATCATCAAGTATTAGGAAGAGGACGACAGCCAAAACACAAAGATTGACAGCTATTGGTAATGAAACCCTAAAAGCCGATTTCTCATTAGCCACATTGAGAACCGACAGTAAGCGCTTGTTTGGCCAAAGTCGGAAAGTGGGAGTCTGTTTGTCCGTAAACACCTCAGTGCAGCCGGCCGGAATCAGGGAGTAAAGGGCAACTTTCTGAAAAAGATATACCTTATTGCTATTTTTATAGTACCTATCGACAAGGCATGAGAGTAGAGAAAATACTTTAACTGGTTCAAAGTTTTAAGTTGTATAACATGTATTATTTTGTAATCAGTCTGTTGTGAACTCCTTTTGTTTAGACTTTATGGCTTTTCATTATCTTCTTTTTCAGTATCAGTTGTCTTTCTGTTGTCTTAATGTGTCATATTATCTGCACACGTGTTATAGCGAATCTTTTGAACTCAATACTCAATACTCAATACTTTATTGCACATAATGGTTTTACAGATGGTATGATTTAATCTAGATCACATTATGTACCCTGTTGGGCGCAGCAATTAAGACTATATTACATTTTTTATTATGTAGTACAACAGTAGTAGAACAGTAGTAACTTTCGAGTTCCAGCATTATTAGAGTGTAATACTTGTCATTATTTTATTTAACTGTGATAAACTTCGATTGTCGTGGAGCTTCGTAAAATCTATTCACTTATTAAGGCTTTGGTAGATAGACCGTATCGACCTACGTAAGTCTGGTGGAAGATGGGGGGGGGGGGGGGGAAGTGCTGAAGTGGAGTCCATGGACCGGGTGCATAAATGTGGGAAGGTACGACTGACGCAAGGTAGGGAAACGACACTGACGCATTTGTGCAGTAAACGACCGCTGACAGATATACCAGCCTACGCAGAGACATCTTTTACATGTTCCTTGAGATAGAGTTCAAATCAAAAATAAATTCAGAGCAATTGCTCGTTCGATTGAAATTCCTTTTACTAAACGACTGAAAAATAGCTTCGCGAGCTTTATATTCTTCGAATAAGAGTACGAAGCTAGAGTTGCACAGATAATTTGGACCGGTGCAATATCCGCCGTTCCGGCCGGACCGATAAACTGTATTATCTTGTCCGACAATGGCGGAGCTCTTTGTTAGGATCCGATTTACTGTTTCAGTTGATTCGATAAAGAAAACGTTTCATTACCGGTTCGAGATGAAAGCGCTACGATAGAATGCAAGTGGAAAAAGATATCTAAGGGTAAGCTTGTCTAGCAGTTGAACACATAGGCTAAATAAAACAAATATGTACTCTGATTTGACCAATACCTACCGAAGGAGGAAAATAATTTACGAACGATTATTAAAACCCCATCATCCGTGAGTATTTATGGATAAAGAACCATTACTCTATTCTATACTGAGGCGACTGTTCCAAGAAATATCTAACACACATTTATGAAGTTAAGCATTTCAGATTGGTTGAGGTTTCAGAAATAAACAATGTTATAAATCTAACAAAAAAAGCTACAACTTTCATAACCTCTATGTTTAAATGGAAAAGCCAAAGACCGCTCAACCGAGAAGTAATTGATGACAATATAAAATGTTATCCTTACTTGAAATGTCACTGGATCTAGCAAAGTCTAAAAATAACTTTCGTTTGAGGCATCGCTTCACAAAATGGCCGCTAATATTCCCAAAATAGAACCAAATGCTTTGGACAATGTGCTCACGATTTACCGTTCTATTGTTAAAAGAGCAGAAATGTTCTATCTTTAGCTGTTATATTCCTTCTAGCCAAAGGTTTTTTTATGCTTCATAAAATATCTACTCATAAAATAAATTCATTTTTAAAGATTACACACAAATCAACAAGGAAAGGTTGTGACAGTCACGCCTCCTGAGGGCGATTTGAACTTAAAAGAGCCCTAGTAGGGTTTTTTGGAAGTAAACAATTAGACGTTTTTACTCTGTTTATTACAAAAAACACAGGTTCTAGTTTCACAAAAATACAAGAGAATCTCAGGTAATGAGTTAAAGATTTTTTTTTAATTTTATACGACGAGGAAGGCAAACGAGCAAGTGGGTCACCTGGTGGTAAGTGATAACCACTGCCCATAGACACCCGCAACCCCGGAGGGTTTGCAGATGCGTTGCCAACCCAGAGAGCTAAGATGAAATGTCTCTTGTGCCCGTAATTACACCGGTTGTCTTACTCTCCACACCGGAACACAACAGTGCAAGCACTGCTGCTTAGCGGAAGATGATGGTAGCGATCCGGACGAACCTTGCACAAGGTTCTACCACCCGCATTATTTGAAGATTCTGATATTACGGCTTTATTGGCCCGCACTTCCCTATAAAGCTGAAGCGACGACTTGAAGAGATGAGGGCACTGGCAGCTCGAAGGGAGGCCCAGCAGGCCTGTCGTCGATACCGAGGACAAAGGGGACCTGAAGAAAGCAGGACGAGCAGCCTGGGCAGGAGTCTTCGCCGTAGGGTTTGTTCAGGCCGAACGGAGCTGATGCGGTGCTTTTAGCCATACAGTGGTATTATGGTGTTTCTTAAACCATACAGTGCTGCCTGTAAAATTGCTGGTATGAGTTGGGGTCCAGTTCTGGAGTGTCTGCCAGTCACTCTTCTGCAGCGATATCCTTCAATTTTTAGGGAAGAGCTGAATTGCAGTGAGAGGCAAGGACATCCATCATACGGAGCTCGATTACAGGAAAGCAGGAGATAGTGATTCTACAGTTAAACAGTATTTCTTACAGTCAAGAAAAAAACAAAAGGGTCAGAATAACGCATGGCATTTGAAAAAACCGTTACAGGTTTAAAATGAAACGTTACTTTGCTGAACGTTAGATGAATGTCTACATAACCCTGTATAAGTGAGGCCCCGAGACCGAGTGTGCGCTCCCCGCTGGCCGCGCCGGCCGCGCTCACCATGTCGTACAGGCACTCACCGCTCACACGCGCGCTGGCGCTGTTGAACGCGTTTCTGGAGTCGGCACCGGAGTGCGATGTGTTGACGTGGCGGTGAGCTGCTGTTTGCGAGATGATGGATGACAGGCAAACCAGTGTTCCTACTTGATGATTCTTGCCATTCCTTAACTTTAGTTTAGTTTTTTGTAACTTATTCACAATGTAGTTATTAGTTCTGTATGACTTGTAAGTAAATTTATGAATAAAAATAGATTTATGAATAAGAATAATACTTAATAGATTTTCAAAAATCAAACTAGCTCTCCAATTTATTAAACAATTTAACAAAATAACGTTATGAATAAAACCATTAACGGCAACTGTGCCTAGTTTCGAAGGTGCTGTAAAGATATTGAAAACGAACATACAATGACAATGCAAAGAAAAATTCGTTAAGCAGCTGGACTTGAACCAGCAACCTCGGTAATCCGTACCACGCTCCACCAATTAAGCTATACTTAACGTTGGTGTACCTAACGAATTTTTCAATGCCTTGTGTCATATTTTATTTGGAAGATCTCTCCTCAGCGCCATCTATGAGTAGCTTAATCAAGCAGCTCACCCACTACGGAACTTCTACAGTTACGCATTAGTGGCAAGAGATGGAGCTATTTTCTGAATCAATGAAAATAATCGATTTATTGATTATTTTTGTTTTATTTTTATGAAACATTCATAGAATGAAATTCAACATACAATGACAATGCAAAGAAAAATTCGTTAAGCAGCTGGACTTGAACCAGCAACCTCGGTAATCCGTACCACGCTCCACCAATTAAGCTATACTTAACGTTGGTGTACCTAACGAATTTTTCAATTCCAGTTTAACCATTAAAAAAAACAGACTTTCGGTTTGTCGTTAAAAAAGTCAGTAACTGCAGTCTTCATTTCGTCATCGGTCATAAACCTTCGTCCCCTGACGTCTTTCTTGAGAAGTCTAAACAGAAAATAGTCACAGGGGGCTAAATCTGGACTATAAGGGGGGTGGTCAATGGTTTCGAAGCCATTGTCTTTAATTGCTAGCTTCGTTGTGCGGGCGGTATGCACTGGTGCGTTATCGTGCAAAATCAGAATTCCTTTGCTTAGTTTACCTCGCCGTTTTTCTTTTATTGTCTCTCTTAGCTGATATAGTAAGTTTGAGTACTATTCAGCATTCATTGTAGTTTTCTTCGGTAATCTATGAGCAAAACCCTTCTCTGTCCCAAAAGATTGTAGCCATAAGTTTACCTGCCGATGGACAGACCTTGAATTTCCGAGGCGGCTTCTCATCCTTAAATTTCCACTGTAACGACTCTTGCTTACTTTCCGGGTCCCATTGTCGAATCCAAGTCTCATCACATGTTACAATTCTAGAAATTATTTCTTCCTCTTTCCCTCGACTCATGTCCAAAAACTCTTCGCATTTGACACGCCTCTCCATGTCAAATGCAGTCAACATTCTGGGGACCCAACGTGCACTAACCTTGTACATGTTCAAATGCTCATGAATTATTTCATTGACTCGCTCTTTACTGACGCCCACATCTCTAGCTATCTCCCACTGCTTCACTCGTCGGTCCTCTAATATATTTTTTTTCACCCTGGCTACATTTTCATCGGTGACGGCCGAAACTGGTCTTCCGCTACGAGGATCATCTTCCAGGCTCTCACGACCTAACTTAAACTGCTTTGACCAAAACTTTATAACAAATTCGGAAGAACACGAACTGCCAAACACACGTAACATACGCTGTCTGATCTCCGAAGGCGTCTTCCCTTCTTTAGTCAAAAACTTAATCACTGCACGCTGCTCGATTTTATCCATTTTCACTTTTTCTACCGACATGTTTGAAACAATTGTAGGAGACAAATAAACGTGATGCAATAAACAAATGAATGTAATACATTTTGAAAATAGAATAAAAAACGAATATAAATCCATACCAGCCAGCATTATTTTTGTATATATTTCTGACCAAGGAGATTACTTATCAGCCGCCCCTCGTACATAAAAAAAAAAAACAAAAAATACATACAGTGGAACGTAGAACCTCCTCCTTTTTTTGAAGTCGGTTAAAAAGTTGCGAGGAAAAGTATAGGCCGCGCGATGGATTAAGATCGCTCGGCGAAACTGGTGGGGGCAATTTGGCGCATCTGTACAATTGCGCACAAAATTGTTAAGTTCTGAGTGTATTTCTCTGGAATATATTTTTCTTATTTCGCATTTTTTGTGCCTTTAGTCACCTAACATAATAACACTCGCTTTTACTTGTGACTTATTTTGCTAGTATGTTTATTCAGAGTCTTGGTAGTATTTTTACCTGCTTTAAATTACCCATGATGTAATTAGTTTCCTTTTTAACATAACAATTTACGTCGTAAACCGTTTTTCTGGCTTGCCGTGTACAAACTTTAAATTTGGGAATTTTTTTCATCAACTACGACATCACAACGTACTTACTACTAATAGTAGAACAATCCGTACGCAGCAGTACCCAAGAGACACGTGACGCGTGAACGAAGCGAGGGAGGGGAAGAACGACTTGATCTACCAATAACGTGTCGGCGCCAGCGCGCACACTCCCCTCACCCCTCTGCGCAACCAAATAGACCTAAGAATTGACTTCTGCGCATGCCCCTTCCACTTTTGGCCAGCGATCTTAATTCGCCGCGCGACCTATAGTAGAAGGAAACTTCAAATAGAAATTAAAAATCCGATTCAAGAATATTGTGCAAAATTTTAGGTTATTCAGATGATTTCATACGCTTTCAAGCAGTGACTGCCCTTGGCCTCAATACAGATGAAGAAAGTCCCTAGCATTAAATGAACTTCAACTGCTTCTAGCGAAGTTCAACAAGTTTACATTCACAATTCGGTGTCAATGAGGGCCGCTAGGATCGCTAGTGTCGAGTGAGGTCTATCTGACAAATTCCACCAATCATAGGCCAGTAATAGCCTGGTGGTTTGACCTATGGCCTCTCAAGCAGAGGGTCGAGGGTTCAAACCCCGGCTCGCACCTCTGAGTTTTTCGGAATTTATGTGCGTAATCACATTTTTAATTTATCATGAGCTTTTCGGTGAAGGAAAACATCGTGAGGAAACCTGCACACTGTTGCGAAGCAATTCAATGGCGTGTGTGAAGTTCCCAATTCGCACTGGGCCCGCGTGGGAATGGGAACTGTAGCCCAAGCCCTCTCATTCTGAGAGGAGGCCTGTGCCCAGCAGTGTGACGTAAATAGACTGATGATGTTAGGCTAGTAGTAGCTTGTTTCTCATTCTTGGAGAATGATAGATAGATAGACCTCACTCATTGTTGACTTGAAGAGGTTTTGTTTTAGCGCGCTTCATATGGGCAAAGAAATATAGTTCAAATTGTCATTGTTAAGTTGCGAAATAGGGGTCAGTAGGCACTCATGAAGAAGAAAGCCACTATCGATTACCGGTTAAACAGGCCGCGGTTACAGTGGCCAATATGCCTAAAACTAGCTTATGCCCCGCGGCTTTGCCCCCGTGAAAAATTAAAAAATGGTCTACTTCTCTATCCCGTGGGAATTAAGAAAAATCCCTTCTTAGTGCACCTCCAGGATACTCAAGGTATATGTTTGCCAAATTTCAAGCCTCTAGGTCCGGTGGTTTAGGCTGTGCCTTGTCTGTCTGTCAGTCAGTCAGTCATATCAGTCTCGGTACTGTTTTATAGGTATAGATGAGGGCATGATATTTAGATGAACCCTGCGGTTCACGCGGTCAATACGCCCTTATATTTTAATAGGGTACGCTCTTAATCTGTAGGGTAAGGATTATGTTTTCGTCACCATCATCAGCCTGTTTACGTCCCACCGCTGGGCACAGGCCTTCTCTCAGAATGTGAGGGCTTGGGCTATAGTTCCCACGCGGGCTCAGTGCGGATTGGGAACTTCACACACACCATTGAATTGCTTCGCAGGAGTGTGCAGGTTTCCTCACGATGTTTTCCTTCACCGAAAAGCTCATGATAAATTACAAATGTAATTTCGCACATAAATTCCGAAAAAATCAGAGGTGCGAGCCGGGATTAGAATCCTCGACCCTCTGCTTCAGAGGCGATAGGTCAAACCACTAGGCTATCACGGCTTCAATTAGGATTATGTTTTAGTTGTCTCATAATCATCAGTCTGTTGGTCAAGGGTTTGCTAGGACCCCTAAAAAATTGTGATTTGTAGCTTTTTTCTGGTCGTATCTTCAAAGTAATGTAGTAAAGCTTGACTTAGTTTTAAAAATAATTTAAATAAGCACAGTCAGCAGCAGAAGTAGCTAAGCAACCGAAGCGATCACAATGATCTACACAGCCCTTATGTCTAAAACAATAAAACTGTGCTTAGATCATTGTGACCGCATCGATTGCTTAGCTACTTCTGCTGCTGTCTATACGGAGTGTTCTGTAAGTATGTTACACACATGGCTACTTACAACGGTAAAGAAGATAGCTATCTATTCTGCCCCATCTCAAATGTCCACCCTCTTTTGTGGACACACTGAAAGCATACTTACTCCTAACCTAACAAAATAACTTGCTATGTAACTTCACAGCTGTATTCAATCACGGGACAAAACAGAATCAGTTGTTAAGAAAAGTTTTGTATAAAAAACATATGGCATCAATTGTAATTTGCACCTGCCAGCCGCCCACTAGTAATCGGGCTCAAATCGCTTCAACTTCTCCCTTTGTGTCTTTCTTTACCTGCCTGTGATCCTAAGACTTTCGTGATTCATACCAGTTAAGTTATTTCTTAATTGCTTCTTCAACAAGTTATCGCCACGCCAGTATAATTAGTAAATTTAATTACCAAGTTTACACTAGCGAGTCAAAGCCCCAAATTAGCAACTCGCCGCCCAATTTCCTTTCAATAACCATAAAACGAAAATTCACCTTGTAATTGATGGCGTAGAAATTATTGATGATTCGAATACTTTCAAATTATACCTCACTTTATCGGACTATTTTTAGACGTCCGGGGTCGAACACGGAGTCTCGAGGGGTGGAAGGGTGATTCTGATGTAAATTTAGATTTAATTAGGACAGGATTAGAACCGGCTGTCGGGTAGTTTGTACAGGTGTACTTAATGTTGCTAGGCTAAACATAGCTAAGTTTCAGGTAACATGGTCCTTTGAGAAATTGTCAGTGTAAAGTCAACTTTTTTATTGTTTATTGTTAATGTTGCTATGAAATTGGGTTTAGGGTACGGGTGAAATGAAAAGCTTACTCATACAGTGCCTTAAGATAGGTGAAACGGTAAGCAAATGACCAGCGATTGTTTTATTTTGCACGCACGTATAGGTACATGGAATTCGGTTGTATGTATGCTTTCACAAGCTTTCGCATTTTGTAATTGACCAAGCGAACGAAGTAAGCGAAGCAACTCAGTTTCAGCTTGGATAAAAATTCTTTCGTATGTCTCCTCTACAGGCCGCATTTCTCAACCGTTCTCGTGAATTTTTGTGTTTTAGTCGCTTCGTTTTTTTGGATTTTTATGTACAAAAAAAGTTCAAAAATGTCCCGATCTTCGAAATGTTGATTCCATTTTTGAAAATAAAATAAAACCGGAAAATGTTCAAAATAAAGGTCGCGAGGGCTAGAGCTCACGGAGCCACTAGTATTATAGGATTTATGAGCATTTGTAGCATTTATAGCTTAAAACATTTCATGTTTTCGTCGTTCCACGTTTTTAAAATACATTACGACTTAAAAAACCGGCAGTAACTATAAAATAAGTAAATTTAATTGAAAGTAAAACCAAAACCAGGGACATAGCCATTTATCTCTGGGACGTCCACATTTTACTCACAGTCGTCATTAATTAATTCACATAAACTGTCATATTTTTAATAAACTCACTGAAACATGAATACACAGAAAAATGCCAACCCCGGAAATTGAACCCGGATCAGGTTGGATTTTTCTGTTTTTTTTCTGTGTAGGTATTCATGTTTCAGTGAGTTTATTAAAGATATAATTGATATTCACGGGAAAACCGTAAAAAAAAACCGGCCAAGTGCGAGTCGGACTCGCGCACGAGGGTTCCGTAGAAAGATTTTAACGCTTTTCCCCGGTGTTTTAGGAAGTCCAGTGTTAGCAGAGCCCTGCTCCTATGCAAAATGTACGCAGTGTGGGGTCAACTTATATTGGTCTCTGAAATCTACAGACAGACGTAAAAATTTAAGATTTTGAGACTTTTCGGAGTGGTTGTGCTATAAGAGCTACCTTCATACCAAATTTCAAGTTTCTAGAACAACTGGAAGTACCCTTTAAGTTTTCCAAATACGGCACTTTGTATGGAAACGAATTTTTTAATGGCTGTATCTTTTGACTGCGTTGACTTAGATGCTTGATTTTTTCACAGCTTCAAGGGACCGCAAGTTTGAGTATTTGATATTAATTTCAGCATCCTACCTCCACGCGTTCCAGAGAAAAAGGGTCTTGACAGACAGACAGACAGGCAGACAGACAGACAGACAGACGGACAACAAAGTGATCCTACAAGGGATCCGTTTTTTCCTTTTGAGGTACGGAACCCTAAAAATGGGGAAAAAATACAAAAACTGAGATCACATAAACTGCTTATCCTTTAAGTCATTTTAAACAGTGCGGGCTCTTAAATTATCTGTTAATTTTGTGTTATCAAAGCTATATAATGTTACCGGCGTATGAGCATTTTGACTGATATAAGCCACCAACATTTCTTCTGCGTGCTCAGGTGTAAAATGAAATAGTCTCTTCCATATATTTATTTCAATGTCAAGTGGTAAGTACTACGTTTCGCCCTCCCACGCGATCCAAATAACCTTTCGCGGTAGAATTCATTGTTTATGCCTGAAATGACACCGAGCGACAGCTATTGCTTATTTCTCGCCGTGTTTTATTGCGTACGCAGACATTATTGATTACAGGTCAAAGTATATTGCAATAAAATAATCGGTTCAGTTTGCTCGATTCAGAGTTATTCGTGGTACTTTATTAGGGTATGCGGGCACGGATAGCTATTTTATTAATATATTATTAATAATAGTGGCTCTGAGAGCTGTAAGACCCCGTATCTGTCCCGAGATTTAGGCATTTAGACACTTCTACAACAATGAATAAGTCATAATGAGCTAAACTCGATTTATAATCAGGGATCGGACGAAGTAGCTCATTGCTCGCAATAATGTGGACATGACTACAAAATTAGTCAATTAATCAATCAATTAATTAATTATTAATATGTATTTATATATATGTATTATTAGTATGTATTTTATCTATATAAGTATGTTTATCCGTTGTCTGGTACCCATAGTACAGGCTTTGCCTATAGTTTGGGACTAGGTCAATTGGTGTCAAATTGTCCCATGATATTTATTTTATTTATTTATAATTTCTTGAAATTAGATTTGAATTCCTGAAGATGACAATTTAACTACACAATACATGCTTTCAAAATAATTTAATATTAATAAAACTAGCAATTGATGTCGTTGTCGTAGATATTTTTTAATGATGAAGTTTTCTAATTAAAATACATAATATAATAGTAATATAACACCTAATAAACCCTCCTCCTCCATAATATAAAACCTCCGCTGATTTATATTGACTGCTAATTTTGTTAGTATTTTATTACGGTAATTATTTTGAGAGCATGTGTGAATTGTTATCTCCAGGAGTTCAATTCTAATTAATTTCAAGAAATTAATTAACTCATTGATTAATTTTGAAGTCATATCCACATAATAATGTGGATAAAGTGAGCAATGACGCCACTCCGTCCAATTCCTGTTTATAATGTACCTAAGTAAGTGAACAATTTATTTCACTACGGTTATATTTTGAGTCGCTAAAGTCAAGTTCTTATCCAAACATCGTGTCGCAAAAAAATCAACAAAAAATAAATCTGGAAAGTTACCTAACAAAAATTAAATACTGGCCTGAATTTTTTCAGAAGCTACTTAAGTGTTAACATTGCCAAACCGTAGAAGAGAAGTAAGATTACTTTCAGGTTGCCTCAAAAGAGATTTAATGTTTCCAGTACCTAAGAGACCTAGAATATTTGTCAAAGAGGCGACGAAAACAAACTTAGCGTTTGAATTGAAAGATTCGACTCTTCTGCTTTTAAAGCAAAATAAGCCATTTTACTTTAAGTTACTACATTTAAACTGTAATGTAAATATTATACTCGTACGTAATCCGCAAAGATTATCTAAAAATAAGTAGGTACAATAAATATGATGGTGAAAACCACTACGAAAACCATATTAAAGTCAGGGGATCGATTTTTGAATCTCACCTGGTGACTAAATTTACTGATTTCTATAAAGTTTGTATTTTTGAATGTCACCGGTGACTTAAATTCTCATAACTCTCACCCGTAAACGAGATCACTGAGTGACTTCTTGACCACTGACAATGACGGCTAATCTCAACCTACTATGTCTACGACGGAAACGCAAATTAGCTGAATGTTAGTAAAGTGTATGACATTAAAAAATAAGGCTTTTGGCAAATAGTGATATCAATGTCATGGGTGAGAATTTAGTGACCAAGTGAGATTTAAAAAAATCGATCCCCGGGCGTGTGCTTAGCTAAATAAATATTCATTATAAATCAGAAGATTTAACCATAATTAGCCATTAAACCAGAACTCGGTACCTAAAGGAAAAGATTTCCGTAGCGTTTTTAGGAAAAGGAAAAACATTTTACTGAGAAAACCTTTGATATATTGCGAGAGAAAACGAATTTGTACCTACTTGTCTTTATTTCAATCAACTACGATTTTTTTAATGTTATTACCTACCTACATGAAGTAGTCATTATGCTTAAAGGTTGAAGATTTGATAATATTGCCACAGGGGCTGTGCTGTATGTGAATAGTAGTTCATGCAACTGCTACATAATGAGTGTTTTAAGGCCTAATTATGTGGAGTTGCATACATTACTTTATCTACACACATATTATAAGTACTCTCTACCGAAGGCATATATCATACCCATACCTGTCACGAATTTGATTGTTTTTTTTTAATCATAGACAAACATATCGCGCTGACGTTTCGTAAACTATTTTTTTTTGTAAAAAAAAATCGCATTATTAATTATACATGTCGGACTGAACTCGACTTATATACGTGAGTGATCCGTTTTATTTCACTATGATTGTAAATTACGTTGGTTGTCAAATTCGATACATCGAATTCGATGTCGTAATGACTATCACTTTACTGCTGGACCTGCTGGTCGTAGTGGTTGGCGGTGGAGGCGACGATGTACTGCAATGCAGGTCATTATCTACGGTTTCTGAACGCATTATAGAGGACTTATGATATGTGTGTAGATAAAATACTTAGTGAAGACATTCGAACTTTGCCGCAATTTTGTATGACGCAATACAGATTTCTGGAAAACGGCAAACTACAGGACTAAAGTAAACATTTCAATCTTTGACACATTAAGTCCAGTAATTGACACCATTATCACATGTATGCTATTAATTAAGATTGATGGTGCCAACTATTGGGTTGTGTAAGACAGCCGGTGTAATTACGGGCACAAGAGGCATTTCAACTTAGCTCTCTAGGTTGGCAACGCATTTGCAAACCCTGGGGGTTGCGGGTGTCTATGGGCAGTGGTGATCACTTACCATCAGGTGCCCCACGTTTGCCTTCCTTGTCGTATAAAAAAAAAGTGTCGAGCACTGGGCCATGTACATTACGCAGCTAATTTTGACTTTGATATTAAGTCCCGTAAATTGTCACAGTCAAAATAAAGTTTGTTTAATTTAAAACCGCGTCACCTGGAGAGCAGTCGTTTGAGGCGGCGGCGAGATTACGGCCGTGAAGCATTTTACACCAGAAATGTATTACAATGGCCAAGGGACAGTCGTTAACTGTGAAGAATTACGTAACGGAGAAATATAAACAAGGCTTTTGCTAAAAAAAACCATTGTTAACACAAACATTTTGCATTGACCAATTTTCAAGTCAAGTAATCATAGAACTACATCGAGGTAGAAGGAAAGGGTGTATGTACTTCGCCTGTCAAAACGAAAAGCTGAGAATCTTATTGCTCGCCGTGAGATCAGATTTTAAGCTGTTATTCCACAGATACCCCTACAATACGAGCTTATAATGTCAATTGAAAAATCGACCCTTAATCCCTTCCAATTTTAAAAACAAAATGCATTGATGTTCAATATTTAACCGTTTAAACACCACCATAATACCACCAACAAAATTGGAGCTGTTAATCCGAGGTATTTCCTAACCCAATCTTTACTTAACAGCAAAGTTAAATACATAATAACAAAAAATGTTTCTACCTAAGTAATCTGCTTCACTTCTCAACTAACCCTTGAACTTAAAACCCAGTAAAGGGCTCAAACATTAAACATTCACGTCCAACAAACCCTTAAAACAACAAAACCTGTCCCCATTCACCATCTTAATCCCACTAAGTACATACCTACGTCGCAAACACGTCCTATAAGGGCTACATAAGCTGTATAGAGGCTGTATAAAGGTCACCTGGAAGCCTGAACCTGTCCGCAAACCAACACCGCATTAACATAAACGGGTGCCCGAGGATTGCTTAATTAAATCGCCGTGGGCGGAAAAGTCGAGTCGTACGTGCCTTTGTTGTCACCGGAAAAAAATGGATTTGGAGTTATTACCGTTGTACATGCCCGTTTGTAATGTGTTTATCTACGTTATCTATCTTTTTTTTTATCTGTGTACTAGCCGACCTGGAGAAAATAGTACAAGTAGGCGATCACAAAGTACATAATTATACTAATTATGTTTCAGCTTGGACAAAAATTCATTCGTTCAAAAATCCATTTGTCTTACCGTTTGTTCTCATCTACAGGTCGCATTTCTCAACCAATTTTTGCGAATTTTTCTGACAAGGTTATCTAATTATGTATGTATACTCTATACTTAGATTTTTGTTCATTCGTTTTTTTGAAGAAAAACAAAAACGAAATATTTTCAAAAATCACCAGATCTTGTGATTATCGAGACGATTTCTGGAGCAATTTTGATCAATTTCAATCTCAGACACTAATGTATACCTGCCTAAGCATCAATGAAATCAAATCCAGCATCATTTAGGTCAGTCGATTTCTGCATTTCGTTTTTAACATGTCCAGCTCTTCAATCCAACATACTTACCATGAAGACGAAAGGGACTGTCGGACACGAACTTCGAATTTCGGAGTTTAAATCTTTTCGGGAACCCCCTCTATACTATACGATCACGGCAAACCCCTGGGGGTTTGCGTACCTACCCAACTTTGAGAAACCCTGCTCTAATGCATCCCCGGGCCCTAGTGTCACTTTGGGGTACAAAATGACAACCGATTTGACAGATTAGTAATGAAATTGAATCAAATAAAAGAATAACACCCGTGCTTAGTTTAATGAAGCTTGGATCATTCCCACAGACCTTGTACAAGGTGTTACAACACCCAAAGTAAATTCCGAATAACCTAACCAACTTGGAAAAGTTGAGAAACCCCGAAATTTTCATTTCAAAGTACAATATCTCAAAAACTGTTGAATCGATTTTTTATTATGCTTAGCTAAAAACCACTGCTAGAAAATCTGCTTTCAAATAAAAACACCGCATCCAAATCGGTTTACTCGTTTAAGAGCTACGGTGCCCCAGACACACACACACACATAGCGATAAAACTTACAAAAACCCTCTTTTTGCGTCAGGGTTAGAAACCGTACTGCGAGGCGGATTTGGGCCGCTTAGGATAAACTATCCAGCTTTCCCGTCCCTTTTATGGCACATGAAACATTTATACTAATGCAGTAGTAAAATAAGAAAAGATGTGTAGTGAAAGCTGTGTAAGGGTGTCGCAATAACTTGTTTTACAGGAGGCAGCGGCGGCCGTAACCGTTTATGACTCCGGTCATACTTGGGCACCCTTGTATGTTTTAATCTAAATTGTTTCGTTTCACGTAATAGGAAAGTGGGAATGCCTGGGCACGAGACAGAGTCGAGCATAATTCCGTAGAAATTCTAGCATTTTTTACACGACAAGGAAGGCAAACGAGCAAGTCGGTTACCTGATGGTAAGTGCAACGATCACCACTGCCCATAGACACCTTGCAACGCCAGGGGTTTTGGAGATGCGCTGCCAACCTAGAGAACTAAGATGAAACGTAAACGTAACCTAGACTACTTGCAAATGTCTGGAATCTTTATGTATCTGACGACCGGATAGCCTAGTGGTTAGAGACTCTGACTATGAAACTTGAGGTCCCGGGTTCGATCCCCGGTCGTGGCACATGTTTGTATGATGAATATGAATGATGTTCTCGGGTCTTGGATGTTTAGTATGTATTTATATAAATATGTTTATCCGTTGTCTAGTACCCATAGTACAGGCTTTGAATAGTTTGGGACTAGGTCAATTGGTATCAATTGTCCCATAATATGTATTTGTTTATCTGCTTTTGTGTGCGTCACTTGTATGGCGAGTAAATTTAGCTAGGATCCGCTCAACAGGTAATAGATGAGTATTTATTAAACTAAACAGCGTTTATTGCTTTTTTAGCGTGAACAGGTATGTGGGGATAACGTGGGGAGTTAAGCGTGGCCTGCGGTTGTCACTTACTTTGTAGAGGTCACCTGTTAGCTTATTGTAAGTGTCAAATACCTTAATTAACACGGGCGAAAAATTTGGACAATAAATGTTGGAAAAGGCTAAAAGGAAGCCACAAAGTAGCAGAATGTCCAAATACGAGTATGGCCCCAAAGTTCAAACTAGATTAAATGTTTAAATAAGAAATAATAATTATTTGTAGAGCGTAACGTTCACACACCGTTCGTATGCTTCTTAGTAAACCAGAGGCCTTATCTAACGCACTCGGTTTCGCTTTAGCACTCGCCATCTCTTTCTCGCTCGATCTTGTAGCGCTTGACAGAAAAAGATGGCGAAGAAGATGGCGCGTTAGACAATAAGGTCTCAATAGGCCGACCACGAGTTTTCTAATCCTGCGTAACGTTACGTTACCGTATCGAAATCGAGAAACTTCAAACAATACTTTAGTTCCAAATACGCTGTTCCAAACGTCATAAAAATTTCTCTATAACGTTGACTACTCGATTACGTGCTCGGGCCTCAGGACGCTGTCAAAATTCAAACTGGATGTACTGATTTCTTAGGTAGTGTTTTCGGCAATTAACATATTTTATGTTTTTGCTGCCAAAAACAGTCTGTAAACGCTCGTTTTCGTATGGTTGATTTCTGCCGCTGACGGAACCTTAAAATTATGCAGGGCTAGCCCCGCCCGGTCTATTTCTGCGCTCGTTACGAGAGTGCCCGCCATGGGTAGTTGAGTGTCAGGAGGGTCGGCAGGTACTGACGCTTAAGGGTTTACGTTTACACGGCTAGTTAATTCGTCACAGACATAAACAATAAGTATACGAATAACCCTCCTGTGGCAGTTGGGTAAAAAACTAACATTAAACAAAAACACGATAACAAGCAAAAAATATATTTACCAATAAAAACGAATGCTACAAGGGCGGTTAAAGCCAAAAAGCTTAAAAGAGTCACACTCAACATGATGCTGTGGCAAGCTGATGTAGTAACCTAGACTTCAAATTAAGTATGGCGGTTATGTTATAGCTCAAGTGCAAGGAAATAATCTGGCTAAGGCAATGTTAGGTTTTAAATTTGCTATCAGACCAAACCAGTCTAACTAAAAGACTAGTCCAAATCGATTGTTAACACCGTATCAATTAAGTAGGTAGCTATAGTCGGCTAAAGGTTAGACATTATGTTTCATGCTCACGTAATTAACTGCGAATCATTTAAAACTGTTACGCTAAAGGTTGTTTGAGTCTGTAGTTGCTAGTTAAATTATATCTTTACTCATGAATCATAAGTGTAATAAAAATGGACTGGGAGTAAATTCGGGTACCGCAGAGGAAATATCTGCTGGAAGTATTAGAAAAGTTGAAAAACCCCCGACATTGCCATTTCGAAGTTCAATATTTCGAAAACGGGTGAACCGATTTTAATGAAACTTAGCTAAGAACCATCTCGATTATAATAGCTTTTGATTAAAAAAAACCGCATCGAAATCGGTAAATCCGTTTGGCAGCTATGATGCCACAGACAGATACACAGGTCAAACTTATAACACCCCTCTTTTTCGTCGTGGGTTAAAAACAGTAGTTTTCGCTCGTAGTTTGCGTCTTAGACGCTGCCTTATGGTGATTGTACGACGCCATTGCTTTGTCACAGCTCTTACAGGGAACGACAACGGCGCATCTTACACAATAAATACAGCTATGTGTGGCGTAATACAAGCGTAATGTATTGAAAAACGATAAGGCAATGTTTTGAAGTCATTCAATTACAAGTTCGGTAAGGATGTTCATGGAACGATAGGCTTTTTGGCTGATACAGGGAAGAAAGAATGGGTTTGGGATGATGGAAATAAGACTGTCTAAAGAAATCATTGATGATAGAATTATTTGTTATGAAAACAGTGATATTAGAGTGGTATATAATGTGTGGTTGAAGTTGTTGAACTGAATTTTAATTTGTTTTTGTTGTTTTCAAACTCATTGGAGTCAATTTTATGGTTTGATTGAAAGGATTATGATTTTGACGGCATGCATTATTTGCATGACTTGATAGAAACATTTAATTATGAAAATGAAATCTAAATAAAGACATCGTCATATTATTTAAGAGTATCACTCTTGTCGATACATTTACATTTCCCTCCAGTCCGTTCTTTCCAATGCTAGGTCTTTCACCTCCTGATACCACACAACGTCTATCTTCTCGTTTATCTGATCTCCTAAATACTCTATCCTCGGCCTCCCATCCGTCTTTATCCTTCTACAATTTTTAGTAGGTACTTATTGGGACTGCATTTCTCTTAACCTTCTCTAGAAGCGACTTCTATTGTTTTTTCCTCCTGTATTCCTTCGGTGTGTTTGCCGAATTTTTATTCTTATCACTAACAGAACGCTTTAAGTGTCCAATTTACATTAGCAAAGATCCAAGGAACTCAAAACAGCAATACTGGCTTGTCAGCTTTGCAGGACCATCGAGGCACCGACCAACCCTGCCGGATCCCTTGAAACCGCTAACAAATCCCCAGTTGTGGGGATTAGGCGGGGACCGGGGGCCAGGACACGCTGGTCGGCTTACTCGTGATTAGGGGTGCAACAAGTGGGGGATAATCACGAAATAAAGCTCGCGAAAGGGAAAATTTATGTTGACATGTTTGTTTTTAAACGCTTCGAGGTTGTAAGTTATTGCACGGAACGTGGTTGAAATGGGCCTGGGTGTGCCAGAATAATAAGCGATTGCAAGCAAATAGGTACAATTGGTCTTAAAGATTCGTGGTCAGACTTTTTTCTTGCCGACATATATCCTTGTATTCTAAATTTATCTTGCTCAATGTTTATTCACAGATTATTATGGTACAAAAGATGTTACAAAAATACATTAGATCCATAATGTTCAGCGTATACGACATGTGAGAATTTTCGAAGCCGGTATCTAGAGGTCGTTCTACATTTTATTTGTACTTGTCTCTACCTAAATAATATGTGGTTAATCCTCCATGAAGCCAAATTTCGACTCTTAAAATCTTAGGGACCGTTGATGTGAATCCAGAAACTACCAGCGGGAGTACAGCACGCTTAAAACCTGTGAAGGGAAAGGGTATCACGGTCAAACTCCTACATTCGCCTACAGCTGACTGACTTTACTGTAAGCGCGTTTAAGTGTGCGAGTGTATATTTTAGTCTAAGGAAGACATAAAATATAAAGGCATGATCACACCGATCGTGAAATCCGTCTTTGATTGAAGCCGACAACCTTGATCTCGGTCGCTGATTTAAACTTATTTGGAAGAAAAACAAAGAAGTATATAAGGCGCTGGCTAAAATAAGACATGGCCCGTTCACGAGTGAAGGCCGTGGGATCGGACGCAGGCGACAGCGATAGCGATTTAGTTATAAAGTATACTTTCGTGGTGATTAATAGCTTTGTTCATTATCGTCATCATCATCATGTCAGCCGAAAGACGTCCACTGCTGGACATAGGCCTCCCCCGCGGCTCGCCGCTCAGACCGGTCTTGTGCTTTCCGCATCCACCGCGATCCCGCGATCTTTACTAGGTCGTCGCCCCATCTTGTTGGAGGCCTACCGACAGCTCGTCTCCCGGTTGTCTATTATACTGTAAATTTATCACTAATTGCCGTATTTAGGTGCTGAAATGTATCCCAAAAATATTAATGTTTTTCTATGGTCTATCTTCGATAATAATATGCGATTAAATTAGATAACATTAGACTTTTTCAGTGCTGCAGTACGATTTTAGATAAGTCAGACAGCTCTATTCTTCACTTTGAATAAGTAAGGAATTTGAAAAAGATACTATTTAAATGCCTTATAGAATTTTCTTCTTAACCTCCTAAGTCCTCACTTTTTACGACTGAGGTTTTTTATTTTGGAAATTATTTGGACAAGTTTTTTTAGTTTGTTCTTCACATAGTACATTCAACAGTTGTTCCTACTACTGTTGTTGTTGTTGTGTAGTTGTTGATCCCGCTGCCGCCTTTGCCTCGGACCACGGTGCGTGGGTGTACTAACTTGAGATTTTATTTACTTTGCGTATGCTCGCATATTGAAACTCAGCGCGTCGCCTGCGATCGATGCCACAGCCCACTGGGACAGGGAACTCACTATGCATCGAATTCGATGTCGTAATGACTTTTCGATATCGAATTCGATGTTTCAAATTTGAAAACCAACGTAATTTACAATCATAGTGAAATAAAACGGATCACTCACGTATATGACCCACCATAGAACATTTTCATAGTAAAACGTCATAACGATTTTCCTTGTCAAGCAATGCGATCTCACTATGACGTTTACTGTGAAAAGGTTCCATGGTGGGTCAGGAATTAAGTTCCTCGACTGTATAGGCCGCGCGATGGATTAAGATCGCTCGGCAAAACTGGTGGGGGCAATTTGGCGCATCTGTACAATTGCGCACAAAATTGTTAAGTTCTGAGTGTATTTCTTTGGAATATATTTTTCTTATTTCGCATTTTTTGTACCTTTAGTCACCTAACATAATAACACTCGCTTTTACTTGTGACTTATTTTGCTAGTATGTTTATTCAGAGTCTTGGTAGTATTTTTAACTGCTTTAAATTACCCATGATGTAATTAGTTTCCTTTTTAACATAACAATTCACGTCGTAAACCGTTTTTCTGGCTTGCCGTGTACAAACTTAAAATTTGGGATTTTTTTTCACCAACTACGACATCATAACGTACTTACTACTAATAGTAAAACAATCTGTAACAAGCAACAGTACCCAAGAGACACGTGACTCGTGAACGAAGCGAGGGAGGGGAAGAACGACTTGATCTACCAATAACGTGTCGGCGCCAGCGCGCACCCTCCCCTCACCCCTCTGCGCAACCAAATAGACCTAAGAATTGACTTCTGCGCATGCCCCTTCCACTTTTGGCCAGCGATCTTAATTCGCCGCGCGACCTATACGTAAGTTACCTACCAGCTGTCGATTCAAGTATGTCGGTGTGTTGCTGGTAAGATAATTATAGAAATTTGAACTGTTATTGAATTAAAGATTGAATAGCGTGTCTTTATGTATCTGTGTATCTGTCTGTGGCATCATAGCTCCCAAATGCATGGACCGATTTCGATACGGTGTTTTTAATCGAAAACTAGACTAGTTTAATCGAGATGATTCTTAGCTAAGTTTCATCAAAATTGATCCAGCCGTTTATGATACATTGACTTTTAAATTACAGTGTCGGGGCTTTTTCAAGTTTTCTAAGTTGCTTAGGTTACTCATATATTTTTATATATCCATTTCTTTAAATATAACCCCTTTTAAAAATAATATCCCTGACTGTTCCGTTCCGTGTGCTCATTTTATCAACGCCCCATTTTCATGGATAGAAAAAGGTTGGCATTTATTTTTATAACCCCCAATTTATGGAGGGAGCAGCGTTTATTGCGCTGTTAAGTTATCGCGTGGGAGGCTGCGGTTAGTGACGAAGTTGTACCTTTTAAAATGTAACCTACTTAAGAACCTTAACCACTCATGCCCCAATTTCACTACCTTTACAAAATCTCAGCTTACAATGACAATTCGGTGTCAACTGCTGACTTGAACAGCTTTTGTTTTAGTGCGCTTGATATTGGCAAAGAAATGTAGTTCGAATTGTCGTTATAAACTGACAATTGTAAAGTTGGTGAAATACGGGTCTGGTTGTTGAGAATTTCCGTAAGGTGGGCTCCAATTTAACGCGTTGCAATAAAAACTGCTTCGCAATCCTAAAACTTTAAATGGAAAAAACAAATTCGCTTACAATGTTACAATGTTACAATGAGCTTTCCACTGTGTTTCTTACGGAAATTTCTGTTTTTAACCCCCGACGAAAAAGAGGGCTGTTATAAGTTTGACCTGTGTATCTGTGTGGCATCATAGCTCCCAAATGGATTTACCGATTTCGATGAGGTTTTTTTTAATCGAAAGATAGTTTAATCGAAATGGTTCTTAGCTAAGTTTCATTAAAATCGGTTCACCCGTTTTCGAAATATTGAACTTTGAAATGACAATGTCGGGGGTTTTTCAACTTTTCTAAGTTGGTTAGGTTTCGCCTTGCCGACATTATACGTTTATTATACGTTATGAATGTTTCCCTTCTGTACTGTTTTATGTTGTTTGTTTTTTCATGTGTGTATTACATTCAATTATGAGTATTTGCACGTGTCGAGTTGAGCCTGTGCAAACATCAACAGCAACAAAAACACGAGGAAATGATTAAGTAGCTTCAGATTCGAAACGTAAACAAGGGATGCGTGTGGCGGTATTATTTGGCGTGTCTTATTATCATCATCATCATCGTCATGTCAGCCGATTGACGTCCACTGCTGGACATAAGCCTCCCCCAAGGCTCTCCACTCAGACCGGTCTTGTGCTTTCCGCATCCACCGCGGTCCCGCGATCTTTACTAGGTCGCCGCTCCATCTTGTTGGAGGCCTACCGACAGCTCGTCTCCCGGTCCGTGGACGCCATTCGAGAACCTTCTGACCCCATCGGCCATCAGTTCTGCGAGCATTTAAGTTTCGCAATTCTTCAGGCCTTATTATACTGTATGATTATGCTTCCGTGAAATATTTCAAAATTGGCTAGTTCCCTATCCCGTGGGAATTTCGAAGTAGTACCGAAGGGCCGGTCCATACGCTATTATGTCTATATGACCTACACCCACTTACCAGCTGACCACTATATACTGACTTGACAGCACTTATAAGCTTAAATAATTTTACGGGTGAGCGTGGAGCGAGCTTATCGTAAGTCTTTCTGAACCTCGACGCGAGGGACGAGCCAGCGTGGGCGCACGTTATCTATTCACTTATTACTGGTAGGGTTGTTTAGTGACCACTTGTTTAACTAAGTTCGGTATGCTGAGAGGAGGTCTGTGCCCAGCTGTGGGACGTTAAAAAGGCTGGTGATAATGATCATATTGCGGAAATTACATTTCTTTGACAATATGAAGCGCGCTAATAAAAGCTCTTCAAGTCAGCAGTTGACACCGAATTGTCATTGACAACTGACATTGTAAAGTTAGTTAGTGAAATAGTGAAATCGCGTTTTAATGAACCATCAAGAATTCAGCCAGGGCTTGAGTAAGTCTAAGTGAACACCCCTGTAAAGTTTTTATTTAAGAAAAAAAAAACCGGCCAAGCGCGAGTCGGACTCGCGCACAAGGGTTCCGTAGAAAGATTTTAACGCTTTTCCCCAGTGTTTTAAGAAGTCCAGTGTTAGCAGAGCCCTGCTCCTAAGCAAAATGTACGCAGTGTGGGGTCCACTTATATTGGTCTGCTAAATCTACAGACGACTTTTCGGAGTGGTTGTGCTATAAGAGCTACCTTCATACCAAATTTCAAGATTCTAGGACATCTGGAAGTACTCTTTTGATTTTTGGATATCGGCAATTTGTATGGAAATAGCCTTTTTAATTACTGTATCTTTTGATTGCGTTGACTTAGAAGGTTGATTTTTTCACAGCTTCAAGGGACCGCAGGCTTGAGTATTAATATATGCGTTATATTAATTTCAGCATGCTACCTCCACGCGTTCCAGAGAAAAAGGGTCTTGACAAACAGACAGACAGACAGACAGACGGACAACAAAGTGATCCTAGAAGGGTTCCGTTTTTCCTTTTGAGATACGGAACCCTAAAAAGAAATGAAACATTCTCCCATACAATCATTGCCTCTGCTGGTTGTAGGGTGAACTGAACAGATGTCCCGTATTTTCAGGAGCGAATTTTTCATTGTCCTGTTATTTGGCGAAACCAATACGTAAGTAAATAAAAAATTATAGTGAAATAAACGGATCAGTCACGTATGTCAGTCGAGTATAGTTAGACATGTTTCGGACTAATCCGTAGTCTTTCCTCTGGGAGCACACGCCACGCCGGTGGCGAGACTTGACTGACATACGTGAGTGATCCGTTTATTTCACTATGATTGAGTCTCACGGTAGTTTTATGTTAAAAGTAATTTTTTTTTTTGAATTTATTGAATCATGCGTTACTTTGCGGAGGTCCATATTTATGAACTAAAAACAATTACTTTGCTCACCCGCGACCAAAGCAAATTTTGTTTTTAACCGACTTCAAAAAAGGAGGAGGTTCTACGTTCCACTGCATGTATTTTTTTTATATTTTTTTTATGTATGTTCATCGATTACTCCGTCAATTATAGACCGATTTTTAAAATTCGTTTTTTATTCGAAAGGGTATACTCTTGAGGTGCTCCCATTATCACCAAGTCATGATCTGATGATGGGATCCTAGGGAAATCGAGGGCAACCCTCAAATTTTACAGGCACGTACTATGTGTTTCATATGTTTTCTAAGGTTATTCAAGTATTTGCGTCTGGTAGTCATCATCTCATGATGATGAGCTGATGATGGAAGGTACAACTCCTTAGCGGTTAGGAGTTGGAGAATAATTCTGAAAATGTTAAATCATTATTCGAAAGGGTATACTACTGAGGTGGTCCCACTGTCACCAAATCATGATCTGATGATGGGATTTCAGGGAAATCGAGGGCAACCCTCAAATTTTATAGGCACGTATCATGTGTTTCATATATTTTCTAAGGCTATTCAAGCATTTGCGTCCGGTAGTCATCATCTCATGTTGATGAGCTGATGATGGAAGGTACAACTCCTTAGCGGTTAGGAGTTGGAGGATAATTCTGAAAATGTTAAATCAACGTAAAATTGTGAAATAAAAATCTTTTAACAAAAAAGTAAAACCGCCTTCAAAAAAAAACCTTAGAAAAAAAACGTAAAATAATCCTCTAAAATAATGATATATAAATAAAATAAAATAAAATGCGTTTATTTCGGACAACAGAAACTAAAGCCTAAAGTTTTATGGCCTAGCACTAAATAGCAGAAATATGAAGTCGGTGCTTAATTCAAAGAATATTCCGCTCGCACCGCACCCGACTTCATATTTCTGCTGCTTAGTGCTAGGCCATAAAACTTTAGGCTTTAGTTTCTGTTGTCTGAAATAAACGCATTTTATTTTATTTTATTTATATATTATTATTTTAGAGGATTATTTTACGTTTTTTTTCTAAGGTTTTTTTAAAGGCGGTTTTACTATTTTGTTAAAAGATTTATTTTTCGTTTTTTTTTCAAAGTTATTTTTTTTTAGTTCAAAAGTGTTGTGTTTTTTAAATATTTAACATTGTTTTATTGAAGTCTTTCATTAAGAAAGTTAGCAATTGTATAAGTTATTTATCAATTAAGATTGAAAGTGTCAACTTTAGGGCAGTGCCGAGCACGGGACATGCACCTTATTTGAATTAAAGTTTAAATCGGCGACAGATGAATATTTTAAATCATATTTTTTAATTATACGAAAGGTTCCGTACCATTATCTATAAAAACGGCAAAAACATCATGTCTGTTGTATGCGCGCATCTCTGAGCTTTTTGGTGAAGGAAAACATTGTAACGAAACCTGCACACTTCTGCGAAGCGATTCAATGATGTGTGAAGTTTCCAATCCGCACTGGACCCATGGGAACTATAGCCCAAGCCAATAGTGAGAGGAGAGCTGTGCCCAGCAGTGGGACGTAAATAGGCTGATGATGATGATTGCGGGTTACCACCCACCCATCATCATCATCATCATACGGACCACCCCGCAACTCGAGTCTGCGCGTCTAGTGTAATCAACGACCAAAATGGGAAATATACTGGAAGCGACCGCTGTATTCGTTTGTAGTATACTTCGCTCGAGCGCAGTACTCTACTGTAAGTACTATTACGACATCTAAATCCTCATCATTATTATGTACCTACTTAGTTGCGAAACGAAACTAGAGAATTAACACAAAGTCGCTATTTGTCTTCACAATATGTGATATACTTTCGTGCTTTCGCTGTAACTACGACTTGAAGACACACTTAGCTGCAATAATTCCGAAGCAATATTTAAGATGAAATAGTAGTTTATGCAACTGCTACATAATGAGGGTCCTTAAAACACGAGTGTGTTTTTATGAAACTCAGCTTCGCCTCGTTTCATAATAGGATCTCACGAGTGTTTTAAGGCCTAATTATGTGGAGTTGCATACATTACTTTATCTACACACATATTATAAGTACTCTAAGATGGGTTCAGAAGCCGAAGGCATGTATCATACCCATACCTGTCACGAATTTGATTGTTTTTTTTTTTAATCATAAGTCATAAGTCATAAGTGTTTTATTTGTAGAACATAGGTGATGGCTGCATAAAATACAGAGATGTTAGGTAATTTTTTAAGCGTTGCACTATGTTTTGCCCTTTGGCGTACAAAAACATTGTGTCGAAATATAAACTACTTATTCTGCCTTGAGCATTTCTTAGGTATATGCTTTAGGAAGCACTGTATATTATAATTACAAAATGTTGAATTTTAAAATATAATTTCAGATTAGGATAATTAAATTAACAATGAAATAATAACAATATAAAATTACAAACATAAAACAAATAAATAATAATTTAAGCAATAATAAAATTAATCAACGACAATTAATTACAAACAATTCAAGTCATCATTTAAATAATCTACAATAGAATAATAACACTTGTTCGTAAACAGAGTTAATAATATACGCCTCAGAAATAATGTTGGTAACAATTTGAATTCTACAGGTAATTTGTTAAAGATTCTTATCGCTAGTGAACATACATTTTTGCGTATCAAAGCGGTTTTTGCAATAGCTGTGTATAAATCTTCCCTACATCTTTGCTCCAAACGTTTGCTATTATGATTCTTTTTTTGAAACAGCGCTAGATTATTCTTAACGAACATTATAATTTCTAAAATGTAAATAGAAGGCATTGTTAAGATGTTCATATCCCTAAAACGCGATACGCAACTATTGGCTTGTTGAAGGCCACGCATTGCTCTGATACATCTTTTTTGGGCTTTGAAAACAGCTTGCTTATTTGAAGAATTACCCCAGAAAATTATGCCGTATCGCAAAGTCGACGCTACAAATCCATGGTATGCAGTTATTACAGCATCAGGACTGGCTTGCTTTGCAAGTTTATAAAGAGCATAGGCATACTGGTTCAGTTTTAGGCATACTTGCTCAGTATGTGGGTTCCATGACAGGTGGTTATCTACATGTACACCTAAAAATTTTGTAGCAGAAACTGACTCAATCAGTGTCCATTCATAATTGCAGATAATTGGAACAGGCAACTTACGTTGACAAAAGTGCATGATTTTGGTTTTGTCAAGATTAATTAATAATTTATTCACATTTAGCCATTCAATTATGTCCTTTACAGTATTATTAATTTCCATTTCATAATCATTAATATCATCACATTTAACAATAACAGTGCTGTCGTCAGCAAATAACACCATAGGGTGTTTGACGTGCCGAGGTAGGTCGTTGATATAGAGTAAAAATAGTAGAGGTCCGAGAACACTTCCCTGCAGCACGCCATGCATAATTTGCCTTTTTTCAGAACGGTAAGCCTTTACATATTTAGTGAGCATGCAGATTTGAGACAGTTCAGTGTATTGATCTCTATTGCTCAAATAAGACTTTAACAACTCCAAAATACTGCCACGAATACCATATGCATTCAACTTCCTTAAAAGAATGGAGTGATTCACGTAATCGAATGCTTTAGTCATATCCATAAATATGGCACATACGGGATTTCGCTTATCTACATTTTCTAATACAGGCTGAATAAGGTCATATATTGCCATATTTATGGATTTTTTTTACGAAAGCCTTTCTGTTCTGCAATAAGCAAACAGTATTTCTCCAAATAATTGTATAGGGCCTCGTATATCACTTTTTCTACTATTTTAGAAAATACCGTTGCTAGAGCAATGGGTCTATGATTTGACACATGGGCTTTATCCCCTTTTTTATATAACGGTTTTACAACAACAGGCTTTAGCTTGTCTGGATATACTCCCGTTGAGATACTGAGGTTAACAATGTGACTTAAGGGATGTGCAATTACATGCGATACATGCTTTACAGCTTTAGTATTAATGTTGTCGTATCCGACACTATTCGTATTTTTGAGTGATTTAATTATAATTATTATGTCATGGGGAACAGTAGGTGCCACATAAATTGATTGGCTACATTTAGTTTTTAAGTTACATTGTGCATCAGTGCCTTTAGTTACAATTTGATCGATAAAAAAATCATTGAAGGCATTGACCATACGGGTCGGATCAGTAATTGTCATATTGTCATTAATTAGTTTTAACATTGGCTCTTTAGGGAATAACTGCTTGTTTTTATTAATGACTTGCCAAGTAGCTTTTGATTTGTTGGTTGTTTGCTTTATGAAATGGTCATTTTGTGAGCGCTGCGTGAGATTTAATATTTTCTTATATCTGGTATTATAGGCTTTAAGAATATTTTTATTAACTTTATTAGGATAAAATCGATATTTCCATAGTAAACCTCTTCTCTTCTTGCTGCATATTTTGATCCCTCGAGATATCCACTTGGGTTTTATTGTAGATTTAAGTTTTATTATTTTGATAGGAAAGCACAAATTGTAAAAACAGGCAAAGGTATCCATGAACAGTTCATAAGCCAAGTTTGCATCATGACATTGTAATACATCCGAGAAAGACAAACTATTTATACATTTCTTAAACATGGCCAAATTTTCTGAACTGAAATCTCGTTGCTTTACTCGCCAACAATTAATGAAACAGGTCTTCTTTACGGGGCATTTTAATACTTGAGCTGTATGGTCCGATAAACCTAGTTCAATAACTCTTCCTTTGGAACCTTTAATGTTGTGTGCAAAATTGTCAAGGCAGGTGCCACTAGCCAATCTGGTTGGTTCCCTAATTTCCAATTTCAGATTATGGTTTAGTAAGATATATTCAAATTGTAAAGTGTTATTATTTTTCTTTAAAATTTTCAAATTAAAATCCCCGCATAATACTATATTTTTATTATTAGTGTAATCACATGATTTGCAAAGAATCATATCTAATTTATCAAAAAACAACGGTATGTTTGACTGGGGCGTTCTGTAAAGACATACAATAATAATTCCGTGTCGTAACAATTCAATTGCACAGCATTCAATTGAACATTCCAATGAAAAACTTTTTATATTGCTCAATTCTTTATATTCATGGTGAGACTTTACCAATATACATGCATCCCCTCTGCATTGCTCTCTAGAAAAACTAGTTACAAGCTTAAAGTTAGGTATAGTGACAAGATTTTTCGTGCTCGCCATCAAGAAGTGCTCAGTGATACAAAATACATCAACGGGCATGCCTTTGGTGTCAAATTTCTGCAAGTATACCGACAACGTGTCGGCTTTATTCAATAATACGGCTATGTTTTAGTGCAGGATGTGGATGAAATTATAGGAAAAAAATCCAAAATCGTTTTAGACTTTTGTCTAGATTCTTTTAAAGCACCAGTATGTTGTGCTAGGAAATAGTCGTATAATTTCTTTTGTACCATTTTTGTTCCTTGTCCAGTTATTTCTAACCCTTTAGTAAGTCGAGCAATATTCAAAACAAAATTACCCAAATGGAACAAAATATTTGTCATTCCAAGATCATTGATACGCCCTGTGATTGCCGAAAACATGTCAAATGATAAGTCTAAATTCGAGTCAAAAGATACGTGCCTTTCATAGTAGCTGACGTTTCGTAAACTGTTTTTTTTTGTAAAAAAATAATAATAATCACATGATTAATTATACATGTCGGACTGAACTCAACTTACGTACGTGAGTGATCCGTTTTATTTCACTATGATTGTAAATTACGTTGGTTATCAAATTCGAAATCAAATTCGATATCGAAAAGTCATTACGACATCGAATTCGATGTCGTAATGACTATTACTTTACTGCTGGACCTGCTGGTCGTGGTGAGGTGACGATGTACTGAAATGCTGGTCATTTTCTACGGTTTCTGAACGCATTGTGGACGACCTATGATATGTGTGTAGATAAAGGTAATTTCTGGAATGCTCCCTTTGACATAATGATCACTACACATATATGTATGCTGTGTCCCACACAAGATTGTCGCCCACTCCGCAATATAGCTTTGAAGGGTTTACCTACACAATCATTACTTTTACATTTCCTGATGCTAAATACGTGGGCATTTACTGGAGGATGGAATTGAATGTTTTGCGAAAAGATATTATGTTCACAGTAAACTTAATACATAATATCTATACCTATAAAACAGTACCGTGACTGACTGACTGACAGACAACGCAGAGCCTAAACCACTGGACCTAGAGACTTGAAATTTGGCAAACATATACCTTGAGTATCCTAGAGGTGCACTGAGAAGAGATTTTTAGAAATTCCCACGGGATAGGGTACTAGCCCATTTTGAAATATTTCACGAGGGCGAAGCCGCGGGGCACAAGCTAGTCTATATTATATAAACCAAAGTCGTGTTAGTTAGAACACTTATAACTCAAGAACTGCTGAACCGTTTTATGATCTTTGATTGGATTTGTCTCCGACCCGAATAGCGAGTGTGTGATGAATACACATTATCACACAACAACTTTATTTCTAAATTATTTTTTTATTTAATACCTACAACGACACTAACAATGGTACAGTTTTAGATAGCTAATAATTATTTTATTTACTGTGTCAATTTGTATTACCGATATCGCCACTTTTTTACACTTTAAATTCTGTTTTTTTACAAACTCAACGGCATTTCTGCATGTAAAAACGACATGAGACGGGATTAATTAATGTTGTCATTTGTCGCTACAACAGGTCACGACACGCCGCGTGCTCGGAGATGACTACGCGAAACTACTCTATAGTTTCTTTAGTTTTAGGTGCGCTTGCGGGTTCTGATTTGTTCTTTATTCAGAAACTCTACAGCAGACAGAGAATTCTCATGAATTCTTAAGAAATGAGCATACACGGTTTCAGATAATGAACCCTATTTAAATATTTCATCAAGTGATCAATCAATTTTAAAAGAAACCTATAAAGTGATTCTGAAAAATAAAACAACTCATCTTGTCCTCTCTAACAGCCGAAGTACCTAAAATGTTTACGAGTAGTTATAGCTCATTACTTAGAAACGTACCTAAGCTTTAACATAAAATATGACGTTAAAAATACGAACACAAACATCAAACAAATAAAAATAGTTACCTAAAGTGAGGCAAGCTTTCCTCTGTCAAAACGTTTAAGACATTGTCATAAGATTGATTTTTGCCTGGCCCGTGGGAAAGGTTTATCTAATATGTCGATACCTACAAATTTCGCCTGACGCCGGCACACATTTATTTTTATCGTTAGCTAATAGCTGGCCCCTACTTCACCAACTTTACTTTACAATTGTCAGTTTACAATGACTATTCGGTGTCAACTGCTGACTTGAACAGCTTTTGTTTTAGCGCGCTTCATATTGTCAAAGAAATGTAGTTCGATTTGTCATATAAAACTGACAATTGTAAAGATGGCGAAATAGGGGACTGGCTCGGCGAACTCCATGCTGCCTAACAGTCAATGTGTGGGTGACGTGAGTTGTCAATTGCGGAAGATGGCGGAGTTCGAAACCTAATTTAAGTATTTGAAAACTAATTTTCTGTACAATTTTTAATTCGATTTGACATCATTTCAATTACATGCAATACAAATACGACACAATTGCTTATTATTTTAAATGCTGTTCATGCCTTAAACACTTTTTTCGTATTTATGTTATCTGAAACCGTTTTCAGTCAGTGGGCTCAATGTAATATTATAATTACCCATCTCATAACTTTCCGTCGTGAACTTAAAAAGGCGATAAAAGTCTCTTAAAATTCATAAAAGGCACATTATGGTAATAAATAAATTATTCCCGGTCTTTGTGCAAGTTTTATCCAAAGTTAGACCAATCAAGGCTAAGGACCTAAGCGACATCTCCCGGATAAACTGTTTAATTTTTAATTAAACATGCCGTGCTGTTGGGACACCCTTCGGTATAGTGGGCCAGTAGGCCATGTTGCTTATAATAGAATCCTATTACGTAAACCGTGTATGAATGTATTCTCCTGGGATAATGGGCACCAATTGCCCTAGTTAGTCCCAAACTATGGAAAGCCTTATGCTATGGGTACTGGACAACGGATAAACATTATTGAAATGAAATGAAATATTTTTATTGCGAGAATACAGGTCATAAGTTAGTTATTTTGCTACTTGTATACACTTAAAATATAATCATGTGCTGTTTTGTATAAACCCAATGGCTTATACAAAACAGCGTTTGCGTTGAAGTGTCAAATAGTATGAGAATTGTTAAACACGAACGCGATCGAGACGTATTTCTTGGCCTGGTCGGCGATTACACTAGGCGCTCAGTTTTAGACGCGCTCGCGGGTTCAGAGGGCCTAGTGTAATCGCCGACCAGGCCAAGAAATACGTCTCGATCGCGTTCGCGTTTAACAATTCTCATATTATTTGACACTTCAACGCAAACGCGATCGAGACATATTTTGTGCTTTTTGATTACACTAAGGCCACAAGCCTCTAGTGTAGTAGGCGGCAAAAAAATACGTCTCGAACGCGATTGCGTTAAACTATCGCAAACGCGTTCGATACGTATTGTAGGTCGCAGGCAGTCGGCAACCTTTTGGCCGAAAAGGGCCAAAGTGGCAAATTGAAATAAAAGCAGGGCCACACTTGTGGATAATTTTGATAACAGGTAAGTATTTGTGATATTTAAAATTCCAAAATATTTGCTGGCTGTATTTGAGTGGATAAAACAGTCACGGGCCGCAAGGTTTTTAGTGTCAAATATTATGAGAATTGTTTGTTGCCGATACGTAGCGTAGTAGCGCAGCTAATGTGTCCATAGCAAATCAGACGCAAACGCGAACGCGACCCAGATGTTTTTTTTGGCGTCGATTACACTAGAGGCTCTGGTTTATTCTGTATTCTGAGAGAGTACGATTTTTCTCTTCCCCTCGCCTCGGACCGCCATTGATGAGCTGTAAATTTGTTCATTCATCTCGTTTGCTAAAGATCGTAAAGCTGTCGATGATTTCGCTGCGGACAAGGGTCTTGTGGTTTTAGTACACGATATTGGACCCAGTTTTAATCCTTCAGTATAAACGAATCGCCTACGTTGTAATTAAGTTGCATTTTCAAAGGTTTTTTTTAATGAAGTACTGAATAATACAAAACTTGTTGTGCATTGTATGGCAAATAAAAAAGGGTCTTAGGTTGGTTTTATGGGCTTTAATTGTTATTAAGTGATTTATGAATGACATTCTCTAATTTTTAGACTTTTAATGCAAATTTATGATTAACTAGGATCTTTAGGATCAGGAGGTGAAACAACTTGCATTGGAAAGAACGGACTGGAGACAACGGCATTAAGAATTTAATTGTAAAAGCTTTTGATTAACTTGCGATGTTGTAACGTTGTCTTCCAATTTTGCAAATTAAATTTGACCCACTTCTGGTTGCCGGATTGACTTAAAATTTGGTATGGATATAATGTATATTGAATGACATTTTTTTTAATACGGCAAGGAAGGTAAACGAGCAAGTGGGTCACCTGATGGTAAGTGATCACCACTGCCCATAGAGGGCTAAGATGAAATGCCTCTTGTAAGAACAGTTAACAAAGAAGTGCAGTTAGTGTCAAACTTTAATGCGTCTGGAGTGAAGTCAGTCACTTTGTGGTGTAGGGGAAGCGAGACACACGACACACACTCTTCCCACGGTCTGAACACCTTTACAGGCGCATTTAAGTTTTACCTTGCATTAAAAAGGTTTTTTTTAACATAAACCTGCTTTTTTTTAAATTTCAACAGTGCCATTAAGCTATTAATCACTGTATTTAGCGATGTGTACTCATCTCTAATGTAAATATTAAAGAGATTAGCCACAAATTCTGATTACTTACAAACTTCTATATGACCCAAGACTATTTACGTAAACCCTTCAGAACACAGCAATTAACATGGTCATTAGTTGAGCTCATACGCTATTCATTAAGGCTCACAGCCGTACTCGAGCACATAAAACCAACTTGAGTTTGCGGCAGTCAGCGTCGCTACTGACATCACTGAACTAGTATTTTGTACGTAGAGAGCGTTAGTTCCATTTTTGGAAGACAGCATCGTTAAGTTTGCGCTTTGACTTTCGTCGGTCATCGAGTAAAGGAAACCAACTTTACTTTGCGGCTGCCAGCGTCGCTACTATCTTCAGAGAGATTCAATTTCGTATCTGGAGAACGCAGTTTCTGTTTTGGCTTTGGCCAATGGTATCATTAACTTGGTTATGCTATAAGTTTGGGTACATTACAAGGACCAATTTACCTTTCTTCAGTTTTCGGTGATCCTGAACTGTATGTGAAAATAACTAATTTCACTTTTCATCCTTGGTACCAAGGAAGTCAGTTCAGTGAACGGTCAAGGTAATGACATAAGGTTACGAGCCACTTGTTGATAAATACGTCGTTTAGTGGCCGTAATCGGTTTATGGCTGCGTAATTGATGCAGTATTTACTGATTTAGATTATGGGCCTTCGCACACATGGAGAAAGCTGAAATTAATATCACATAATCAAACCTGCAGTCCCTCGAAGCTGTGAAAAAATCAAGCTTCTAAGTCAAAACTGTTATTCATAAACCTATATTAACTAATATGCCGTTAAAGTTCGATTGTCCCTTTTTGTCTCATTGACATTTTCTCTAGTAAGAAGAAGACAGAACCTATTTTAGCTAATAGAGGCTTGAGTGACGTTTTTTGAATAAGGGCAATAGTCATCAAAAAAGGTGACTCCATATACATTGTTGTGGTATCAAAACCTGTAGCGTATTTCCAGTTCTCCTAGAAACTTGAAATTTGGCATAAGCACAACCAATGAAATATTTTTTTGTCTGTTTGTAAATGTCAACCCTCGGTGCGCGACTCCGACTCGCACTTGACCGTTTTTTTTATGGTCTAAACCTGCATTAATATTCCCGAAAAAACCTATGTACGGTCGAGGAAATTAATTCCTGACCCACCATGGAACCTTTTCACAGTAAACGTCATAGTGACATCGCGTTGACAAGGAAAATCGTTATGACGTTTACTATGAAAATGTTCCACGGTGGATCAGGAATTAATTTCCTCGACTCTACAAATGAGAAATGATCACGAACCCCATCCGTTTGTCACAATACGCAAGCTATTGGACATTAAAAAGTTCCGCCATAATCCGCTAGATGGCGCTTTTCCGCACTTAGGCGAATAATATTAATTTAAGTAGAATTAAAATTGCATCGGTTGTAAATAAATTAATTAACAACCGCTACTTGCACTTAGCCAACATAAAACACATAAAAAACTACATTACACACTACACAGAAACAATACGTTGGTATTCAAAATGAGAAGCACGGACACGCCCATGGGCGTCGCCCAATTCAAAATCTTTTGGTTGTCCGTATCCGGTCCCACTCAACCATAAAACCGCTTGTACGGCTGGGAGACCCCACATTTCTCTACAACTCCTGAGTGGAACCAGCCAGCCCAGAACTTGGTAAGAATACTGATCGTTTCTGTACTTTATCATTGTGTTACACTACTTGTGTCTTTTATTGTAATTTATTTAATTCTCTAGGGTTTCCACTCTGTTACTCTGTCCGAAGCATTACTGTACCTTAATAGCGCTCCGGACAGTTAATTATAATTTAATCTTTCCCTATTTCACTGCTCTACGGTTATAGACGTAGCGCTTATTTTAAAACCTCACGTCTTCCTAGAACGGTTGGAATTTAAAGTTCCAACGGTCACTTTGTGTAAATCTGTTATCCACTCTCACTAGAAACCTCTAAAAGCCTTGTTCTTAGACTCTAGCTAAACTGTAATTCCGTATGACCCTCCGTATTGCCATGCACTGCTAATCTGGTTCCCACTCCCTCGGGAATGGTCGGACTAGAAAGCGGAACATGGCAGTGCGAGCATACCATGGACGTTTGGCTCACACCAGGTTATTTACAGGGCAACTACGCTACCCGTGGAAATCTCTCCACCCACTACTGGTTCCTAACGGACCCCTGCCGACC
Source organism: Clepsis dumicolana (assembly GCA_963691665.1). Taxonomy (NCBI): domain Eukaryota; kingdom Metazoa; phylum Arthropoda; class Insecta; order Lepidoptera; family Tortricidae; genus Clepsis; species Clepsis dumicolana. The sequence goes on along the minus strand of OY829528.1, from coordinate 6,802,739 downwards.
TCTCGCAGCCTACTCAGAGGCTAGCCGTTGGCACGCTACGGTCCCCTTCACACCATCTCAACACCACGTCATCACACGAGCCCCCTGGTCACTCCTGGTTGCTCTACGACGCCTGCGCCCTATCTTCGCCATCGCCGGAGGATCCAGACACCCGAGGGAAGTGTAGGCCACATTAGCGTGTAATCGAACCCAGTATCTTCAAAAGTGTCTTCGAACTCAATCCCCTGAGATTCTCTATTCTAATTGTCAATTTAGCCTACCGATTTTGTTGAAATAAATGTATTAATCTTGTAATTTGTTTCCTTCACAAAACCCTAGGTAGGCTATCTTAAAACAGACTGTTTCCCCTCATGAAAACGGCCTGTGACACGTTGTCGATTCATAGCGTGTCTGCGCAGTTAAACAAATAAATGACTGTCAAGATAACTTTCATAAATCGCTTAGACTCGTTACTGACACAGTTGCTATTAAAAAAACACTTTGCATGCAGACCACGAAGTCCATTAAGGCTAGTGGACAGTCTGAAGAATCATTACTCTTCGTCTTTAAACAGCGTTTTTATTAATTTAAGTCTCATTATGGAACTTTCTGACATGGCGTGGGGACACCTACCATCGGTCAAGAGGGGCGTGGGTTTAGGGCGTTCTTTAAAACATGCCCGGAGCACAGCGCAATTATTACAACTTTGAGGCAATGATATTGTAAGTTAAGATACTTCATTATGCTAACAAGTCGATCGAAAAACATGTTCCGAACATGTTGATATTTGCGCGCAACCTTGAACTTTATTCGAGAGCAACTGGCTACAATTGTAGCCTACAATTAGCTACAATTGTGTGACATATCTACCTCTTTTTTATACGTAATATCATTTCTTTGAGGTGTATTTGAGGTGCCTTTGTACTTGTATCTCATTGTATTTGTCTGTAATTCTGTATTTTCTGTGTAAATAGTACAACAAAGCGTTTACTTACTTACTTATTTTCAAACTTGGTACCTATGGGTGCCCACACAAATTCCATCACACTGTTTATAAACCCACCTTTTACACTATTATGATACTCGGGACTTAATCGCGTAAAAAACATGACAGACCATGGACGCAAATTTCTTGCGGTGCATTCTTCTTGGCAACCATGGTCTTCCCGAAAAACAAGAGCATTCAACTGCCTACAGGCTGAATAAAATTTTGATTCTGATTAATTCTTACTCTTGAGTAAACTACAAAATGAAAAGCAAAACCAATGATCCGACGTCGCAGCAATTATCAAAATATTAAATAAAGCTTTCTCGGCAAGTCGTTATCTCTTCAAAGACAACTCGGCCATTCAAATTAAAATCTGAATTTTGCCTACGCAAGCTTGACGTTATTTCAATGTCATTTTAGAGCACGCCATCTTGTTTACTGAACCGTGACGAGATAATAATATGGCTGTTGCAATATTCGGTATATTAAATGCTGTATTGACTAGCGTGTTCGGAAAAGGCGATTTAATAAGGCGTTGGACTGTGAAAGCGTTCGGTTTAAATTTAAACGTCATTTACAAAAAAGCATTTCTTTATAATTTTTAGAGTAAGTTTGAAAGTCTAATTATAATAATGTTTTATCCCTAAATATTTTAGAGCAAAGAGAATAATATAATGTTCCAACAGATTTTTTTTTAACGGTAATGAAGTTTTTAAAACTCCTTTCAATTAAAACTTTTCAATTCCTCCAACTTTATCTCTTTATTTTTCGACGTCTTTCTAAATTCGACCCAGCACTTCGTAGCGGCACTAAACGGTAAGCATAAAACTTAATCGTAGAATTTGTTTCATCTGTAGAAGTTTACGCCGTTTAATGTTTAAGGCACTTAGAGTTAAATTGAAAACGTGGCAGGTGGTTCCGCATGAAATGTTCCTAAAATACGCTGTATTTTTTTTTCAACATATTTAGTGAGTTTTCTTTGTATAATTCATTTGTGGTTATGTTAACTAAGAGCTACTGTAACTTGTTTTCGGAAAAAAATACTTTGTGCCAATGATATTGTAAGTATAGATACGTCTTATGCTCACAAAACAATAGAAAAACGTGTTCCGAACATGTTGACATTTGCGCGCAAGTTTGGACCTTATTCGAGACCGACTGAGGTCAAAGAAGCTACAATTGTAGCCTTTTATGCGCTTCGTTTTCGGCGCGCTGATGGCATTAATCTGTTTATTTTTTATTATATAATATGCCATTAATATGTAATTTGTGCCAGGTTTCTTGCGGCGTATTGTTCTTGGCAATCATAATGGTCTTTCCGAAGGCGCTGGTGGACTCAACAAAATGACGTGTTAAAGAGCATTCGACTGCGTATTTGCTGAATAAAACTTTGATTTTATTTAAACAAAATGTTTACCTAGACGTAAAGAGGGTGTAGGTTTATTTTTCTTACGTGCGTGTCATGTCAGTCGTGTTCAGCACTTTTTTTTCTATCAAACGGAAGATTTCGGCAGAAGAGAAGTAGAGAAGCAGTTAATGAGATTTTGTGGGCGCGTTAGAAACAATAAAGTTCAGTTTCCGTGGAGTATGTAACAATTTCACAAAAAGAAGATTTTGTTCAAATTAAAAAAGGCAATGTAAAGAAGGCTCCAGTCTGCTACAGACAGCCAAAAAATCCAAAAGAACCGGAAAACGGAAAAAACTCTTACAATTAACAACAATTAAATTTCCTCATTTCCGGCGTATCCAAAAAAAGTATCTGAAAATTAATAAATAATTGAATACCCAGCATTTCCTCACGCTTTAAAAAAAGTACTTAACAAACACTCTTTGAGGTTTACAAGCGGCGAAAAGTTAAATCCAACACAGGTTTTCCTTTCCGCTTTTTCCCTTTGTATTATTTGAACGTTTTAAGGGGTTCCCGTGGGATTACAACAAAAATACGCTTTGTTCTTTGTGTGGAAAAAAGGTAATTAGAACACTTGATTGTTCTTCAAATTTGTAACGAATAACTTTTTTCGTTTTAAGAAATGCGTAGTGGATAAAAGTCATTTGTTAAGAAATAATTGCGTCATTTTGTGTAACACAAGATTAAATATTTTACCTTCTTGTTTACTGTTTCAACTCGAAAAGTTTTTTTTTATAATCTAAAGTTATAAATAACTTTGTATTTCATCATCAGAATTACCTCCCACTCCTCTCACAGTGAGAGGGCTTGGGCTATAGTTCCCACGCGTCCCAGTGCGCATTGGGGATTTCACACACGCCCTTGAATTGCTTTGCAGGAGTGTGCAGATTTCCTCGCGATGTTATCATTCACTGAAAAGCTTATGATACAAATTATAAATTTAAATTCACAAATAAATTCCGAAACACTGATAAGTGCGAGTCCGACTTCGAACCCACGACCTTTTGCTGCCACGGCTAACTTTGTATTTACTTCTTTTCTATTTTTATTGTTTATTAGCTGTTGCCCGCGACTTCGTCCGCGTAGTTTTTTGTCATTTTTCACTCATGTTCTGTTTAAAAAGTATTATGCACTTTTAAAATGAAACTACCGTGAAATTCAATCATCCTCACCTAACCTAACTAATCCTAACTAATATTATAAATGCGAAAGTGACTCTGTCTCTCTGTCTGTTTGTTTCCTCTTCACGGGAAACCAATCTAGATGAAATTTGGTAAGAAGATAGTTGGAATATTAAGGAATAACATCATCAAACAAAATCTCATTAACTGCTTCTCTACTTCTCTTCTGCCGAAATCTTCCGTTTGATAGAAAAAAAAGTGCTGAACACGACTGACATGACACGCACG